>CM039477.1:9937986-10142912 GCA_022433065.1 Begonia loranthoides | reverse complement strand
AATCCAAAAACCGGTGCGTAAATTACTCTTAATAGAACTACAACAACGAAAGCAATATTAAGTACAGAAGGAAAATAATGCAAAGATTAATTATAATTAGTAGGGTAAATAGAAGGCAAAATGTCCACCTATGTTGTCATCCATATGAAAGAGATAGTTTTGTAGTTTCCACCACTCACTGCGTATTAAAGTTGGATAAACAAAGGCTTTTAAAATAATCCATTCTGAATGCACAAAGCATTTTAATCATATTGGAATGAAAATGAACACAAACAAGAAAACAAGCAGAGATAAAGAATATTCTAGTCTTCAGTTCCTATTATATTCGGATGATGATATAATTACAAATTAAATCATAAACTATGATAAATAAATAAGGCAAAATTTTACAGTGATATTTTCCATTAAAAAAACAAGTCTAGACGTCCATATCAAACAAATACGCATTCACAAATGAATACATGTATGCGAATGTGTAGCAATCTAATTTCCAACAAAGTATAGAGAATAAAACCTAGGTATTACAAGATGTGTCTAGGACCCAATTATATAAGCCTAAAATATATAGCAATACAATGTCTACGGATACTTGGTAGGGATTCGCGGCATGCAAGATTAGATATAGACAATCAAATAGTGCTCAACCGATAGCATGCAAGGGATCCACGAGCGGACAAGAACATGTCCGTGGACATGAACGTGTCCACCATGTCGGTCATGCCTCATTATTATATAAGCTTATCGCTCTGTGAACACGTTCACGTCCAAACTCAAAAAAAATTTAGTGACTTTCAAGAGTTTTTCAAGTGATTTTCGTGAATTTCAACTTTCTAAGAGCTAAATCTTCCAGATTCAAGTTCACAAATCAATTCTCTCCTTAATTTCGCTGTCCTGCCCTCACAAATTTCTCATAAACCTAAACCCTAAAATTTTCTCAAGAATTTCTTAATGGATTCTAGGTCTACAAAACTGGCTCTCTAGCGTAAAGCACTCCCACTCAATCTCAACCACAATCTGATTCATTCTGTGTCCATCGAACGGTAATCAAATTCGTCCACTCTCAATCTCAGGGTGGTCAAGCACAATCTGATTCGTTTTGTGTCAGTCAACTGGCAACCAAAGTCATTTCCTCTCAATCTCAGGGTCAAGCACTATGTGTTTCTAATTCAGCCTCGCAATTTGCAAAAAAATTCTTTTCACTCGTCTTCAGAACGGTGTCGTCAAACGATAGGTACAACAATGATATTAAACGTTGTTCGATTATTATCTCTAGGAGAGTAGAATTTCATACATTCATAGAGTTGGGAATAGAAGAAATGTTTGAGGATAGAGGAATTGCTAAGTTGTGCAAACTGGGCAGAGCTTACTATGAGCGAATTGTTAAATTGTTCTACGCCAATTTGGAACTGTGCACCCAAACATTAGAGCTGAGGAGTTATATTTTTGAATGAGAGTTGAGCTTAACTCTCAACAATATAATTGATTTGGTTGGATGTTTGACAGAGGAACCAAACGAGTAGTATTTTCACGTATCTTGGGATCTAAATTTTATTAGACAATGAAAAGGTCTGACATTGCTTCGACAGTTGCACTCTAATCTAAACATTGGAGCGTTCTACAAGCCAAAATCCAAGAACTTGAATGCCCAAGCTCTAGTGATCCATAAAATGATATCGTACACAATTCAACTTTGGAATGGACATCAAGACCATATTAGCTGCATTGATCTATATCTGCTGGATAAGATTTACAACAGGAAGAAACTCAACTGTAACATCTGGATTTTTATTTCCTTTTAAAATCACGTGAAAATTAAAACTTTTTCTCTTATAAAATCAGAGTAAGACTTTTATTTTAAATTGAGTGTTAAATCCATTACTTAAAATCCTTTTACAGTAATAGTCGTTTAAAACATTTTTAACAGCGGAATAACTTTAATTTATAAACTCTTTTTCTTAAAACATAGCGGAAACATAAATTAAACAAATATTAAACTTAAACGGTTTATTTTATTAATTACAAAACCAATTACTCTTTAGCCCAGCCAGCCACAAGATCCAGCCATGCAAATCCTTCATCAACTGCTCCTTTTATTGTTCGTTTATTTTCAAGCATATACCTACATCGCAAGACAGTAAGTTATGAGTCTAATGCCCAGTAAGTGATTGGAATAAAAACTGTATAATACACATGCTATGCTCTTTTCAAAACCACACGCGTTTCCATTTTCTGTTTTCCTTTATCTTTCGGCTTTCTATTTCTATTTTCTTTTCGTTTCCTTAGTCTCGGAACTCAATCCTCACCCCAAGGCTTTTGGGCCGTAGCCTGAGGATTAGTCCACAAAAATGTATCTTATTCACTTTAGCTTGGAGCTCAATCCTCACCCCAAGGCTTTTGGGTCATAGCCCGAGGATTAGTCCGCCCAAACGTATATTATCTGTTTCGACCCGGAGCTTAATCATCACCCCAAGGCTTTTAGGCCGTAGCACGATGATTAGCCCCACCTCAATCCTTTTGGGCCTTCAATAGTCGTTTCTCAAGCACAAATGCATAAAGTCAGCTTTGGCCCGGAGCTCTATCCTCACCCCTAGGCTTTTGGGCTCGTAGCCCGAGAATTAGCCCCACCCCAAGGCTTTTGGGCTTTCAACTTCTTCATTCATTTGTTCTTGGTTCCTTTAATCATTTTCTTTATCATGCAATGCATGTCACATTTTCATAAGTCCTAAGATGCATGATGCTCCTGAATGCATACAACAGTTTATATGAAAGCGTAAATAAACATTTGACGTGCGAATCACAGAACATGCTACAAAACTGTAAACATACTTTAAAAACAATAAACAACAAAACATGCTATTTAAAACTAAAAATATCGAAACGTGCTTTTAAATACTATAGACATGCTCAATAATCTACTAATAAGCTGTAAACAACGAAACATGCATTTAAAAACAGAAAACAACGAAATGTGCATATCCTATTCTTGCGATGTAGAGCCCGAAGACCAAAACACATGCATATCACTTACTTGGATTCCGTAGGCAGTTTAGCACTTCAGGACAGCCTTTACAATACCTTCTAAACAATTAATATTTATCGTTAACAACCACTCATAGAATCACACTTAATCATACATGCACACAAAGGCTTTTATTCAACATTCTAAATTCTTTATCTTCATTCAACTACTTTCACAACATCCATTTACAAAGTCCTATAAACCATGACAACATTTCTCAACAATAATATCCTTGACAATGTCCTTTACGAGAACAAAATAGAGCTCAACCATAACTCCAACACATTTATCGTTCAGTAACCGAAACCCAGAGCATAAGTCCAATCACAGAGCATTTATCACATCACAAAACCAAGGAGCAGGAACCAACAGAATAATCCCAACAATTTAAGCCTCTACCATCAAATCAAAATTCCAATCTCAACCACTAATTCATGTGACAAAAGCCAAAGAACAGAATATCATCTCTATAGACTCGGTCGTAACAAAACTAAAACACATAGTTCACTTTATCAAAGCAACACTTATTTCCAGAGAACAACTTTAGCACATAATCCAAAACAATAATCAACAATAAGAAGCAGTAATCAATTTCCCACAACATGTATATTTTGTCTAAGGTGCGTCTAACCAAAACAGGAGAGATAACCTCATAAACCCACAAGAAAACCACAGAAGATCTTCCTTACCTGAATCCAAAAACTCTCTGTTGCTCATCCTCTCTCCTGCTTCCTTTCTATTTTTCTCAAGCACATAGCAACTCATCTTTCAATTTCTTCTAGAGAGCATTACTCATATCCTTTATTCATTTATCTACTACTTCTAACTTTGACATAATAAAATTCATATAAATCATCTCACAAATCCAGAAAACTATAACATAAGGGAAGGGATCATTTACCTAAGGACACCCGAGCTCAGTATTCTTCTTCTTCCCCTGCTTTCTTTCTGCTTCACACACTCACAGACACACACTCAGCCCTCACGTCTCCTTTGTCAATTTTCGTCCAATCCTTCACGCCACTGGAGCACCAATTCCATGGCAATATTCATAGACAGTAACAAAAGGGAAAAATCATCACAGTGCACGGCACAGGAGGCCGAGAAACCAAACACGCAGGGGTACATACCTCGTCCAGTCGCCCGCTGCTTGTCACTGTCGAAATCACTCCCGGAAGCCCAATCCCTTACCACGGTCACGGTTAGGTGCTGCGACACTCAACCAGCAGAAGCTTCGTCTAAACGCTCCCACGAGATTCGCCACTTTGAGCCTAGCTCAGCGTTTCGTCCTCCCCACTCCGTCAGCAGCTCTCCAAACCCACACGCACGTCGGCGAGGCCCGAGCTCCATCGTCGGCGACACGGTTTCTCCAGTCGCGGGTCTTCTCCCCCTCCTCGGTTTTCTCCTTCTCTTCTCAAATCCCTAATTTCCTTTCCCATTTTCAGCAGACCACTCCCTCATCCTATCCAGCGAACCGGTCCAAATCGGCCACCGAACCAAACCGGTTCACTTCCCCTCCAATCTTCAATTTCTCTTTTAATTCCTTTAATTCAATTAATCTTATTTAGTTAATGTTTATATTATTTCTATTTACTTAATTAATTAACATAATATATGTATGTTTTAATTATCCATTACATACCTTGATTGAGCAAATTTCAATTATCTATTTATTCCAAATATTTCGTGATAATAATTATTCGTCCAATTTAAATCCTTTGGTTCGGTTTCACAATTAATTTTCCATCAAATAAATCCTCATTGATTATCAAAATAATCCCCAATTAAATTTCTCATCAAATAAATCATCAATTATCCAATTATGGCCTAATATTAAGATTTTCCTCCGATTAATTTCTCTTATCCTTATTTAATTTCTGTTATGGAAAATCGGGATATTACATCAACATTGGTTACGTGATTTTGAGTCATATGAACGACCTCCTTAACAACCTGACGAGGTGTTTGTCGTATTACTAGCTTATTCAGAGGATTGTTGAGCGTAACGAGATAATGACACCTGCCAAAGAGCCAAAAATCTATGAAAAGGTCATCGATGTGTACAATTAGATGACCTTATCTTAGATAGAGATGACCAAAGTTAAAGGGGAATGGAGTATTCAATGCGGCACAACATCCATCCAGGTCAGTCGCATAGTCTAGATCTATGTTGGCTACACAACCTTTATCTACATCGGTCGGACTACCTCCATCCATGTCAGCCAAACATCCTCCTTCCACCTAGGCAACATCGCCTCTAACAAACATATTATTAAAACTGTAGACATGCTAGTAAAACTGTAGACATGTGCATAAAGCTGTAGATATGATCATAAAACGATAGACATGTTCAATATCTAATAAAGCTGTGAACAATACAACGTGCATATCCTATTCTTGCGATGTAGGGCCCCAAAAACCAAACTACACACATATCACGTACCTCGTTTCCTTAAAGCATTTAGCACTTAATCGTTATCCTTTCTACGTTTTTAGTACCTTCACAATAAAAAAATATTTATTCATTAATCTTTACCAATTATGAACCTCAACTTGGATACTGTTATTTCTTGTTCATTATTTCATAATTCGGATACCACTTAACGGTTTCCATTAACTTATCTTCATTAATTTAATAGCCAATAAAAGAGTAACCTTAATTTCCAGAACCCCTTCGCTTATTGTCATCACTTCATTATTTATCAAAATATAATTAAACCCAATCACCAAGAGTATTATCCTCAACCATGAATTTATCAAGCAGTATAGCATAGACAAATCCCAAACAACAGCAAATTTCATGACTCAACAAAGATCACAGTTTCACCATCCACAATAAATCACAGAGAACATAAAACAACTCAATCCAATGATTTTATCAAGCAGTAAAGCAGAGGCAAATCCAAAATAATAGCAGATTTCATGACTTAAAAAAGATCATAATTTCACCATCCACAATAAATTACAGAGAACATAAACCAACTCAATCCAATGATTTATCCACTAAACAGTGAAGTACATTGCTTCTATAACCTTACACCCAACATGCATGCAACCAAATACTTATATCCATTAATAGAGCATCAATTCCATCACATTCCATCGAGCAATAAGATACACAAAGCATTTTCCAATAACAGAGTGTATCCCTCAGAGTTGTAAACACACATAGAACCATACTCTTTATTCATTTACTTAATAGGATTTCACAATCAAAATGTCATTTAAGTCACTTAACCGAATAATAGAACAAAATCCAAACCCCCATCAATATCTTTCACAATCATCAAAGCAATGAACAACAGGGCATTATCCATCAACAGATCACTTCCTCATCAAAATCGTTCAACTACAGGGGAAGAAACCGTTACCTGCAGAACACATGGCTACGAAGGATTCCAACCATTCACATCCACGGTTCACCACAAACCCTAGACCAGTGGACCATACCAATGACAAGGAACCAAAGTCCTTCATTACCAACAAAATAACAATTCATAAGCCATCTTAGCGTCCATCATAATCAAAAAATAAAGGGCTTAACCAAAATCACAAAATCCCCAAAGTCCAAGGAGGAGGAAAACTTACCAGAAGAATCAAAGAGATGACCTAGTACCTTCTTACCAACTTTTTCTTCAGAATCCCACAGTTCCCTCTCTCACACTCTTTATGCCTTTCTCTCCTTCTCTTTCTCACTTGCTCTCTGTCTCACATAACTCTCCAGAGAACATTTCCCACATTTCTCTCTCACTCCTTCACTTTGGCTCTGTAAAAAAAAAATAGAAAATACCTCACCTGCTTTTATTGATTTATAGCCAAGAAGCTTTATGGGGATAGACAATCACACACCAAGTGAGGGGGGGTCCAATTCAACCAAGCCACGTGGAATGTGCCCAATCCATTCGGGAGAGGGGAAAGAAAGTATTGGGAGAAACAATTAAATGGTTGCGACAGAAACAATATTTTCGTTAAAAATAGACATTTCGGTCGAGGAATCCGACTGCACCTTAGACCGTGCTATCGACCGATCAACCAAAATTTGCTTCTATTTTGTGTTTTCGGTCAGACCTTGTAACTGCGTCCTGACCGATGACTCGACCGCAAAATAAAAGAATTAGATATATTCAAAACCTGTTGTTTTTTGGTCGCGCATCACGTCCACACCCTCGACCGCGTTTCCTCCAAAAACCACAAAATGTAATCTGGAATGCATTTTGAAAATGCAAAGAGCAACTCATAATGCATTTCGGTCGAGATATTCAACCGCTTCCTCGACCGCGACTCGATCGAAAATGCCAAAAATGCAATCTGTGATGCATTTCAGTGGAGGACGTCCTCGACCGAAAATGCCAATTACACCTTAATTACTCCAACGATATTTCTTTCCTCCATTAAATCAATTCTATTAATTTCATCCCAATTCAATCATTCAACAATCATCCCAATAGTCATCACTAATTATTCCAAATTTTATTACATTTACTAAAATTATTTTTGGGTATTACTTTCCATAATGGAATCATATTGAAATCTCCAAAATTCTAACTTATTATTATCTTAAACTAATAATTCATAATTATTAGCGTCCTTAGTGTCAGCTTAATTTCCAGGTATTACATGTACAACCTTCCACCATTCTAGAAGCATTAAATAGCGTTTGATCTCATATCATCTATGAATATCCACTAATTAAAATATTTTGAACCATTTATCTCTATCCAAAACAAGTTATAAAATTAGAAGTCATCAACAAGGTGACCAATAAACTTCATTGCATTACATAAACATATTTAAATATTCATTTTAGGAAAATCTTGATCACTACACTTTTAGTTCACATTCACTTTCCATGTATGCATTAGTATTTTGATTTATTCTATTTGGATGAGATATAACAATGTATTACAATTGTTCATATCTCTTATTATCGACAACTGTCCCCTCCTCCTACTCTTGCCAAAGTTTGGCAGGTATTGACAATTGCTTCTCCATGGAATGAAGCAATTCTAAGACCTTCTTCACATCAAAATTTGCACATGGTATTTCTTCAATCTAGTTTTGTGCAATGTATCATATTTAAAGGATACACTTAGTAATCTGATGGTAGTACTTAAACTGGTCATTTCAGCCTGTGAATTTGATGGGCAATTTCATTAGATTGGTTCATGCAAATACAAAAAAGAACCTAGAGACAAATAGTATTCTTGTGAGCATTGTGGTAAGAAACTATATCATTTGAAAATTATTTTCGTTTTGATCGCATGCTTAATACATCTTGCTTCATGTTGTCTTTTCCAAAAAAATAATGTTTTTAAGATCACTACTCTTATCATTCCAAAGCAAAAGTCAACATCTGAATCAATGAGAATAACTTTTTGTCGTATGTTTAATCAATGTTTAAGAAGTTGTTATTTTAAATGAAGCTCTTGAATGCTTTTTTTTTTATTTAGTGTGACACATTAAAAGATGAAGAAATAGTCGACACCCAAGTGAGAAACTCACTTATGACTCTTGGGTCGATCTATGTAAATCACTTTTAATCTTTCCTACAACATTTTTTCTCTATTCAAACCACTTATAATATATGGTTTTAATTTTAGACACACCCAAAGCAAACATTTTTTATGTCATCAGTTGACCTAGACACCCATTACAGCTACCAGGTGATGTTACAAGAGGTAATTGCAATTGTCATTGCCCCTACAAACAAAAAGAAATATATTATCATGACCTAGAGGCGGGCCTAATAGAAACGTCTTGTCGAATGACTCGATTCTCGGAGAGGACTCCATTACTTAGCCTAAAGCTAGGATATCAGTGGAAGACTTAGCATAAAATAAAGCTCAAAACTCAAAGAAATTAGTGATTTTCCACATAGTGATCAACAAGACTAACATATAGCATAATAATAAACATAGAGAAAAATATTATGCAGTAAAGAAAACCATTCAACACCATACAACAAGTTTTACAAACTAATAAAACGAAATAAATTCTCACCAAGGAAAACTAAATGAAACACCAAAAATGAAACTAAATCTTAAGTAACCACACCTCAAACACTACACTTGACCACCACGAGTTGAACTTGGAAAGGAGAGGGTCGTTAGGGTGAGTGACTAAGTCAGTAGACAATTTATACTAAATACAATCCATGTAAAATTAGTTTTATCTTTTCACATTAAAACCATGATGAAAAAAATGTTGGCATCGTACTCGTGCTCATGCATGGGTTTATAATCATTGAAAAAATATTTTTTACCATCAAAACAGGCTTTATAAGCCATCGATAAGGCAATCGTCAAAAAATTGTTAGGTACCTAGCTAACTATAGTAAAATAAGCTTACATCATTCTTCACAAGTTCTAAATAGGGATCTATGCAAAAGGAAGGTCACTCAAGGAGCCCTCCAATACAATTACATAGAAGTACTACAATCTGAAGATGACAATGCCTCATGAGCCTAAAAAAAGAATCCTGGGAACGATTTAAAGATCAAGCCACCTCACTGGTGTTGCTAGTGAACCAATCAGCTACGACACAACCCAAAACAAATACACCTTGATCAAGTTTAGAGATTCAAAATCCAAGGAGCATATCATTACCGTCTTAATACCCATTTTCTCACAGCGCACAAACAAAATATTTTCACATAGTAGAAGATGTACTAGGATAGCCTCGTGATACTTTGACACTGTGACCATCCAAAGTATCTAGAGGATTCATCCTCCTGTATCCGTAACAGAACAACCAATGAAATACTATGCATGTAAATATGTGTAAAACTCATGTATACATATGTAGTATAAAAACTAATATGCTGTCGAACAGTCTTTGTTGGGTTTTCATATGTGGCAACCCACAAAATAAGTTTTTGAAAATCATAATATGATGTAGTTTGATCAAGTATAAAATCCCTACCTCAATGATGATAGAAGCCTAGCTGACCAGACACATGCGCCATCAGAAACAGACACCGAAACCAGAAACACCGTCAGAACCTAAAACCAAACCGATGTCGAAACCCCAATCAAACACTAAGGAGGAAATACGAGTACTAATATAGAATTCAAAACTAGACGGGAAGGACCAACAACAACACTTTCTGACCCAACCCAAGGGACAATAGGAAACCCTCACATCAAACTGATAATCCACACTAACCAGAAACAAGATATGGCTAGGAAAGCCGTGTGAAGATCACTAAACTCAACTCTATGAAATCACATTGTGTGGTCGACCAAGACAGGTTGTCCAGACACATGAACAGGCAACCCAAATGGCACACTGGTCGACAAGACATAACTGCAACCAACCAGTAGTCCAAACAACAACCAAATGTTTAATACAAGCCTAAATCTCAAATATCCTCCCTAGGAAAATACAACTAAACACTCGAAGGAAAAAGGGAAAACAAGAATCTCTTCTCCCAGCAACTAACTCTGACCCGCTTTGCCTTTGCTTGGAGGGAAGGGGTCGCTGGGGATGAGTGACTTACTCAGTAGGAAACTTATATTAAATGCAATGCATGTAAAACTGTTTTTTTTTTCATTTCTCGTTAAAACCATGATCAAAGCATTTTTGTATAATACAAAGATTTTAAAAATCATTTCTAAATATGATTTATCGAAACAGGCTCCATGTGTAATACCCTGATAATATTTTCCCGTTTAATTAATGTAATAAATTTTGGAATAATTAATATATTATGTTGCAGGGTGGTATGTTGTTGATTAATGCAGTGTAAATATGAAAAAACAATATTAGGCAGTGATTAAAGCATAAAGTTTTGATGGAAAATGTGCATTTGAGTTTTCGGTCTCACCGCAGTCGATGAGCGGTTGTGGCTTGCGTCCGAAATGTGTTACAGATCATCCCTTGCATTTTGGGACGATGCTAGGTTGGCTGTTCGCGTCCAAAAATGCACCCTATCTACAAAATGAGTTTTCGGTCGGACCGCGGTCGAGTGCAGTCGTCTACAGTCTAGGAAGATTTGAATCTGTCCAATTTTGGTGACCTTTCGGACGACGTGCAGATGACGTGGTTTGATCAAAGTCTCGAACGAAAACACAATTCTGGAGGAAAATGAAGAATTCGATTGACATGCGGTCGAGGCTCGGAAGCCTTCCTTCGACGGCAAAATTGCACGATTCTCCAAAAAATCTATTTTAAATACACGAGTGTTTTATCTTTTATGCATTAAAATCTCACTCCCTCGATAGACCAGTGATGCTCTCCACGCCTGGGTACCCTCCTCCATCCCGGTAGGTGATCGACCATCACTTCTCCTGGCTCCAGGTAAGGTCTCCATGCTATAAGCAGTCCAGTTGAGTCATTCTATGCATTTTCATTTTCTCCGTGCATGAGTGTGTTCTCTGGGGTGTGAGTGTTCTGTGAGAACTGAGCTGTGAGGAGTGTGTGTTTGTTGAAGTGCTACGTTGTGCATTTGGAAAAGGAATTTGTGAATTGAAGGGTGAAAATTGGGTTGGACAACTCGTTGCTACATTTCTTCCAGTATTGAAATTCTTCAACGATTAGCAATTTGATGGAAGAAATGGGTAGAGTCGTTGGCTAGTGGAAGCCCTACCCACAGGCAGTGTTTGTTTCCTTTAACATTGATGTTCTGTGATTTCTTTCCTGTAAATTATTGCCTTGTTTCTAGAGAAATTGATATTGTCTCTTGTTAAGATTATAGTCTCTGCTGAGTAACTCTATGATATGAACTGCCAAACTGTGAAATGCTTTATGTCATGTTAAGTACGAATAAACTGTCAGCTAAATTCTTAGTTACTTTATGTAGAAATAGCTCTCTATTAGTAGTTGTAAACATTAACTCTCTGTTATTCTCTAACTATTGGTTCTATTTTCCTTTGAATGCACTAAATATTGTCCTGCTCATTGCCTTGATAGACTTGATCTACTATATTGTTGTTTAACCTATCATTATTTCCTTATTGCTTGCTAACTGCTGTTGTTTCCCTAATGTGAGCTTGTGTAGTTAGCCCTATGATGAACTGTCTTGTTTATGTAAATATGAATAGGTTGTTAGTTTTAGTTTGAAGATATTGTCATCAAATCATGTTTTACTCTTTTAGGGATCATACTGCCTCTGGTCGTTTTATTTATGCTTCCACTTACAGTTAACTGTTGTAGTTAAAATAATGCATTGCAAACCACGTTGAACACTTGGCTAATAACAAGATGAATTGTTAGGTTGTATTAGATAGCTCTGAAATATGACTATTGTTTTATAGCATGTTAGTTGTCTTTTCTTATATCCTGCTCTATTGTTTTACAGCATGTTAGTTGTTTTATCATATATCCTGCTCTATTATTGTACTATTATTCCATGATAATTGTTATCACATTTTAGTACCTCATGTTAGCTTATTATTCCTGGTATTGTGCTTGGATTTAATTTAGTCGGATTCGTTTCATATTCGTAATATTGATATGTTATCGTTTTCCATTGACATGCATCATGATAAAAGAAACAAGTAGGAATGCCACATATGGGTGGTATCCATGTGCATTTACGTGAAGAAAATGAATAAATAAAATGAACGGAAAAAGGGGAGTTGGAGGATGGAGGGATAGTTCGGATTTAATCAGGTAGACTTGAAGAATTATGCTCTTCCTTTGTCGGGTCGCGAGAGCCTGTCTACCCTAGGTGGTTAGAAGCCGACAAGAGACTACTCTCTCCACCACGGATTCCTCCAATATCCCAACTCGACGTACGAGTAATGTATGTAACGTAAAGAAAAAAACAGTTTGGGTGGGACCCATTATGATATAATGAGTTAGAGGCATACATCATATTGCATATCTCATTTCTTGCTAGGCCTTAGGCTCACAGTTTGCTTGTGGTGTAGGTGATTGTAGAGATGTACTGGTTCTAGGAGTGGAGGAGAATGCATTCCCCGTTGAGCATGGGGGCTATCCAACTGAATCGACCTGAGAGGGTTATGGCTCGCAAGAAGAAGAAGAAAACACTATTTTGAAAGGGTTAGAAAATGGATAATGTTTTGTAAAACTATTAACTCACACTTTAACCATCAAACCGTATTTTGAATTTAATTATGTTTCTGCTTTAACTCTAATTTTAACTTACGCATTTCACGTTTTCTCGCTCGCCTTCAGTATTTACTCTCGCTTATTTTAAATAAATAAAAAGAAAATTTTACATGGTAATTAAAAAGGAAAAAGTTAAAGAGAAATTGACGCGGGGCGTCGTACCACGAGCCATCGATGAGGTAGCCAACAAAACCTCATCAATTACATAACCAACTATAATAAAATAAGCCTCCATCTTTTTTCAAAAATCAAACAAGGATCCGTGAAAAAGAAGGGTCACATAAGGACCCCTTCAATACAAACACACAGATAGGTTGCAGTTCGAAGATGATAACGCCTCATGAGCCCAGAGGAAGATATTGTGAGTGCGATTTGAAGATCAAGCCTCTCACTGTGGTTGTTGATGAACCAGTCATCAACAACATAATCGAAATCATACACACCCTGATCATATTTAGGGATTCAAAACCCAAGGGATGCATCAATACTGCCCTATTACCTATTTTCACACAGTGCGTAAACAAAATATCTTCACACATTAGAAGATGTATTGGGGTATCCTCGTGAAACTTTGACTCTGAGACTGTCAAAGTATCAAGAGGATTCCACCTCCCGTATCTGAATCATAACATACCATGACCAGGGACCTCCTACTGTTGACCAGGGACCCTTAGTGGTCGATCTGGGTCCTCCACAATCGACTAGGGACCTTTTGTGTCCAATTTTTCTATTTTGTGGTCAACCGGCTCACTGTTGTGGTCGACTTCTCACTGTTGCGGTTGACTAGCTCACTATTGCAGTCGATTGCTATGGGAAATCAACACTACCGCGGTTGTCCACTGTGGGTGATCACTCTAGCTGTCAACCATTGTGGGCAACCGCTTCAGCTGCGCTCGACCGCTACAGGCGACCTCCACAGCCGCAATCGTCTGCAAATCAACCCGTGCATCACTAAATCATATGGGTTCATCTACGGTCAACCGGGTGAGACCAGAGGTAGACTGGGATGACCTTTCGATACTGTTTCCTTGACAAAAATGGGTTTTTTCTTCCATTGTTTGCCTCCAAATAGCAAATACTCTTGCACAAACTCCAAATATACCAATACAAACTAGAAATATCTCTCGGATTCAAGTTTTTAAGCTTGAATCCGAAGTCAAAAGTATTTCAAACTTTAACTTCACAATCGGAGAAGAGAAACAAACTTACTCACCAACTACCTTTATAAATGTTGATGGCCTTAACATTGCGAACTCAAATTCGATGTTCAAATCTCTCAACTAGCCGATCAAATTTCTATCCCTTTCTCTCTATTTCTTTTAGGTGTGTGACGTCCCTTCATTCATTTGATTTAATAAAATGAATCCATTCAAAATCTAGATTCATTCCGAACGTCACACTAACAACAATTTTCGGCTCAATTTCATTTACTAATTTTATTCACTCAATTATTTACCACTCAGCAACATCAAATTTTACCAACTTTGACTATTTAATCAAAAATTTCACGTGTGTCCACTACACAATGAAATAGGTCAACCTTTTAACACCTTCACCAAATATTATGCGAAAAATTACACGTGAAATTTATTATTAATAAATTAGTTGGTAGCAGACTGAAGCGATGTGTCAGAGCTTATGACATATCTGAGATCTTGGATTATAATAAGATTTATGAGGATGCCATTAGGGAGTGGGAGAAGTGGGTTTGCCAAGAATATCAGGATGAGGTGGATTTGGATGGCCTGAAGGAGATATAGGAAAATATGGTTGCGAATAAAGAGGTCTGAGAGGACACCTGATATTCAAGGATACCAGATTAGCCTAAACCAAGTTGAGCTGGGATGTTGACTACTGTTTATCCAAATGGATTTCATAGTTCAAGAGGAGGTTGTGGACCTCCTCAATGGATGGCTCATCAGGACGGCTTGTGATGGAGGTCACAAACGCGTAATAGTCACTGCTTAGTCCTTTAAAAAAAGAAATAAATTAGATGGTCCTTTCGAGAAATTGGTTCTTCAATGGCTGCAAGGTTATTGCATATAAAGTTTATCTTTTGAATGTACTCAGCAATTGTAATCCCATCCTTCGAAATACTTTGAAGTTTGCTATGAAGTTTAGTGATGTGAGCAAGCGGCGCTAAAGCACAAATCCGAGCAAGGGCAGTCCAGATTTCAAAAGCTATAGAGTAACCTACAATTTGCAACAAAAAGATTTTCATATAGTGAAGCTTAAATCGGACTCATAATAGGGCTGTTATAGCACTGCCAAACATTGCAATCAGGTTCGGCTGAAGAGACAAATTATCTAGAAACAGACGAGGTGATGGCAGAGTACCAAGAAGAAATGGCCTATAGGGCATTTGCAATAACAACATTAAGAATTTGATGTTTGCCTATAAGATAATTATGGGAATCCAGCTTGATAGAGAAAGTCTAATTTAGAGCAAGAATTTGAGAAAGAAACACATTGGAATCGGACTGCACAAGAGGAGGAGGAGGAACACCTTCAAGTGCCTGTGAGTCAGAGATCAGATCAATGAGGTTACTGCTAGAAGATGCCATTTGGATGGCTCTAATACCAAGAAAGAAGAATATGAGCAGAGAGGTTAATGTAGCTAGAGAGTGAAATCTTTCCTCTAATCAATAGTTCAATGCGTGAACATAAATACAGCTTGTATGGAATCTTTTCCTAACTACCTGCTTTACACTTGACATACTACTATTTGAGAGAAAATAAACTAAAAGAATAATAATACACAAGTGCTATGGGCATGGAAATTACGTTTGCTTAGTAGCATAAACATCCTCATGGGTTAAACATGGATGACTATAGATGATAGAGTCCACGCAACTTTTCTTATTACAAACTGAATTTCAGCCTTCAAGGAGTCTTTTCATTTTCAAAATCAATGCAACGAATATGTAGGTGATTGCAAATCTATATGTAATACTTCTAAGTTACTATAACGCTAGACTTATGTAGTGTTGTGTTAGAGAATAAGGCGTGTTCCACGTGATTTGTAAAGAATATTCTTGTTATGAATTTGTATACCCATTACACGTGTGATGAGTTGTTTATATATACTTTGTAAAAACTTGTAAAAATTATAATTGAATTAATTGAGGTGAAATACTAAAAATGATAATTTCTCTCTTCTTGGATTTACACTTTATGTTTTCTCCATTTCTTCTTCTTCTTTGGCTAATTCTTCTTTCTCAACTTGGTATCAAAGTCATGGCTTCATCGAGCAACAATGCTCTTCCTAGTGTGACTCAATCTTCTGATTCTTTCTTCCCACTATTTCCTACAATAGCTCAATCGCTAATAGTGAAGCTAGATATTACCAATTACCCCATTTGGAAAAACCAACTCCTCAATGAAGAGATTGTGAATGGACTGAGATCGTTTCTCGATGGTCTTGTGCTCCTCCTTATTTCTGGATGACCTAGAATCAAATTCTGCATTTATAACGTGGGAACGATATTATCAATTGATTATGAGCTGGATATACACCTCCTTGTCTGATTCTCTTTTATCACAAACTATCTCTTATAATATAACAGTAGAAATTTGGGTAGCCCTTGAAAGGATATTTTCAGCTTGCTCGCTTGTTAGAATAACATAACTCCAAAGTCAATTGCATACTTTACCCAAAGATGGCCTCTCTGCTACTCTATATTGATATGAACCTCAACAAGAATAGTGAGATTCAAAGAAAATAAGAAGATCATTCTAAATTAGTTTAAAAAATAATAGTGGATCTTGACCCTTTACCTATGAAGAGATAAGAACTAAAGATATAATGCTAGCGAAAATACAAAACTTTGACATGTTATCTACAAATAGATAAGAACTAAAGATATAAGAAAGATTGTAGATGTCATACTCAATAAAGAAGAGAAGGTTGTGAATGATAATTCAAGATTGAATATAACAAAAAACTCTCAATGAATTCACAAAGTTCTTTAAAGAACTAAAGAGAAAACTCTCTCTATAAAATTATTAATATACTTTCCTAAAACAAATAAATATAGCTATTATTTATAGGCTACAAATAGATGAATAAAAGATGTCATCTAGTTCAAATGTCTTCAACTACCATATCTTTGAAATTTGAAAAGTTGTTTCAAATGTTGGATAAGAATTGTTGAATTTGAATCAGACAAGTTTGTTGAATCTAGGCAGAATTTCATACGCCGTTTGAATGACTAAATCTTCTTCAAATTTTACGATATTGATGTCTCTACAAAGCTTAGGATGTCAACATTAGTTTGTATGAAGATAACATTTCCATTTGAAATATTTATTGATGCAAAATCATAAAATCAATTATCGTGCACGCCAGACCCAAAGCCTCTAATTAACTCATTCAATTGACTTGATGACATTGACTAAGCCTCAGTCTTTTTCTCGATCAATCTTTAACTCAATTTCTTTATAATTACTCCACATTTCTTGTATTAATCCATTAGGTGCTTTTATGACTTCTTTAACTTTTGTCTTTGTAATTGATCCATTTAGAATAAGTAATGAATGTTTCATAACAACTCCTCAATTCACATCATTCTCTCCCTCTTGAAAAGGATTTGTCCTCAAATTTTTAGTTAGATGATCCAACTTATAAACATTGTCATTGATTTGGTCGAGTACTTGGAGTGGTCTGATTAATCTTTGTTGTAACTTAGTACGTCTTTGAAATGGAAACCTCCTCTATGCATATGCATCGAAACTTGATCTCCAGGGTCAAATAAAACCAGTAAGAAAGTAATTGATCATTGTTCGATGATTTTATTAATACCATGACATTCAATGCATGTCTGTCATAACCCGTCCATCATATTAACAAGAAAATACAAAACCATGGATGAAATACATTCTCTCGCATATCCCTTCTTCATGAACTCTTCAATCTTCTTTTGATGTTCTTTTGTTTCTGTGAGATTTCTTTCATGAACTCATTGGTTTGAAATTAATGCTCCAATGATGAAATAATATTGATGTTCTTCTATTCCTCTTTAAGACAAAAATCCATCATAAACATGTCCATTTGCCTGCAAAAGATAACATGAAGAACTAGGCAAAAAGGTATTAAGTTCATTAGTGCTAAACTCACTCTGTTTTGTAAATAAGTTATCTTTTCTTTCAATCTCATTCAAATTTTCTTTTTCCCTATTTCTTTTCTCCATTGGAGTTGTTTTTCTTTTAACTTCATCGGCTTCGTTTTGTTTTTCAGCTTCTCTCTCTTTCAACTTGTCTTCTTTCTTAAAATCACTCTCTTGATTTACTTTATTATGATCATCATACATCTCTTTAGAACTTGATGTTGTAGTGGTGATTGGTTTCTCCTTCAAACAAGATTTATAAAGATTCCAAAAAATCATTTTGCACAACCTTGTGCAACTTTTTGTCATAAGATGATTTCCAAGTAGATGGAAATTCTTATCTTATATGATGTTTATTTCTTTTCACATGAGTTGTCTTTCAACCTTCATTGCCATGTACACCATATCGTCTAACGCTATGTGATGCATCTTCACCACATTAGTTATGTCACAATTCAAATCTCGTAAAAATCGTTTCATGGTGGCCTTAGAATCCTCTTTAACATTTGCCCTTGTTCTGCAATTCTTCAACTCCTTATGGAAATCATCCACACTTTTAGATCCTTGAGCGAGATTTTGCAATTTTTGAAATAGATCCATATACTAATGACTTGAAATAAATCTGTAATACCCCGACTTTTTATATCGAAATTTAATAAGGGGTATTACCAATGACGTAATCGATAGGTTATATTTAAGAAATTTATCGGATGATAATTGAGATTTATTTGGATAAGAGAATTATTATGGGATATTAGATTAAGTGAAAAACGAGAAATAAATTATGATTGATTTTAGAAAAAGATTTATTAAGTAGATGAAGAGAAGAAAAATTAAATTAATGGGATAGATAAAATGAAAATGGGATTAATTAAATAAAATTAGGGAAGTTTAAATAAATAGAATTAAAAGATAATGAGGGAAAGAAATAATGTGATTAATTGGAATAATTAATTGGAAAAATTAAATAAATAAAATAAATGAATTAGGAGAAAATGGAAGGAAGAATCAGTTAAGGAAAATGAGTAGGAGTTAAACCGGTTCGGTTTGTGTTTTTTAAGTAGATGAAGAGAAGAAAAATTAAATTAATGGGATAGATAAAATGAAAATGGGATTAATTAAATAAAATTAGGGAAGTTTAGATAAATAGAATTAAAAGACAATGAGGGAAAGAAATAATGGGATGAATTGGAATAATTAATGGGGGAAATTAAATAAATAAAAGAAATGAATTAGGAGAAAATGGAAGAAAGAATCAGTTAAGGAAAATGGGTAGGAGTTGAACATGTTCGGTCTGAACCATAAATCAAATTTGGCCTTCGGCCATTTGCAGGAGAAACAAATAGATGAAAGGGAGAGATAGAGAGGGCGATGCGAGAGGTGGAGGCGACGAGCGACGACGACAGAGGCTCGGACTCGTGCTCGGTGCGCTGGCCGGCGGACGGACGTGTGTGTAGGATCAGTGTGCAGCGGCTCACCGGGTCAAATTGGGGCATGCTTCTGTTGGCTATGGATTCTAGCATTGGTACTAGATACGTTTGGTCGATTTCCTCCTCTCCTTGGCGTTTTATTGCTCAGCATTTTCGTGTGGCGTTTGGTAGGAACGAGCGTGATGGTAGGGGGAGGGTGAACCGTGACCCATGCGTACACGCTGGACCAGACCGTGGCTGGTTCCTCCAACTATTCCTCTGGCAAGTTTTCCCATGTGGAATCTGATCAATGGACCACCTTTCTTTGAAGTGTGTGATTCCTCTGCTTACCTACATATTCTCTGCCTATTTAGGAGTGACAGCCGATGTATGGAAGGGGGATGAAATGGTAGTGGCTGGTGAGTGCTCTCTGTGAAAAGGGGCGAAAACAATATGTGTAAAGTGAGTTGCTGGATGCTTGAGAGAAATTGGCAGAGATGGAGGTGTGGAAGTAGCTCCTATTCCTTTACTGCTTCTTGGGTGTTCTTGAGGTAAGAAAGTCCTCCTTGTCTGTTTACTGATTTGATGGGGTTATGCTTCTACTGTCATCGGTTTATGGATTTTAAGTATTATTGGTAGAAGATAAATGATGAACTTCCTTATGTTGGTTATGGATAGCTTCAAAGATTTTTAAATATTTGACTTCTCTATTTTGGTTGTTACTTCTAAACCGTGAAGAAATAATGAGATAAATGTTGGTGGGATATACCTTGTTAATAGAAATGATTCTCTGATTTGATGGTCTTGTTGAATATAGTTATTGGAGGTTGTGAAGTAATGGATGTTATGCTGTGTTTGTTGATAGGCTTATGTGTGGCAGTACTGGAAATGGTTTTTTGATATTTACTGATTGTTAGAAATAATTGATGAGAACCATAATGGGTTGCTAGCTTTATTGACTGTTACTCTAGTTCTTTGTTAAGGGATTTATTTTGGAATGTTGTGAGTATTGTTGGACATCTGCTCTAATTAGTGTTAATTGTTAATATTGATAAAAAATAAATGAATGAAAGTTGTTGATTGTTTAAGTTGGATATTAAAGGATATTGTTAGAGAAGAGTGAGAATTTCGTATGCTCTCTGTTTATGTGGAAATGGATGTCGTGCAATTTGTGGTTTATATCCTCTATAAGTTTCTGTGATGGAATACTGTTCGGTTTTGTGAAGCAAATTCTCTGTTTTATCATGTCACATTGATGGAATGAGCATCTTGCTTTGGGTTATTGCTATTCCGTTGCACATGTTAAGATATTGGAATCGTTATTGCAAGGTTGCTAAGTAATTAAGTTGACTTTGTAAATTATTCACTCGATAATTTCATGTTAAAAAAGGAGTTAAATGATTCTTTACTCTGCTGTGGGAATTGGTTATCAGTCTAATTATTCCCTTGTTAGAAATCATTATGGGACTAAACGGTAAAAGTGAAGTTAGTAATTTGAGATTTTGATGATAGTTTATTTAATGGTTTTGAAGGTTCTAAGACGAATGACATTATCGCATTGAAGACTCTAGGTAAGTTGATATGCATGTGTTTTGGTCCTCGGACCCTACATCACAAGAGTTAGGATTGTATGTTGTGTGCTTAATAGAACTAGGTTCTTTTAATGATATGTTTATTAGACATTTATACTATCATATAGGACTGTATGTATTCACGAGCATATTGTATGACATACTTAATATATGTAAATAGACATGTGGGGGTTCGGGAGAAGTGGTGACACCCTTATTGGAGTACCTACTCCCACGTAGGGGGCAGTGAGGTATGGTTAAGCCACATGGACTCCATGGTTCATCCTTTCTCTTGTACTGAAATCCCTATTGTCTTCAACAAAAGTGTATGGGTATGGCATGTGGTGACACCCCTATTAGTGTGTTTCATCGTCGGAAATACGGTTAAGCCACGTGACCAATTGAAGTGTCCATCGCCCCGGTTAACCGATAAGACATGATTTTTTTCTGTAATGCATCGTATGATCATGCATCACATCTACATTGTATTTCATTCTATCACTTACTGAGCGTTAGGCTAATTAGTTAGGTCTTGTTGATGTAGGTATGTACGAGAAACAGGAGAACAGGTCCAAGACAATTGATGAAGGATTTGCACGGATGGATCTTGTGCCTGGCTGGGCTAAAGAATTGAATGAAAATTTTTGTAAAAAGGGTTTGTAAATTACTTAATATTCTTTAATGCTTATTTTAATTCCGCTGCGTTTCATAAACGGATTTTATTACTTATGCTTCAATTGATAAATGTTTTAAGTAAAGAGTTTTAATGATCGAGTTTTATAAAGGAAGAACACTCTGACATTTATATGAAAACAAAAGTTTTAAATTTTATGAGATTTTAAAGTAAATAAAAACTAGGTCGTTACAAAATCTATTTCTCAATATAGTTTTCATCTCTTCCCATTTCTCAATGGGTCTTTCCCTATTTATTCTTCTACTCAAAATAAGTTTATCTCACCAAATAATAGTATAATCTGTAAATTTCATTGTAGCTAACTTTACCTTTTTGACCTTAGAATAGTGATGATAATCAAATATCAATTCCATCCTTTTCTCTCACTGCAGATAAACTTTGAGATCGTTTTTATTTTGGAAAGATGAAATTTTCAACTTAATGTTTTCAAAATCTCTATATCTAACTCCTCTATCTCCATTTTCATTAGCAATTCATCTTAGATTAACTTTGGAAACATGATTAACATCATGTGGTAATTGCTGAAATTTTTTGTTAAGGAAAGAAAATTTCTGCTGAGACTTTCCTTCCCTGTTTTGACTGGAGCGTTGCAAAACAAAGAAGGAAAGTCATCATTCCTCTTTCCTCCATTTAACCAGAGCAACACCCATTTCTCATTTTGTCTCTCTATCTCTCGCCACACATTTCCCTTCCTCCATTTACAAAATTCTTTTCGCAAGCTAAACCTTTATCGACTAAATTTGGGAAGTTTCTTGACAAGTTTTTGAGCTGGATTTTTTAGTCGAATTACACTCCTTGGTAAGGCGAGTTTCTCTTCCTCTGTAATTTCAATTTTTGAAAGAAACACTAGAATTTTTATGCAATTTTGTTCCTGATGTTGAAAGGGAAAAACTAATTTGTTCTTGGTGTTGGTTCGGAAGAGAAGGGTGACGATTCTTTGCGGTGGAAACTCTTGGTAGTCCGAATTGTTGGCCAAAGGTAATCCCAACTTTTGTTCTCTATTTTTTACTGTAAATCTCGAATTGGAATCTATAATCTTTGAAGTGCAATTTCAAAAACACTATGCTTAATTGAAATAGATGACTTGGACTATAAAAGTTGGAAACTTTGGTAATGGAAAGAAAATGACGATTTCATTGGCTTTGTGGAGAAATCCAATGAATCTTCCTCTGATGACGTTGGGGAAAAGGATGACAATAAGAACATAGAATGGAGAGTTCATTAGGGTGAGTGACTAACTCAGTAAGAAAATCTATATTATATGCAATGCATGAGAAAACTGATTTTATTTTTTATCTCAAAACCATGATCAAATAGTGTGTCATACATGGGTTTAAAATCATTTAAAATCCCTTACCTTTTTATTTTTAAGTAAAATTGGCTCATTGACCACCAACAAAGTAGTGATCAAAACATGGCTATGTAATAGACAACTAATATAAAAAATATTTCCATAATCTTTCCATAATAAAAATAGTCCTTAGTGAAAAGGAAGGATCACCAAAAGACTCCTTTGAACATACGCATAGAAAGACGACGACCATTTATGGGCAGCACTTCATAAGTCAGAAAAGAAGAGTGACGGCGATATGAAAATCTAGTCACGTCACCTAGGTTGCCGGCGAGCAAAGCTCAGTGACGACAGAATCCAAAATTGCAGAACCTGTAATGGCTGTCCAAAAATCCAACCACGTAACCTAGGATGCCGACAAGTAAGGCTTAGCAACGACACAACCCAAAATCAAAGAATCTGTGATGGTGATTGCAAGACCCAGCCACGTCACCTAAGTTGTCGGTGAGCAAGGCTCAACGACGTCACAACCCGAAATCACAGGATTTGTAACAACGATCCGAAGATCCAACCATGTTAGCTGGGTTGCTGGTGAGCAAGGCATAACGATGACAAAAACCAAATTGCAAAACCTGTAACGGCAATCCGAAAATCCAGCCACATCACCTAGGTTGCCAGCGAGCAAGGCTCAGCAATGACACAATTGGAAATCAAAAAATTATTAAATACCCTGATCAGGTTTAGGGATTCGAAACCCAAGGATCACGTTAACACCGCCCTATTAGCGATTTACTTTGGAGATTTGAAATCTAAGGACACGTCATCGATGCTCTATTACCCATTTTCGTGAGCAAACTAACAACTTACATGCAGTAGAAGATTTCCAGGAACAACTGTTTCCGTTGACATGGTTTTGGGGCCCCAATACAACTACAACCCAAGAAAATGAAGGTTTGATCAGTATATACCAGCATATAAAAAAAAAATATACTGTAATATCGTTCACTCGTACGATAAACGTGTAAAACGACGTACATATACATAAAAATAGAAGTGTTGGCGACCAGGTCCCGTTAGGTTTTCATATATTGCAACCTACAAAATAATAGTTTAAAAATTGTGATTCAATGTAGTATAGTATAAAAATTCATCCCTTGATGACGATAGAAATCTAGCTGACCAGCAGCACGCGCTGCCGGACATAGACACTAAAACTAAGAGCACCATTAGAACCAAAATTAAATCGACGTTGAAACCCCAATCAATACTAGAGAAAAAATACGAGTCTCAAACCAGGATTCAAAACCATATCGGAAGTACTAACACATGACTTCTCAGCTCAACACAAGGAACGACTAGAAACTCCACACTGAATTGAGATTTTGCATTAACCGAAGAGAGGATATGGCTGAGGAAGCCGAGTGAAACTCACTAGACTCGACTCCACAAAATCACATTGTACGGTCGACCAAGACACAATAGCGATCGACCAGGCACATCAATAGTAGACTCGAATGGAACACTGATAGATAAGACATGGCTGCGGTCGACGAAATAAAACTATGGCCAACCTGAACAACACAGTTGTCTAAGAGACATAGTTGAGGTTAACTAAACATGACTACCATCAATTGGGACCAACCAACAGTCTAAAAGACTCAACAACATTAACCTGAAACCACACAGTGTCAACAAGACACTTCAACGGTTAACTAGGACCATATAGTGTCGATAGAGAATGATCGCAGTCACCTGCGACATAGCAGCAGTCGACGACTAACCTGTGGTCAACTAGGACCACATTTGAACCTGAATTGGAAGAGAAGGAAGCATGGTTATGAAGTTCATCGAAGTGTGTAGCGCCAAGCGACAAAATTTGACCCAAAAAGGAAATTGTAGACACCCATACGAGAAGCAAAAATTAGTGTGGACATCTGAACCCAGCACGGATGCCCGCGTTTGAAGACACTCCTGCCATTGACCGAACCAATAGTAAGGCCCATCGGACCTAAGCCATCACAAACAGAGGCTCTTGGGAAAAATTAATGTCAATCGTACCTAACCAGGAGTCGACTAAGGAAAACCTCCCAGCGCGAAAACTGAGAAGAAACTCATATTTTCCCTTTGTTCACTGCCCCAAATCGACATAAAACCCTGCAAAAATCTAAATCTACAACAATAACACAAAACATCTAAAGGATTTAAGTTTTCAGACTCAAATCCAAAACTGACACAAAGTAGAAAACTTAAATGGAAAAGATGGAATTAAAAATTGACATACCCATAAAGTTTTTTCACAAAAAATGGAGATGTGAACACCATGAACGCAAATGAGGAGGAACAAAAATGAGGTTCGCTCACCGATTTTCACTCTCTCTCTCTCTCTCCCTTTTCACATGGGCGACTCATCAAAGGAAGAAGAAAACCTTCCTTTTAAGAAACAAGAATATAAATTAAAATTTAATTATTTTCTTTAATATATGTAACATAAAATAATATATTATAAATATTAAATAAAATTCATAAATTTTAACTTGACAAAACCCGACAAAACTCAAAACTCAATCTGTGATAACACAAACTTACTCAAGATAATCCCACAGCAGTCATAGGAGAACATGAACTGCATCAATTGACCATTGACCGAACCTCTCACACATGGCCGAAGACCCATGATATGTGACAAGGACCTAGTCAACACAAACAATTTAACTTAGACTAAAGTGAAAAATTTACTCAAAAAAATATAAAATCTAAAAATTATGGATTTTACAGTGCTCCTCTAGGGACCTCGATATAATGGCCTCTATCAATTGCCTCAGTCATCTTCTTTTGCTCCATTAGCGCTTGCTATCTCCTGCATGTCTACTTCTCTTCTAGACCTTTGGCAAACCTTTGAATCTCCCCCACTAAGTATCTTTTTAGTCAAGCTTCCCTTCCTTAAAGAAAGAAAGACCACCTTCCTTTTAGATTGCTACTCATAAAGAGGTACCTTGAATTGTTGATTTTTGCTTATAAGCTTCTAGGTGACTGGGACATCCTTCAGCTAAAGTTATTTATCATGTTTTTCAGTCTTTATAGTTATCTTCTTTTGTGAACTTTTCTTTTTGTAATTCTTGTCAATTTGGTAAATGTCATCATCTACTTTTTGCAAATTCTTTGGCTTGGGCTTCTCAACCATTTGAATTAACACACTTTGATATTTGGGGCCCTACTCTTGTTTCCTCTTCCATTAGGGCATGCTATTTTTTGTTGTTTATTGATGACTATAGTTGTTTTTACTAGATTTACTTTCTGAAAACTAAAGATGAGATTCGTCACACACATCTTTAGTTTTCTCCAACTCAATAAAAACCAATTTAATGCCTTAATTAAATAATTTCAATCAGACTGAGGAGGTGAGTTCCATTCTTTGTCCTCTATTTTCTCCTCGGTTGACATACATCAACACATTTCTTGTCCTTACATGTCAGCTCAAAATGGACGTGTTGAGCGTAAGAATCGTCACCTTGTCATTGCTTTTCCAAGCTCATGTTCCTCTTCAATACTGACCATATGCATTTCAAATAGCAATCTTCATCATTAACAATCTTCCTTCTTGTGTCTTACATAACTCCAACCCTTTTCCATGTCTCTTTCAAAAACTTTCCAATTTTTCTCTCCTTCGTGTTTTTGGTTGTGCCTGTTTCCTAACACTTCGTCCATTTAATTTGCATAAACTTGAACCCAGATCTTAAGAATGTGCTTTCATGGGTTATAGTTCCAATCATAAAGGCTATTGCCACTTTTCTCCTCTTAATAATAGTTTCTGTGTCTCTCGCCATGTTATTTTCAATGAACATGAGTTTCCCTTTGTTTTACCTTCTTTTTCTCCATTATCTCCACCTATGCCAAATTTTTTTTTCCTATTCCAACCTCTCTGCAAAAGCAATACTATTAGAAACAGATTCAATTACTACATTTAAAAATATAACTCAGTTATTAACCAAATAATTCATAGGAAGATATCCCAAGGAGACTAAACAAACAGATGCTTTTGTGAAAAAAGCTTTCTGGCATTTAACAAATATGAAACTATGTGATTTTTGTTATTTAGAAAATTTTATCTGCTAATTCAGAGATATCTATTATCAATTAGATGATAAAAGTCGGGGATTAGCAGATGAAATATTTTACAATAAATTTCCATCCCAAGTTCATTCAGAATTAGAAGAAAATTACAAAAAAAGAATTGTAATATTAAGAGCATGGCTACAACAAGCATGTCATACAGAAATAGTTAAGAAACAAGCCAAAATCAAGCTATGTTGCGAAAAAATCACAAATAGAATTGGAAAATACGGATGTAATGAGAAAAGAAAAAGGAAAAAATGGAGAAAAATTCCGTATAACAAATATCAAAAAAGAAAAATACAAAATCCCAGAAAATATTTTAGAAATAAACAACAATTTCGACAAAAAAAACGAACACAACCCAATAGGTTTTGCCCCAATAAAAAGAAAACTTGTACATGCTGGTTATGTCACGAAAAAGGACACTATGCCAATAAATGTCTTAAAAGATTTCAAAACAACACAAAAACTCAAACTCTTAAATTAGCCTATGAAATTGGTTACGATCCTATTGAAGATTCTGACATTTGCTCTGACATTGATATTTATGCTTATGAATCAGACTATTCGTCCACAAGTATTGAGTAAACAATTACGTCTTAAAAATCCAAATGCCACATTTATTAAGATTATTATTCAAAATAAAAATTATTTTGCTTGTATTGACACGGGATCAACCTTGTGTTTTGCTAAAAGACACGTTTTACCAACATGGACTAAATTATCAAATCCACTTAAAATTATAGTTGCAGATAAATCTGTTCATTCTATATGGTATGTTAATTTTTATCTTCCTATTATTATTGAAGGCTATCCTTTTATTGCCAAAACTATATATCTGCATGACTCAAGCGTCGATATTATTTTAGGAAATAATTTTTTAAAACTGTATCATCCCTTTATTCAACGACTTCACACTATTTCACTTACTTTTCCGGGGGGAGAAGATACTAAACCTTCTCAAATCACTACCAAAATAGTCACTCCTACTGAAGTAGTTAAAAGTATTGGTCATGAAGTTTTACATATCATTAACTTTTTATATACTACACGACAAATTCTAGAACACAAATTACAAGAAGTTTGTAGTGAGAATCCTCTTGATGAAAATAAAAATACTAATAAGGAAGAAATTATTATTAAGCTAAAAGATCCTTTAGCTGAAATAAATGTTCCTAATCGAATTCCATATAGTATTAGAGATGTAGAAGAATTTCAACAAGAATGTAAAAATTTACTAGAACTAGGAATTATAAGAGAAAGCTTGAGTCCTCATAGTGCTCCGGCCTTTTATGTAGAAAATAAAAATGAAATCAAAAGAGGAAAACGAAGAATGGTAATCAATTACAAACAATTAAATGATGCAACTATAGGAGATAGCTATAAATTGCCAAGAAAGGATTATATATTAGAAAAACTCAAAGGAAATAATCTATTCAGTACGTTAGATGCAAAATCAGGATACTGGCAACTTAGACTAAGTGAAGACACTAAACCCTTAACAGCCTTTAGCTGTCCTCCACAGAAACAATATGAATGGAACGTATTACCATTTGGCCTAAAACAAGCACCATCTATCTATCAACGATTTATGGATCATAATTTAGATGGATTAGAAGATATATGTTTAGCTTACATTGATGATATTATTATTTTTACATCAGGAAATGAACAGGATCATATTAGTGCAGTATTAAAAGTATTACAAAGATGCAAAGACAAAGGACTTATTATTAGCAGAATCTACAAATGGAATCTACAATCAAAACCCTGCAGGAACAGCAAAAGATGAAGGAAAAAGAAATATTAAAATTTCGACAACAGCTACAAGAAGTACAAACTTTATTAGATTCCGCAGTAGCAGAAAAAGAAGCAATTGGCACTTCAATTAAAACATTATCATCTTGCTTATTATCCTCATCAACTCAACATAAGGCAACTTCGTCAACTCAACACAAGACAGCTAATACTACCAACATGGATACATCATCATGGGCTGAGCAAGTTGATAAAGAAATAGACATACTCTCTCAAGGACCAAATATTGACACCATTATAACATCAAGTACAACAAAAAAGAAATGGTACGTTATATTCAATGGATCATTTAAGGGAATATATAATGATTGGAGTATAGCAGCTCAACATATTCATGGAAAGAGTGTCATTCATAGATCCTATAAAACCAAGGAAGAAGCACAAAAAGCTTTTGCTGAATCATACAAAGCAGTAATTCAACAAGAACCAGAAAGACCGAAACAAGATATTATAGCAAAAAGAATGGCTGTTCTTGGACGAATTCCTACAACCAAAGAGAAGGAGAAGTTGAAGGAATTAACATTAGAAAAATTTCACCAGTATTGGAATACAATTATCAATTACACAGATTTACACACGACGATGAATTTTTACCCTAAAGTTCACAGTCCAGGACCAAAGGTAATCTTCTTGTCAGGTGCTTCTCCTATTATGCTTTTTGATTACTTCCAGCATGGATTAGTAGATACCATTTATTCCAATAGTATGAAAGATTTCGAAGAGTTTCCCATCAGAATAAAACAAGTTATTAGAGAGTATTTTGATAAATTTGCCAAAGGACGAGAAATATACCTCAGAATCCATTCTTCTTATCCATTATTCAAAGTCGAAACTGGTGAAGTTATTATTCCCTCATTAGCTATAATTAATATGGGCATTTCCAACATGGATTATCCTTCGAGAGATATGTATGAAGATTATATTATTCCTAACGACATGGAGGCAAAATTACTAGTAGGAGTATTTTTTCAAAGCCAACGAATTACATTAGAAAGCACTACCAAAATCAATTACGTAAGTCCTACAATATTATTATATTCATATGGAAACTACGTTATCTCTGAGAATGACTTAAGAGCTATAGCTACATTTGAGCAACAATTTTATAATCTGGATGGATCACTACAATCATTATCAGAACGAGTTCAGAAACAGTTGTGCACTATGATTCGAGTTAATGATCTTCATGAATGCATCCATTGTACTATGCTCAAGGATAGTAAACCTAGCAGCAGACCCAACAGCAGAGGAAGTAACTCAGATTAAACAAACACACAGATTAGAAAATATACCAATGATCATCAGAAGAAAGAAACATATGGCCACAACACCTACAGCATCACAAGAATTATCATCAGAAGGAATCTAGAAGACAATCACCAGAAGACAAGCAATAATGTAAACTTTAATTATTAAAGTTTGCAATAGTATGTAAATTATGGTACTTTTGCTTATTTGTGTTTACTTTATGTCCTAGCCGTGTAAAAAGAAAGTTGTAATTTAGGGAATAGATTCCCTGCAACTTTCCTTTCTTCATGTTAGTAAGAGTCAGGGAATCTATTCCCTGAGCTTTAGGTCAATGTAAATAGCAAGTGTGTCGAGGAATATATTCCTCTAGGATTTATGGGTTTGTAAGGAGGCCGACCCTCTCCTATAAATAAGTGTGTTCTCCTTCGAGAATACGCAGAGTGTTATGAATGAGCATTTGATATAAGTCTCTTGTCAATACTCTCACGATCCTTGAGGTAATACTCTGGAGGGATCATTCTCATTATATTATCGAGATTACTAGCAGATTATCAATCCAAGATTATCAATCCAAGAAATATGTCAGGTATATTTTCTTTATGTCAGATTATTCATCTTCTAGTAATAATATCATTAATAATATTAGTAAAATAAATAATAACATAATCGAATCATATGAAGAAGAGACAAATTTAGGATATATGTGTAACAATATTATTGATTTACAAAAAATAAGAAAGAGTGAATTGTCCTTAACTAAGAAGCATAATTTTGACATATCTTTCTTTGAACTACTAAAACATAGATTATCCCGAAAGAATATTATTAAATATGGAATAATGGTAGGAGAAGCAGCAATCCCTATTGAATATACTCAAGGAGACATTATTATTCCTATTATTAATAAAAATCAAATCTATGAAAGAATAAGGAAAATAGAACCATCTAAACGCCTAAAAATATCATATATTCACTGTAGTACTATTCAATTATTATTTAAAAGCACTTTTATGGAAGGAATTAATTCTCCTCTAGAACTAGAAATACGAGACGATAGATTAATAAACAATAAGGACTGTATTATCGCAAAAGGACAAGGAAATCTTTCACAAGAAAAAACTAATGTTTAATATAAATATTCAATTAGGATTAAGTTTACAAGATCAAGATTTGAGTAGATCCATTACATTACGATACGAACTAAAAAGAGACAATTTTATGAAAAGTAACAATCGTCCTTTTACTATAACTTATCAAATCAACTTCGCTTTAACAAACAGTCATTACAGCTTAGCATTTAAATGAGATGAAAGAATATTTATAGATGAATTATTCAAACCAGTATTAAAATTAAAAACATCTTCACAATCACTTTTACATAGACCCGAACCAAAATACATAATAGACGATAGAAAACAACTAAGAAGTAAATCATTTTCAGAAACAAGTAATTTTGTGCCCTATGAATTTCCTAGACTATCGCTCGTATCGCCATCACTACATATTAAAGAATCCATTCCTTTAGTGTCACGATCACCTGAAAATGATCAAGAAGAACCACTATTAAAATCATTAAAAACTACTATTAGATCACTAAGTACTAAAAGAAAATAAAAAATAAAAAATAAATAAATAAATAAAATAGAATAAAATGTCCTTATACGAAGCTAAACTTGACTACGAAAACATACAACAAATGGAAAATAATATATATCTAGCACAACTTCTAGATTATCTTATTTACTATTTTAATAAATATTTAGTAGATAATGATTATTTCGACTTATACCCAGATAATTAAAATGAAATATAAATTAAAATCTGAGAAAAGTAAAAGTAAAATATTATAATAACAAATATTTAAAAATGTCGGAAGAAATATGCGATGTCATTATGGAAAAATTGGAATTCATTAATTTTCTTGATAAAAAAGAAGTGAAATATTTTATTAGTTATTTAGATAAATATCTAAAAGATTTCCCTCAAGAGCTAGATGATAGATTATTAGAAGAAAGTGATGCAACTCTTGAATCACAAGGATACTGCGACAAGAACATTTAGCCTTTGAGCGATTTTTATACAGACTAAAACAAATATTACAACAACATTTACAAGAATGTCCAAATTCCATAGCAACCCATCAATTTAATCATCTAATTTCCTTAGATGACCCACGAAATAATCCACCAAACGATCGCGAAAATACCCTTTTCACTTGACTATTACAGGGCGCCACCCTTGATCATGGTTGACAAGTGTGGAAATAGAAAATTACAACAAAGACTTCCTAACTCTTAAAATGTAAAATCTCAAATAAGAGATTGAGAGAGTTAGGATTTGCACTCTTTTGCTAAGAGAACGTAAGGATAAATTTTGGCAGCGTTTCGGTATAGATCACTCTCTTCTTAGTCTTTAAATCAGAGTGCCACTTTTTATAGGTGTTGGTTTTAGGGTCCCTCGCACGGCGGAATTACCGAGGTTCATAAAAACAGTAACGTGTGTAACCTATGTATCATGAAAAACAATTTTAATATGAACATAAAACGGATCGTTGTTATAATATATTAATAATAATACGTATTCAAGAATCTTTATTTATATCTAATTTGAAAGATGAAGAATATTACTTTTGTAGCTTACTTCACACGGGTATAAAATCAACCTTCGATCTTCTCTGCCAATGCTCCTCACCTCGAATAAACACGTGTGGTGATGATGAATAAAACAATATCACCCTCAATTTATGATAGATTGTATTCTCAACACATGAGACGATCTATTTGGATTTAGAAAACACTTCTCTAAAGCCAACACGGAAGACACAAATTTTTGCTCTCAAAATGGATTCCTTAACCTTAAAGATTTCAAACTCTACTTCAACTTTTTCTCCAACCTTTTCTTCATGAGGTTGAACCTCTATTTATAGTGGTATTGCTCCATAATGACCATTATGACATTTAGAGAAAAACACTACAAATTCCTCATTAAAGTTATCATTTATTTCATACATTTATAAAAATGTTATGGAAATCAAAAGTTTTGTCACCATAGCTCAACACTTGGCACATTTAAGTATAACACATTTATAACAAAAATGTTATGGAAAACAAAAGGTCATGACATTAAATCAAATTTGACTTTAATTCAAATTTGACAAAATCCATTTTAAAAACTATTTTTAAAAGTTACTTTATATTTATTAATTAATTGAATAATCAATAATTCAATTATTTGATTTAATGAAATATAACAAATATATTAACTTTGACAAGTTTTGTCATTTTGTCTTAATTAATTGAATAATCAATAATTCAATTATTTCATCTAATGAAAAAATAATAATAAACTTATTATTGAGTGTATTAAATAATTAATTCATAATTAATTATTTAATCTTCTTTGTTCATTTTTCTATTATTCGAATAATGATAGAATGTGACAAATGGACCGATGGACCTATAGTTTTAAGCTCTAATAATATTTTGTTAATTAATATAAACTCTTTATATTAATTAATATAATTATTAACTCTAAAGTAATTCCACTAAATATTTAGAGTTGCACTCTCAAAACTATAGAGTATATTTACTTAAAGTAATGTCCATTGATATAGTCATTACATATGTATTAACCTTCTATTTAGATTCGCAATAGAGCTAGGTTTATAATCCGTTAACCTCTCATATTGCGTCTTTATCCTTGACTACCATTTATTATTGATTGAATAATTAATTCATAACGATTATGAATTGAGCGCTAATTATTCGATCCTTGAACTAACAAACAAAAGAATTTATAGAAATTGATTTCATTGTATCGATATTAACATTCCCAGCTATTCATTTTAATTTACTCCCAATATACAGGGTATACGAATTGTAACTCGTACAAACTTTACCGAGTAAATCAAAGAATAAATTAAAATAAAATAGCAGTTTATTAAATACAACGAATTAAGATCATGCATATATGACCATCATTATGATAAAATTAATTGTTCTATATTTAACAGAAATTATTAGAACAATATAGTTTTATCTGGTCCAGTCCTATATAATCATATTATATAAAACATATTTATCTTATGTCACTACATATTTAGTTGGGATATGACTATACATTCTTAATGAGATAAACTATATTTATGACTATGAACTATTTGAAGATTCCATACTTCAAATATAAGTCATGGACATATTCTAGTTATTACTCTTTACATTTTATCTCACATATATACAATATATATGTTAATATAAAGTTAGCATAAGTAACCAAGGAATTTTCTATGAATTTTATAAAACATGATATAAACTGTTAACATAATATCAATCAATATAAATTTATTCATATATTATAAAATTGTTCTATTACATTTGCTTGTTGGGCAGATTACTCCCAACAATAGGACTGCGCACATAGTCGACCACTTCCATTTTAGTTGACCGCCTTTCGACCGTTGGAACTAGCCGTTTGTGTTGTAGTCGATCGCTTTCTTCATTTTGGTGGACCACTTTCTTCACAAACATGTTAGTAAACCTTAATACCCGTATTAAGGGTATTTCCGATAAATATAAATAACGTATTTACAAATATCAACAAATAGAAATTAAACAACTTAATTATACAAATAATATATCATCATCAAAACATATTACCTAATGTCAATTAGGCAAACATCTACTTCCTCCTAATACTTCACACTCACCTTCCACTTATGTGCTTTTTTCTTTAGTTCTTCCTCCGCCCACTACTGTCCTAACTAGTCTTCTACTCCTTTACCTTCTTCTCCAATTCTTACTAATACTCACTCCATGGTAACCCGAGCCAAGGCAGACATTCACAAACTGAAAAAATCTGTTCAACGACTTTCTCAGCCACCTTCCAAATCGTCAACTTTTGCTCAAGCCTCTACAAGCTCTCACTAATTATAGGTGATGCAATGCAAACTTAATGCTCTCAATCAATGAAATGGAGGGTGTCGACTATCTTTAGACATTCAGCCCAGTCGTTAAACCATCATCTATAAGGTTAGTTTTATCTCACACATTTTCTCATGGGTGGCCTATTAAACAATTGGATGTTTCAAATGCCTTTTTTGCATGAAAACTTCAATGAAACAATTTACATGTCACAACCTTATGGGTTTGGGAATTCTTCAACTCCATCTCATGTCTGTCTTTTTCGAAAATCAATTTATGGACTAAACCAGACCCCATATGCTTGGTATATGAAGCTTCATATGGTTCTTCTTAATCGTGGTTTTCAAGCTTCTCAATCTGACACATCCATGTTCATATCCATTAATTGAATATCAAACTCGTAGGGAAACACGCAACAATAATAAGGGCAATAAGATCCATGAAACTCTAACTCGTATTTGGACTTCACGTAGCTACTCAACATTTACTTACTTCACTTTTCATTTCAACTACCACTATCACTATCAAAACTACTACAGTCAATAAATGAGTTCATAGAGCTAACAACCAATCAATTTACAGCAAAGAGTTCAACACTATTCTAACAAAATCAATGAGGAAGGTCATAGAGCTAACCACAATCAAACAATTACCCACAACAAGGAATTCAACACTACTTTGGCAATAAATCACAAAGCAGTACTAACACTAACAAGCATAAGCACTAAACTAACATTATCTAACATTAACACTAAACTCACCCACCCATACTTGTGGTGTAGGGCCTCAATGGCCAAAACAACCGAAATCTCTTACCTCAATCTTTATCGCGCATTCACATTTAGTTGTTATTCTTCTTCTCCTTTGAAACCTTCATAATTAAAACATTACAACTTGTCAATGATGTATTCTAACTCGTAAAATTTCTAGGTACTTCTCCAATGCCTAAATAGAATATAACTTATCCCATTATCCAAATTGTAATAATAATACAGCGAAGCAAGGCACGAACTAATTAATTATCATGTCATGGAGAACATGTGACCAATCCAACTCAATAACACTTAATACGTACAACGTAGAGAGCATAAATCCAACTTAATCGTCACAAATCCTTATGCATATTCAATAACTACCTTAGCATCCAATCATAATATCCAATTTCATAATATATTCTCACATTCAATGAGAGTAGGCAGCCAATTAAACAATTCAATCTTACAGAACATACGCTTTGAAATTAATCTAGGCAATCACCAATATGTAATCACTTCTAACAAAGTTATCCAACAGAAGCAACAACCGAAATCAACAACGTCGAGAAGGAAGAACAAGTTACCAGAGGAAGTCTAAGAACAACCAACCCGAGCTGTCAAACCAGGTCAAGTTAGCCGGGTTGGCTACATCCCAGGTCGGAGTATCCAATCGGAGCACTCGGGTCAGAGTACCCAAACTCCTGCCAACAGACCCGCTGCTGGAACCCGCAGCACATCGATGCCACACCATTCACCGACGCCAAGCTTGACCAGAAATCAACAGATCGTCGACGGTTGATGCCAAATCCGGCGACCCGTCCCTCACGTCGAATGGATCCGCGATGTCCGACTCACTCACAACGTCGTTGCCGCCCTCGCCGTTTGCCTGACCGGGACGAACCTGAGCCCTAGCTTGCCATTCGACTGCCATTTGCTCACCGTTCGCCATCCATCGTCGTCCCGAGCCCTCGTCTCTCTCTCGGCCTCCATCGCTCTCCCTCATCTCTCGTTTCTTTCTCCCACGACTTCTCTCCCTCTCTATTCTCATTTCAGTTTCTGAAATCGCGAAGGTACGCAAACATCCCTCCCCCTCAACTGCATCTTGAACCGAACCACACACAACACTGAACCGGTTCAGCACATCTTTCACCCCTTATTTTAAATTCTTTAATTAATATTTATTTTAATCCCCATCATATTAATGCCTCACTTAATTTCTTTTACTTAATATGGAACTATATGTTAAATGTACGCACCGCATTTTAATCGGCCCATTCCTAATTTCCTACTTATTTTGAATACCGATTAACGACTATCACGAGTCCAATTCAAATAATTATCCTAAATTATAATATATTGATTACATCCTTGGTCATACCCCAATAATTATTCAATTTAAAAATTTGGGGTGTTACAAATTGGAAATTAAAGAATTGGTTGAGGGGGCTAGCTTAGCTGGGTTGTGCAGATTGGGTGGAAGTTTCTGTGAACAGATTGTGAAACTGTTTTATGCTAATTTGGAACTGTCCACTGAACCATTAGAGATACAGACTTACATGTTTGGATAGGAGTTGAGGCTAACTCCCAACGATATTAACCTGTTCCTTAGATGTTTTATGGAGGAACCAAGGGAGGAATATTACCATGTTTCTCATGAGCCTAATTTCATTAGATGAGGAGAAGGTCTGACATTGTTTAGACTATTGCATCATGATCCTGAGATAGCAGCATTCAAGAAGTCAAAGTACAATGACTTGCATGCCAAAGCCTGAGTGATCCACACCATCATTACACACACCATTTTGCCTCGGTATGGACAGCGAGACCATGTTAGCTACATGGATCTCTATATGTTGGAGAAGGTGTTTCGCTGAAAAAAGTAAACATCGACTATGTGATTTTAAGTTTGTAACGTCCCCCGGTGCTCTCAGTACAATATTGTCTGCTATGGACCGAAGCCAGCACAGGTTTTTTCTTGGGGTTAGCCCAAAACGTGTTGTACTAGGTAGGGAGGGGAACCCTACTTATAAACTATGCATTTTCTACTCTCCCAAGCGATATAGGATTGTTCCCCCCTGATATGGGCCAGACCCACACCTGGGCCTTTCCTGACCTTCACAAGACAAGCTACCACAATCTCCCCCCTTGGGGATTTGACGTCTTCGTCGGCCACACTTCCGGTTGAGATTTTGCTTTGATACCATTTGTAACTTCCCTCGGTGCTCTCAGTACAATATTGTCCACTTTGGGCCGAAATCCTTACGAGTTTGTTCTTAGGGTTAGCTCAAAATGCTTTGTACTAGGTAGGGAGGGGAACCTTACTTATAGACCATGCATTTTCTACTCTCCCAAGCAATGTGGGATTGTGCCTCCCTAATATGGGCCGGACCCACACCTGGGCCTTTCCTGACCTTAACAGAGCAGAATGCCACAAAGTTACTGTACGAGGTCTTTAACAACCTGGCCATGAGTCTGACATTTAATTAGCTCACTCAAAGAATTGTTGAGTATCACAGGGTATCAGTCTCAGATGAGGAGCAGAGAACCCAAGAGAAGGCTGTCGAAGTCTACAATAAATTAAAAATGGACCGCATGGGGATCTCCAAAGTTGGAGGGGAATGGGTATGCAATACTCTATCCAAGCCAGCCCCAAAGACTTGAGCAAAAGTTTTCCAGCCTCTAGGCCCCTCAGTCATACGATCTCCACCACCCCCCCCCCCCAGTTGTACAACCACTAGCTCCCTTGGGGGAAAAGCCTCCATCATCACCTCTACAGCACATGGAGGATAATACTTTACCGCCGATGACTCGCCCCTCCTCAGTCATCTCACTTTATGTTGATGCCTTATGAGATTGTCGGCTGGATGCAAAGAATGGAGCAAGTAGAGGAATATCAAATGGTGTTGGATCGAGTTTGAATGATGGACAACCGACTTCTAAGGATGGAGGAGCACCATCAAATGAGGCTGTAAAAAATGTAAACAATGGAGGACCGATCAGAGGAGCACCATCAGTAATTGTTGGCCGAATTGCAAAGAATGAGGTAGCGAGCATCCCCTAAAGCATTCTCTCCAACAGCCTCTCGAGCAGCCCCTCCAGCAGCATCTCCAGCATCCTCCTCAACAACTTCTTTAACATCTGAATGCACAGAATACTTAGTTTTTTAGTTTATACGCAAAGTCCATTATTTACTTTATTTGCATGTGACATAATAACGTGTCTCAAATTTGTAGCACCATTGCCTTCAAATATCAACCTTCTCCTACTATGCTTGCCAAGGTGCAGCAAATAATTGCTCTCATTCCTCCATCGACAGACGTGTCAGGTGGAATATAGCCTTCACCACTTAAACTATGTTTGTGGTACGACTTCGATTTAGTTATCTACATGTCTACACTTATTCATGCCTTATTAATATGACGGTAACTTGTTAATGTTCATTGCAGTCATGTGAAGTGATGAATATTTTCACGAAGTTTGTTCGTGCAAATACTAGGAAAAACCTAGAGACATGCACAATTATTGCAGGAATTATGGTAGCTTGTTTCATTTCCTGGCATTAAGTGTTTTCGACTAGATAATTAGGATATTTCACTTGCTGTTTTCATTTTCAGGTTTAGGGTGAATACCACATCTGTAACACCCCGATATTTTTAAAGTGAGTAATTATAATTATCGGGGTATTATGAAGGACGCATTCGTAAGAATTTCACTTATTGGGATTAAATGGAATTTACTGTAAATAAAATAAATAGTAATTTAATGAATTTAAATTATAATGTTTAGGATTAAATTAATTGTTTTACGTCAAAGGATTAATTTGGAATTTATTGGGTTACTTGAAAGATAGAAATAATAGGAAATTAGAATAGAAAATTTAATAAGGAGTGGTTTGGTCCTGTTCATGGCGGGCTGTTTGGTTGGTTCTAATTGAAGAAAAGAAATGGCCTAAGGCCATTTCTTCGCATGATGAGAGAAAGCATGGGAGAAAGGGAAAGGAGACACCCAAGAGCAAACTATCGGGTCTGAGGGGAGCGACGATGAGCAAGAGACGCAACGGTGAGCGAGGTGATGACATTCGGGCAGGCGACCTCCTGGCGAGCGACTCCGGCGGCGACAAATAGAGCGGGCTCAGGATCAACAATGCTGCTGCGATTCCAGCGACGGGACGAGGTAAGTCAATGGTTTCTGTCCTCCTCCTTCGTGATCCGTTGCTTAGTGCTGTTGTGTGATTATGGCAGGGGTGCTTGGTGTCAGCGTTGATTGGAATCGACGGAAGAAGGGAGCTTCGGTTCGTTGGTGAGGGCTGGTCTGGGTTGCTCGTGGTTCAATCTGGCTCTTGGTTCAATCAAATCCGGTCCATCCTCTAATTGCTTGCTGGCAGTTTTGTTAGGAGTTGAGCGGCAGAGGCATGGAGAGCCAATCCGAAAAATCTGGTTATGTGACTGATTTCGTGGGATAGGTTAGTTTTGCATTTCTAATTGCCCTTCTGTGTTTAAATTTAGCAAGTAATTGAGATTTTTGGGTGAGAGCGAGTACAGAGAAGGTTGATGACCAGGAGGTTAGAACTTCTGTCATCTGGGAATTGAGAGTCTGTGAGGGGCAGTGTTAAGGGAGATGAAGTGTGTGAGACCGAACCCTTCAGGTGTAATTTCTGGCGACAGTGGGGTTTTGTTCATGAGGTAAGGTATCCTGTTTTGCTCTTTGGTCTTCTTGGCCGAGCTCTTGGTAGTGGTGGGATTATGATGTGTGTTCTGTCTATTTTTTTTTCCATGGATGTGGGTTCCTTCGCTACTGGACATTTCTGCATTTTTGTGTTGCTGTGAAGCCAAGAGTGGAGCTTGCTGTCCCTGCTTGTGTGTTCTTCATTCGGTAAGGATTGGGTAGTGTCCGGCCATCTAAGCCCTACCCACAAGTATGTGTGCGTGCATCAAGTTACTGTTGTTCGATTTTGTTAGCCGTTCTGTTGTTGGCTATTTTGTATGATTCTGTGGCTGTTCTGTTTGATTCTAATGTTGGTTGTTCTCTGGTTGAATTCTGGATTGGTGATTGGTGTAGAATTACTTAGCTGTAGAGTTTCCCATTCGTTGGTAGTAACGTAGATTGAATTATATTTTGTATGTTTTGTTAGCTTTGTGACCTTAGATAACTTCCTTTATATTAGTTGTTGTCCGAAAATGCTTGAGTTCCGTATTTCCTTAATCGTTATGTTCGTGTGATTTATATTATGTTCCTTGTCCATTTAGTTATTTAAATTCTAATTTTATTGTTAACCATTTTCTTACTAAGCTTTTTTAGGCTTACAGTTTATTCGTGGTGTAGGTATCTGCAAGAGAAGTTAGCCTGTGGACTCGAAACAGTTGATGAGGGATTTGCACGCGTGAGCTTGTGGTTGGTCAGGCTACGAACAGTTGATTTGTAATTTAATTAAGTTTTCCTTTTCTTAAATTGTAATTAAATGTTTAATTTATTTTCGTTAAGTGTAAAGTGTATTTAATTGTATTTCAATTTCTTAGTTCGTTATCAATGCTTCCGCAAATGTCTTTATTTCCGAAATGTTTTACTTATGAAATGTTTTCAGTGTTTCTAACGGCTTGTCTTGCACTCTGATATGTTCTCTCAAAAACTTTACGCATTTTTAAATGTATGAAAATCCGATTCGTTACAATATCACTGAACTAATCTTCCCGAAGCAAGGAGCGACGTCAGATACAATGAGAATTATGTTGTCACATCCCAATTTTCACATAAAAATTTTTGTTTTTAAAACACATTTGTAAAACAAGTGAAAGGCAAATACAAGAGTAAACATAAGCAGAAGTATTTAAATTAAACATAAAATCATCATTTAAAACAATTTAAAATAATCATTAACTAAAACAGTTCAAGTAATCCTTGAAAAACAATTACATAAACTTATTCCAATTCGTGAGCCATAACTTCCAAGGTCAACATTCGCCGGGTAACACAAGCGCTCATCTCATCATACTTCCTCCACATGCACATCATTAGGATCACAATCATCACCTACATCACAAGAGATATAATGAGCCTAATGCCCAGTAAGAGACATAATGAAATAAAGTGAAATACTCATGCAGACACAATATACATGTTTTTCATATCACAAAAGAACTTATCTATTTCAAACTTTATTCGCAATCTCACTATAGTCTAGAATATTGGAGATATCATCGGACGAGCATAGATACATCATGGGAATCTAGCCTGGGCAGAATAGTCACCCATCCCAGTGGAAATTGAGATACCTCATCTCGTAGTTCTCCCAGACACCGAATCCACGACACATGAGCAGAACCGTCACTCAATTTCGACGGGGATGAGATACATCATCTCACTCGAATCTCCAACATCTATTTACATTCTTGTACAATTCCATGCAAGTCACACAACATTTCATAGTATACAGCAGAAACCAAACAGAGAGCAGAACAACATGCTTTATTCATTTATCAGAAGTAAAAGAGAGCAGAACAATATGCTTTATTCATTTATCGGACGTAAAAGAAACATCATAGAGCATGACTATTATTATAGAAGAATCCAACATTGAGCATAACATAAATCAATCAACTTTATATTACTTAATACAAAAGATGGAAACCTTATCATCCAGCAGATCAATATCATCGCATAAACTTAAACAGTTGTTTGATTTAACTCCCGCACAGTACGTTCCTTTATTTATACTATCATGTCTCTAGTTGATCACTTAGTGGATCTCAATCTACGTGATTTGGGTTTGAGCTTAATTTTCATGTTAAGACTTTCACACGGTTCTGTTAGTGTAACAACCTGATTTTTCGTAAATCCTTTAAAATGCGTGAAAATTTGAAACTTTTATAAAACCATTGAAATCACCTTTAAAAGATATTAGAGTGCAACACTAAAACTGGACCGCTACTAACCTTTCTTTAAACTTGTTATGAAAACCAATTAATAAAATGCGGAAGCGTTATAAAATCATTTGTTTAAAGCATTGTGGAAGCATAACTGATTTAACAGTTGAAATTTAATGAAAGAATTAAACAATTAAATACAATTTATTACAACCGTTTTCTCTTCTCACTTAAGCCTGGCAAGCCACAAGTTCCTGCGCATGCAAATCGTTCATCCCTGCTTTATTATATGTTCGTCATTTGTACCTACACCACAAATAATACGTGAGCCTAATGGCCTAGTAAGGAAAAGAGTTTATGCAATATGCTTATTACTCTCTTTAGTTCTTTCTGGAGTGGGTACTGCCCCAAACCAGTCTTTTTGTTACGTTCATTGGTTCTTTACTCGTACTTCGAGCTGGAGAATGGAGAAATCCATGGCGATAGAGTAGATCTTTGTCGGCTTCAACCACCTAGAGTAGACAGTCTCGCGGTCCTGACAAGGGAAAGGTAACGTTCTCTTTTAAATCATGTCTACCTGGCTGATCTGTACTTATCCTACCATCCTCTAACTCTCTTTTTCTTCTTTTTCACCATTTTCATCATTTTCTTCGTTTTCTTAACATTTTTCCTCACATAACGCATGTGTGAGTACCACCACCAAGGTGGCACTCCTTACTAGTTTCTATTAACATGATGCATGACCATACATTCTCATCCTAACATGATGCATGATGCATTATAATATAACATTATTAGAAATTGAAGTGCGTATATAAGTAATTGAAAGCAACTGTAATTGAAAGCGTATATAAAGAAAGTAAAGCATATAATAGAAGGAAATAACTACGCACAACAGAAAACAAGTACAATATCAAATTGAAACAGCGAATGCATACTAGTAAAGGGGTGGTACGGTAAACATGCGAGTAATCTATTTAAATTAACATGCTTAGGCAATTAGATATAGAGACATGCATAGACAACAAATAATGGAAACATGCTTGTAAATTCGTAATTTCTTATCCTAGTTGATTTATTCTAATTGATTAAACATGCTATACTTTAATAGTCTAGTTTAGTTAATTAACTGATTAATTAATTAATCATGCTCAGATAAGTTGGTTAAACATACAAAGATTGAACATACGAGCATAATTATAAATCATTATCCTAGTTAATTACATGCTCAGGTCTAGTTAATTACGCTAACCAATTTACATGCTCAACTTCTAATTGAGTTAATTACTCTAGTGAGTTAACATGCTAGTTAAACATGCTCGTACAATTGTCATCCTAATTAACTGCACATATTCAGATTAGGAAACGAAATTGATAGAACAATATACGCATAGATCAATAGAAATGACAATAAACACGGAGAGACTTAAGATAGACAACAAGTAATTAATAAAGAACAGAATAGTTAAGAGAATTCTTGCTAATTTATGCTTCTATCCTTAGTTCATCATTCTACACCCATCATTAACTCACTAAGCATTCACGGCATTAATTTCGATCAAGTAAGGCATTTGCAGTAAAGAAAATGAACTAACAGTAAAGGGAGCGTCTAAAGAGTACCAACAAAGAAACACATTTGAACATGGAACCAACAATAAATGAATTAATATCAAACAATAGTTAACTAACATGTATGAAGATTAATAGTTAATTGACATGATTGAAGATTAAACAAGTAGTAGTTAATTAACATGTGTATGAAGATAAATAGTTAATTTAATTGATAAATCTAACAACCTAATTAATTACATGCTCAAATAATAATTAACATGCTTACGTTGCTTAACATGCTTAAGTCAATCAACATGCTTAGATCTAATTAATCACTCTAGTTTAGTTAATCACTCTAGTTTAGTTAATCACTCTAGTTAAATTATTTAACATGCTTAAGTTATAATTAACTGGCTTAAGTTGATTAACATACTTAAGTTAATTAACATGCTCAAGTCTAATTTAATTACTCTAGTTAGTTAATCATTCTAATTGATTGACATGCATCAAGACTTAATCAAATTATTAAATATGCTCAACTCGTAAATCGATTGTTGTCTTACTTAATTAATGTGCTTAATGAAGTGATTAACAACTGTTAATTAGTTGACTAAGTCGTTAATTAAACATGCTTTTGTAAATCAAATGTGTTAATCAAATAACCTAGGTGATGAACATATTATTAATCATGCTTCAAGGATTTATTACAGGATTAACATGCTCAAATTAACAGGTTTGATTAACTAAGGAAAACCATCTAACTATCGTAGAGATATTTAAGAAATTGAAATAACAAAACAATGTATATGTCTATGTATATGGTACAAGTAATATATTAATCGGAAGTAAGGCAGAAAATTCATATAGCAGTATAAAATCAAAGGAACCCTTCGGTCATTCGTCATTCATTAACTCATTTATCGTTTGTTAAGTCTTCTTCACAACATTATCTCTATTAAGACAGTAAAGGAAGTGCCATAACAAAGTCACAGGAAATTTAACAACAGAATATCATACAAAGAATAATAGCCGTAAATCAACTGATGAACTATCAACCATCAACTAACAATCAACTATAGTAGCAACAATAAGAAAATCAGAGGACACTAGACATAAAACTCACAAACACTACTTGCGGTGTAGGGCCTCCAAATGGCCAAGACACACCCAAATTCTGACACACCCAAATTCCTTACCTCAATTCTTTATCGTGTTTAGCACCTGATCGTTATCCTCCTTCGTCTTTCGTTACTTTCACGATTAAAACATTTATCATTAACAATTTCTAATTGAGTTCTATAACTTTAACACTTAACGATTCTACTAATCACAACTTAGCAACCAACAGTGGAACGTTAACTAATCACAAAGCGGATTCATATTCTTCAACATCCGATAATACTATCATCAATTGCCAAATAACCAACCAATATGGAGCTTTCCCCAAACCCATTAACAAATCAAACCTTCAACAATGGCATCCAACACGACTATCCAAACATACAGAATATATATATATATACCTACTGAGAATACTTTAAGAACCCAAGATGCAGCTAAATTAAGCATTATTTTATTATCCAATAACACCAACTCAGCAGAGTACGAATATATAGAGGCACAAATGACAAAGGAAGATCGTCCAACAAAATAACAGCCCACAGAAATTAACAAAACCTCACTAAAACCAACTACATATCCTTAAGGCAGTATATACACCAAAACAGATGCTTCATAACATTCCTCAAGGAAAGCAGTTCACAGAGCATCAATCTAAACAACTGACCACAATATCTTAGTATTCACATTATCCAATGAAGTTCACAAAGCAGCTCATATTATCCACAACAAGCAGCAAAAGTAACGTCCAAAAGGAACAAAAAGCTTTTACCTAAAGAACCATAGAGACCCGAGAGCTCTCTGTCCAACCAACTCCTTCTCTGGACTTCAACTCTTCTCCCCACTCCTCTGTCATTCTCTCTGCCTCGGTTCTTCTCTCTCGACCACCACTCACCTGAGAGGATTTCCAGCACTCTCACTACCTCTCCTCTTTCTCAACCAAAATCACCAGAATACTCTCCTCAAATCCTCCCTTCTCATGGCTTAAATCTCCAGCAAACCAACACAGGCAGAGTGTTCCACTTCGTATGCCTGACAATATCACTACAGATTTCTCAGAGTGTTCCCCACACCAACTCACTCTCAATTTCACCTGGAGAAAGCACCGGTTCAGCATTGGAGAACCAATAGGCTGGACCATGGCCTTCGGCCGATCCAGCTTGAACCGCAAGCTCCCTGCCATCCTGACGCCATCCAGCTCATCGCTAACTGCCACCACACCGTCGTCGTTGAGCCTCACTGGAAGTTGACGAAGCATCGGAGCTCACCATCACTCGACGTACCATCGACGACCCGTGAAAACCACTACTCCGAGCCCTAGTTCTGCACCTCGCAACACCGCTGTTCATCTGCTCGCTCTTCATTCGTCTTCTCGCCGTTGCGCTCGCCTCTCCCTCGCTCCCTCGTTGTCGCCCTCTCCTTCTCCTCTCTGATCTCCATCGCGGGAATGGCAAAAGGCCAAATTCCTTACCCCCTCTTTAATTCCTGAACTGCCAATAAATGAGCTTTAACCGATTCTGTTGAACGGGTTCATAATTCTCATCACCTCCTTTAATCCTTTTTAATATAATTAATCCAAATTAATTAAATCCCCCTACATTATTAATCCCAATTAATCTTATTTATCCCATAAATCTCATCCCTCCCACTCATTTCGTCTGGACCAATGCCAGTTGACGAAATGAGGGCAAAGCTGAACTGGTTCTCCAACTAAACCGGTTAAGTTATTTAACAATAAATCCCCACTTTCCTTTAATTTTTTAATTAATATTAAATTTATATGTTTAAGTGTTAAATATTTGTACAACATATTAATCAACCCAAATTCTAACTCCTGACTTATTCCAAATATCATTAAAAGATTATTAAGGTCCAATTTAAATTTCCTAACTCCATTTCCTAAATTGATTTCCATCAATTAAACCTCCAATGAATTCTCTTAGATTATAACCGAACGGTACGTCCTTGGTAATACCCCGATAAATATCCGATAAATCCAAATACCCCTAATTAATTTTTAATTATTCTTAAGAAAATCCGATTTAAAAAGTCGGGGTATTAAAGTTAGGCCCACCTCCGGGTGGTGACACCTTACCAAGTGTTGCTGCTAGAAACAATTGCAATCGTCGTAGTTCCAACATACAAAGAGAGGTATATCTTTTCTCTTGTGTAAATTTATATTGCTTTCCATTTATGTGATGATTTTTTCCTTTGCATTTCAGCCTGCATGACATCCTTGGGTGTACCAATGGGGGGTTAGGGCTGCTCCAAAATTGCAAGAAAATTGACTTCCACCATCACGAATATCTACCTTATAAGAGTCCCTTGTACGCCAAAGGGTCCAACGTATACCTGGACCTGAGTTTTTCATTTGCAATTATCGATTTGCAGAAGAAATATTGAATGAAAGAGGCGCCCACTTAGTTTACTTGATGTGTAGGGATATTGATTGGGATACTGATTTTCTTGTACTAAATATGAATATTTATTCAATGTCTCTTTGTGTAGTTAATTGTTTTGATTTAGATAATATATGTTTATGTTTGGATAATAGCTGGTTGGATAATATCTGTTTGGAAACTATCTATTTGGATCATATTTGGTTGGATTTTTGGTTTTGATAATGCCATAGGGGAAGAAACTAAAGTAAGGGAAACTCTTGCAAAATTTTCATTTTTTTAAAAGAGAAAGAAATAAGCTTTCACTCAAACCAAATTATTTATTTCATTCATCATCAACGAACAATTAATATGTTCATTACTAAAATTTAAGCAACATGTGCATAAGACAGATCTATATAAGGTAGAGGAATTCTAACGTTCCTCTATGGAACGTTGACACTTACTCTGGTTCCAGTCGACCGCAATTCTACTTTCGGCCAAATCTACCCAAGGCTAGCAAATTCTAATATGTCTCAATTCCACTTTGTCCAAAATTATATTTTCATACTTATCAATTTCATTCATCATCAACAAACAATTTCATTCCATCACAACTATATAATGTACATGTGCATTATAGACGCAAACCAAATAATCAATTCCATTACAACCATGTAATGTACGTGTGCATTACAAACGCAAACCAAATCTCAATTAATATATGTTTCACTCTATCAATCTCAAAATATCCATCAATGAGATTGAGTACTCCACTAGTTTAAGAGGCATGACAACTTTCTATTTCTCTCCATAGGCACGTAAATAGGATTTGATGAATCATTTCTAGCTTGCAATGCTGGCAAAGTAGCATATTTCAAGGCAATGCCATATCTAATCAAGGTTAAGGTCCACATTTTTTGTTTATTTGTGTTTGTGGACCTTGCTCAACATACTCATGCATAACACATTGCAAAATAAAATTAGTATAGTTAAAAAACAAATGAAAACATAAATGTAATAATGTGCTCACCTGCGTCTCAGGAACTATGTTTGGAACTATCTCAAGAATTGTCTCAGAAACTATATCGGGAGCTGTGAAATCCATAAATGTGTCATGAGAGCTTCCTCTCCCACCTCTGCCTTTGGACCTGCAAATGCCACATGCACTTGACTTTGGGCCTCCACCTTGACACGTGTGGGAATTGTGCCCCACACCCCCACACTGGTCACATGTCATGTTGAGATATCTCCTCTATAGCACTGTCTGACTTGGGGTCTCGTCAACATCCCTTATTCTTTTTTTTTTCGCCGTCTTCCGGGACGTCTCTTAAATGGCGTGGTATAATTGGATCAAGGTCCGTCAAAGGCTACATGATTTGTCCACTTACCCGTTGGACAAAGTGAGAGTACATCCTTATGTATGTTCCTCGGTGGTAGCACTCATGCACAAATTTCTTGGGAGATCTCCCCATAAAGTGCATACACGGGATTACATGGACGCATGGGATGCCAGTCAACTCCCACCGGTAATAGTTACAAGTAAGCCTATCCAAATCGATAGCATATTGTTAGGTACCATTGCTCACCTCAAACTGAGCAGCGCTTGAAAAAATAGGATTCCAATTTTGATCTACAAGTTGTAGTCTGGCAAGCTGATTCTTGATCTGCGGACACAAAAGGTCCATCAAATGCTCCATTTTTTGTGTTTCTTAACGATCCTTCAAATGATGCCCTTTCTTATAATCTCGAACATACTGAAAATTGGTTTGTCTTGAGCTGGTAGGATGCAGGCAATGAAGAACTCGCTTAAGTTGTTCACGCTTATATCGCACTTTGGGATGGAGTTGAAGGTATGTTTGACAAAATCTCGTATATATTCCTCGTAGATATGCGTGGGATGACTAGTCAAGCAAAAAGTTTTCTCATCTCTCTCTCAAAGTGCGATGATGTTGTAGCCCTATAAGCTCCCCACATTGCATCTTTGAACAACTTGCCTTTAAATTGTTTTTGAAAATTTGTATACAAGTGTCGGATGCAAAAACGATATTTCGTTGACCCTGAAAACTCTTTGATAGCTGACACCAACCTTTACAAAAATTAACAGTCTGTGTCAAACATTCGAACACAATGCATAACATAAACATAAATTGTAAAAGCAATCAACTGTACCTTTTGTCGATCAGAAATGATTGTTCACCCATTGTCGGATGGGGCGTTTAGATTCTCAAGAAATAATTCCAAAAACCAACTCCAAGGAGACCTACATTCTGCTTCAACCACTATTACAACAATTAGATAAATTCTATCGTTCCCGTCAATGCTGACAGAAGAGAACAGCTGGCCCGGAGTTGATCCCTTCAAGTGGCAACCATCCATACAAATAACTGGTCTACCATAGTTGAACAATCTCATTTTACATGCAGCCAAACATATGTACATCCTTTTAAATGTTAGACTGTGAGAAAGATCAATCCTCTATAGTTGAACATGCAGAGAGCTTCCAAGATTAGACCTCTGAATCTCCCGCTATACGACCCTATGAACTTGTGTTGCTCATTGTCATCGCCTTCATTTATTTTTTGGCTACATTTATTGCCCTTCTAGCAAGGCTGGGTGTAATGTTTACGTTAAAATCCTTCATGACTGTCTTAATTATGGAAGGAAGGTCCCAATCGGTTTGACTTTTGAATTTGTCCAAGTAATGCATTGCCACACATTTGGTAGAGGCATCACTGCTTTCCATCTTTTTTGAACAAGTGTGTAGCGCCCCGTTGATTTAAAAACGTTTTAATTGTTTTAAAAATACGTCATAAAAATTTTTCGCTTTTATTTACTCATTGTTTGAAATCCATTTTAAGAGAACGTAAAATCAGAGTAACTAATTGCAGAAATATTACGAAATGATAAGAGAAGGATTCAAAACGTAGTTCAATGTTTTACCAAGAGTCCTAAAGTCCCTATTACAATATGAAAATATCCAAAATACTAACAGTGGAAATCACCAAAATACCCCTCACTCAAAATAGCATCAACTCTTAAAACATGTGATTCGCACCCAGCAGGTGAAATCGGTTGATAACACGAGGGATCATCCTGGAACACCTCTTCCTCAACTGATACATATTCTTCATTAAAGTCATCACCTACATTACGGGGAAAACAATGAGCCTAACGCCCAGCAAGAATCAGAATTAATGCAATGCGAATGATGCATGTACATACAATGCATTATAGAAGAGAACCGTTTCTCTTCCGAAGGTTAAGGTGGAATACTCCCTAGAGCCTTGTGGCTTAACCAGTCACTCCAACGAGGAGATATATCCATCGGGGGTGTTACCACAAGCAGGTATCCTCACTTTTGTTGAAGACGTTGGAGGTTTCAGAAAGGGTTAATTGTGAACCCTAGAATCCAAGTAGCTAACTTCTAAACCTACCACTCCTTACGTGGGAGGAATCTATTGTATGGAAAGTCACCAATTCACCCGAATCCCCACACGCCTATTTACGTATTTTAGGATGACATACATACTGTAAACAATTTTATAAGCCCTAAGGTGATGCATGAAATGCCACCAAAATAAACGTAAGAACAATTTACAAGGAACACAAAAGTTTCACAATATAACTTAAGAAACTGTAAAACAACACAATTACAACGTATAAGTTTCAATATTATTTCGTCCTATTATTAACTTTGATGTTCGACAAGGCTTTTCAACTTAAAGCATTCTTTTAACCACTGCGAGCAAGGAAACACGTTCAGATCAATTCTTGAGACGTCCAACAAATATGTTCATACAATAATGATGATGCAGTTCACCAAATAGAGTGACAATTCATATTGATAGCAACGAAAATATGAAAAGTAGACAATACCGACTATCCATTCTTCCAACAATTTCTCAATTACAGATCCATTTTTCTAACAAATTCTCGAATACAGGTCCATGATTCTTATGCTTGCTACCAATCAAGTTCACGATGCATATTTATTCCATAGAAGTACAATCTATCCATTGACAGTAAAAGTATTATGCATAACAGTTTCAACTTAGTAACTTCATAGGAGTTTAGCATCTCAAGCAAGACATTCAAAGCAATTAAACATCAACCAAGACCCGTAATGTAGGACCATCCATCAGTTAACAACATTCCAATTCTTACCTTAATACTCAGTTTAGTATCCAACAGTAAATCAACAAATCAGCAAAGTCCAATACAACAGCCAATATTTTTCCAAACTTCCAATACCCCCTAAGCAAAGTAGCATTTAGATTCAAGCATTATCAATTAAACTAGGAACCAATTCAGACCAATAATTCCATAGTAAAACCTTTACCTTCACGCTAAGAAGTTTTTCCCCAGCAGCAACACCCACAAAGTTGTCCAATCTAGGTTTCACTTAACACACCTCAGAGCAATGTCATTCTCACCAACTCGTTCACACACTCAAGCTTCACCCACACTCTCATCCACGTTCTCAGGTTCCAAATCAAATAGAAAGGAGGAAAGTCACCTAATATAGACGATGGAGAGGCCAGGACTACCAGTAACAAGAAGATAAGCTGGCTGGACAGTCTGCCATTTTCCCAACCCAAGGAAGGTGTGGTCCAATGATTCGAACCCATGTGGAAAGCTTCCAAAATCTCAGGGAGGGAAGAGACGGGCTACAGGGAGTAGGCTGGAGAGAGATCTTGCTGCTTATAACAAGAAATCGGAAGAGAGAGGGTGTGATTTAAATGGGTTTTCTGGAAATTACAGATAATTTGGACGCGTCTTGGCGTCCGCACTATCGTCCACATCCATTCAAACCTCAGCTTAGGATGAGAAAATGCATCCCAAAGTGTCATCCATACCGTCTACAGGTGTTTTGCTGACGCGAGTTGTCGTCCGCACGCATCGTCTGCAGCATCCGAAAGTGTCCAGATTTTAGGACAGATTCAAATCGGACGCCAGTCTCCCTCGTCCGCCGTCATCCGCTATCGTCTGAATTGTCCAAGAATATTACAGATTCAAATCGGATGATGGTCTTCCTTATCCGCCTTCGTCCGCTATCGTCCGAATTGTCCCAAAATTGTACATATTCAATGTAGACGCGAGTCTCTTCGTCCGCAGCATCCGTACAGTCGTTCGAAACACCGAAATGCATAATTTTCTTAAGTCTTCCACACTTAGCTTATTTTCAATGTTAACCCTAGGCTTTCCAAGCACAACTTAACAAGTACCGTCACATAATATGATGCATTATTCATGTATTAAAATTATCCAGATTTAATACATCATCAAAAGAAAACATATTTTTGGGGTATTACAAAGTGTAAACGTGGTTATATCTCTTTATTTGAAATGTCAATTCACCTTGCATTTTAGGCGTGCATCTACCACGTGCATCTTTATTGGTAGGTGGCCATCAACCAATGAGAGCCACTATGGGTGAATTTTATCCATTCCCATTCTTCAATACTTGATACACGATTTCTTCTCTAATTTGATTCAAAAAACTATATTTCTTGCTAAGACACATACCAACAAAATAACATTCTGCTTGTGGTCGTCATTGAGTGATGCACCACAAGGCCTGGTTACTAGAGCCCAGACTGGGCAAAGGAGATTACTAACCACTTTTCCACTCTTATTTTGGAGGTCAAGTGGCACTTGAGAGTTTTGATGATGAGTCAAGCCATAAAGATAAAACAAGTCCAAAGCATCACATCACCTGGATTGCTCGCTTAAGGGACAATAAGCTGAACATATGTCTCCCCAACAAGTTGATATGTTTCCTTAGTTCTTAGTTATTGAATAATGTTGGTATTTGGATCATTTTTGGATTGATTTACTATTGTTGGGATATTATGTTATGATGGTTATTCGGCTAGTGTACTAGCCGAGTACATGTTTTTGTATTTGATGTTTTTAAAGGCATTTTTGTAATTTAGATTTTAGGGCAACTCTTGAAAGATATTTAAGTCCTCCTTAGGGCTTTCTAAAGGGATTATTGAAGTTTAAACAGTAGCAACAACTCTCTTTGATGTTGGAGGTCTCTCTATACTCGGTCTCCTTTTCTAGGGCTAAAATCCGAGAATTGTGAACCACAACTTGTTCCATTCACTTTCTTAGCTTTGTCTTGGAGTGGAACTTGTATACTAATCCTTTAATCAGCTATTTCCAGAAGTGGTACTCAGAGTGGAGGTTTAGAAGACAAACATTGAAGCTAGGTGGAGTGGTCTTTTGTATAAAGGATCTATTGAAGTCAAGAGTGGCCGACAAAGCTATTCTTGGACCAGCTTGTAAGTTTGAATATCATTTTTATTCTTGCTGTGTGATTTGGCTTCTGGATTCTTGGAGTTTATTTGGTCACTGGTCAAGGGTTGAGTGTGCCAATTTTGGTGTCATTTGGACCCGAGACGTGAGTTTGATGCGAGTTCCATTTTTGGTTGCAAACTGCCAATTTGGCACCCTTTCGGGCAGAGTCTTCCTGATTACATAAATTCCACAGTTATTGATTGGTAATTTTGGTTGCTGTCCAAATTTGGTGTTATTTGGAGTTCGAGAGAGGAAGATACGTTGCTGATAAATTAGAGTTCTGTTTTGTTTGTTAATTAGTGCCTTTCTGAGAAGTTCATTTATGTCTTGCATAACTTCTGCATCCGTAGGATTTTGGGTGTGATTTTTGGAAGGCGTTTAGATAACTGGAATTGTGGGGTGTTTTACAAATTTGGCATCAATTGGAGTTCTAGAAAGAAAGTTATAGACTCAGCAAATATGTGTTCAACTTTTGTACAAACCAATAACCACCCTTCCTCCATTGTTGACCCAACTGTAGCCCTTGGTGCATCATTGAGGCTTACTATCACCCATGTCTTCATCACTTGATTCGCATAATGAACGAAACTCCTCCTCGTCTGGAGTTGCCCAGATGAAATGCACTACTATAGCAACTTCATCTCCAAATGCACATACATCATGTGCTAAGACTGCGTGTAATACCCCGACTTTTTATATCGAAATTTAAAAAGGATAAATTGGAAAGTAATTGGGGATATTCGAATTAGTCGAATAAATTATCAGGGTATTACTAAGAAATTGTTAGATATGGACTGAACTGATTTTGGTTCGGCTTGGTCCGAAATAATTAGATGGCTCGCTTTTAATGAAAAATGAGGAAGATAAATAATAGGATTAATAGAGAATAATTAATTAAAGAAAAAGAAAATAATAGATTAATTGGAATTACAAATATAGGATAGTAATTAATTGGAGATTTAATTTAAAGATTATATGTGACATTAATTGGAATAATTTATGAAAAGAAAATTTACATAAATGAAATTAAAAGAAGGGAAAATGACAAATCAACCATCGTGGTTTGCGGTCAATGACAAGTCAACCACTGTGGTATGTTTTCTAACAAGTTAACCACCAACGTATGTGAAAATGACAAATGCACCATCGCTGTCCGTTAAAAAAAGCTGATGACCCCACCATGTATGCCTGGACGCCACGGCGTCCAGGCAATTTGTCTCCAGGCCATTTGCGTCCCTCTGTTAAGTCAGCAGAATACATAATGTTAATTCAGCAGAATACATAATCCGAGTGGTCTGCGATATTCGCATGTATTCTATCGTTTTCCCTTTATTAGCTAACCCTAGAGAAGTCTGAGCTGCGCTGAAGTGAGTAGAGAAAGGGATTTTGGAAAAGTTGAAGAATTTGTTGGAAAAAATGGCATCTTGGAGTGTTACAGAAGGTGGTATTAACTGTGAAGCTCAAGTGGGCCCTTCAGAGACATTATTGGCCAATGAGGAGGTACGTGGCTTTGTAAACGAAGTTGCTATTATTTTGCATTCTGTCTCAGCAAATTTAAACGAAGAGGACGATGAAGAACTCCGATCAGCATGCCAATCCACTAGTGATGAAGAGATGGACATGGCAGAGAGTAGACTGAGACGCCAACCAAAAGCAGAGTGCACATTTGTTGGTATGGGGCTAGGCAAAAAATATAGTTTCTTGAATAAAATTAGAGAAGAAATTGTTGATTATGCAATGAATAATGGGTACGGGATAAAATTCACCCACAGTGATGCGCATCGATTGAGAGCTGCTTGTCAAGAAGGGTGCATGTGGCGGCTGCACGCCTCACAAATAAAAAATGAGATGACGTTTCAAATAAAGATGTACAACGACGTTCACACATGCTCCAGACAAATGGAAAGTCGCCATGCCATAGCCAAATGGGTGGCAACGCATTACTTGGACAGATTTAAAAGTCAGGCCAACTGGGCCATATCTTCCATAATTGAGACTGTCAGGAAGGACTTCAACGTCAACATTACATCCAGCCTTGCTAGAAGGGCAAGAAATGCGGCTAAGAAAATTAACGAAGGGGATGCCAATGAGCAATACAAGCTCATATGGTCCTATGCTGAGGAGATTCGGAGGTCGAATCCCGGAAGTTCACTGCGTGTTGACCTCGATATGAGTGTATTTAAAAGGATGTACATGTGCTTGGATGCATGCAAAAGGGCAGTGCTGAATGGTGGTAGACCTGTTATTTGTTTAGATGGCTGCCACTTGAAGGGAGCGACTCCGGGGCAACTGCTTACTGCTGTCACCATCGACGGGAACGATGGTATGTACCCGATTGCTGTAGCAGTCGTTGAAGCAGAAAATAGGGCTTCATGGAGGTGGTTTCTAGAATTGTTGCTGGACGATCTAAACACCCCATCTGGCAATGGGTGGATGATTATTTCTGATCGACAAAAGGTAAGGTGTTATTCACTGCTTTTGCATTATGTGTTTATGTTTGTCATATATTACCAATGTTTGTCTCATATTATGCATCTTTGCAGGGACTAGTGCCAGCTGTGAGAGATGTGGCATGGCAAGCAGACCAGCGGTTTTGCATCCGACACCTGTATGCCAATTTTCAAAAACAATTTAAAGGCAAGTTGTTGAAAGATGCAATGTGGGCTGCATCAAGAGCCACAACAGTGAGGCAATTTGAGAAAGAGATGGCCAAGTTACGTGTCCTTGACCTGGCGGCCCATGACTATTTACGTGGAATAGAAGCGACATGCTGGGCCAAACATGCCTTCTCTTCGATCCCAAAGTGCGACATAAGCCTCAACAACCTCAGCGAGTCCTTCAATGCCTGCATCCTACCCGCTCGGGACAAACCTATTCTAAGTATGTTCGAGATCATTCGAAAGGGCATCATGGGTAGGATCGTAAAAAAATATGAAAAGATGGCTCAGTCGACCGAACGGTTGTGTCCAATGATCAGCAACCGCCTCGCCAAAGTACAACATGCCAGTAGAAATTGGAGCCCTCAGTTTGCAGGAGCTGCCCAGTTTGAGGTCAGCAACGGTACCGACATGTACTCTGTTGATTTGGAAAGGTGTACTTGTACATGTTACCGGTGGGAGTTGACCGGCATCCCGTGTGTGCATGCAATCCCGTGCATTCACTTCATGAGGAGATCTCCTGAGGATTTTGTGCATTGGTGCTATCACCAGAAACATACATGGTGATGTACTCCCACTTTCTCCGCCCCCTTAATGGACCAATCGAGTGGCTTCCTGTGACGAATCTTGATCCAATTATCCCACCGCCTTTTAAAAGGCTTCCAGGAAGGCCGCGCGTCCGTAGAATACGGGATGTGGACGAGGCCCCCAGCCGGACAGTGCTAAGTAGAAGACATTTGAACGTCACTTGTGGGCGGTGTGGTAGTGTGGGGCACAATGCCCGCACGTACGAAGGGGGAGGCCAGTCCAGTGCAGGGGCTGGCAGAGGCAACAGAGGGAGAGGCAGAGGCGGCAGAGGAAGGTCGGAGGACACCTTTATTGGGTTCAGAGTCCCCGAGACAGCTCCCGAGACAATTGCTTCCCTAGTCCCTGAGACAATTCCTTCTCGAGTGTCTGAGACAGTTCCTGATAGAGTTCATGAGACGCAGGTCCGTGCTTTATCACGTTATGCTTTCAATTGTTATTTGAAATATGCTCATTTCCTTTTCAATGTGATCTGCAGGAGTCTGATGCAGAAGGTTCTCCCACACAAACGTACACAAATGTGGACCTTAACCTGCCGTGATACAATTGTTTTTTCTTTCGACAAATGTAGAGACAGTGAAATGGCACTGATGTAAAGTTGTGTTTTTCTGATATAAAAAGAAGTTTTGCAAATTCAAAGCTTTGTGTTAGTAAGTTAATGTTTTTTTTTCAATTCCAGGGGCGTTACAACTAATCAATTGACCTGACTTCATAATTTTTTAAAAATTTTGACATAATGTGCCTTGTTTCTTTACTCCCCCAAAACTACTCTCGTACATCCTGCACAAAAAAGAATCCCAAATAGTTCCAGTATCATCCAAATCATCCGCTAAATGTAAACTATACATAACATCCAAACAACATATCATTTAACTACACTACGCCTTCTTCTTCCTGGTCGGTTTTGGGCGCAAATCCGTGATCAGAAACGACAAGTGCGGGTCAAGAAATACTCTATCTGCTCCGGCGAACAACGGACCCTCATACTCAAAGGTTGGAGGTTTGTGCAGGTGGAATTGTTCCTTAATTTTGCATTTTCCTATCACCTTCATCCCCGCAGGGGTACACCGGAAGACGCCGAACGGCCTGTAATGCAAAGGGAACAATTGGCGGTCAATTACGTGGAAAGCAATATTAAGAATGTACACAAGGGAAACTTCTTACCGCTGTTTGTCGGTGGGAGCTACGATAATGGATATTGATTCCGGGAGTAATTTCTGGTAAGCGTATTGCTGGTGCAGGTCAACGGACGACATAAAACAATCATGTTTCGGGTGTGTCTGCAATGTAAACAACGCATTATATGATATCAATAAACATTAACAACAAACTGGAGACGCGAGCTGAATACTTACGTGAATCCATCCTACGGGGAGTAGACCGTGTTCATGTTCATGTCTGAAAACATGTTCGTCTGCGCCGTCCACCGCATAGCACTGCATATAAGCTTGGATGAGTACTTAGATAAAAGCTTATAAACTAGCACACAACGAAGGCCTCTCACAGTATCTGCCGTGCCCTTCTGATCCAGGAAGATGATCTCGCTGACGACGTACTCATTGTCGGTCAGCTTTCCCCCAAGAACTACGCATGTCTCTATGTTCCTTCGAAGATTACCCTGACAATAATCCTTGAACTTACTCATCAAATCATGAGCCTGCAACCAAAATGTCAAAAAAGGGTGAGCGTAAACATTAACGAACACACATATATACCGAAATGAAAGACATACCACGCGCACAGTTTTAAGGGGCGGCGGCTCGAGAGGCACGCCTGGAGGAATACGTTGGCTGCTTCCAACAGGGTTGCTGCCAATTAAAAACATGTCATTACATGAAACAAAATAAAGTAAAAAAGTGGAATTAGCGTTCAACGGAATGAACTTACAATCGAAATGTCGTATCAGGTGCGTCAGATGAGGATGACGCGGATGCTAAACTAGGTGATCGCCTCTCACCTGGGTTCAGGGCTGCCACCATTTCACGATGCCACTCGGCAGATTGCATATGCCATTGTTGTGCTATGGCCCACCTATCTTCTGCGAGCTTGGCCGCTTCTTGTATTTGGACTTGTTGCATTTGCAGCTGCTCTTGCATTTTTTGCATTTGGGTCATGGACATATGATGGAGCTCCTCCATCCTGCTCATCCAAGCGAACGTCTCATCAGGCATCGAACTAAAATGAGATGCCTGAGGAGGAGGAGGTTGTTCATGAAACGGGACTGAATGCCTAGGCTCTGACCGGGGTGGATGTGTTGCTTCCTTCTTTGACTTGCGCATCCATTCCCCTCTAGTTTGGGTGATCCCCATTCGGTCCACTAATGAATTGTTGTAAATGTCATTAACGGACTCTTCAATTCTAGGTTCCGTCTCCGGGATGGGGACCCCTAACTGCTCAACGATACTCTGGATGAGCCAGTTGTACGGCAGTGACTTCGCCGAGTTGTTCAGCACCTCTTGCATGTGGCTCACGATGATATATCCGATGTCCGCCTTTTGTCCCGTGAACACCTTCTCTAGCATATAGAGATCCATGCTGGAAACAAGGTCTCGATGCCCATTCCGAGGCAAAATTGTGTACGTCATTATCAGGTGGATCAATCGGGCTAAGACATTCAACTCCTTGCCCTTTGGCTTGCTGTACTCGGCAACCTCGGGATCCTGATGCAACAATCTAATCACCTCTAACCCACGTCCTTGTTTGACGAATGGTGGCACCCGAGCCATCTGATAATATTCATCGCTTGGCTCCTCCAACACACATCCAAGCATAATGTTGACATCATTGGCCATGAACCTAACCTCATGTCCAAAAATATATGTATGCACCTCTAATGGTTGGGTGGAGATGCTCAAATTTGCATAAAACAATCGTATAACTCCCTCGCAATAATTGCCCCTCATCCGGTACAACCCGGCTAACCCAGCAGCCTCAAGCATACGATCAATTCCCATCCCAGCGAATGAGTCCAAATCTACTATCTTGGACACAATAATTGTACGGCGTTGTATATCTTCTACGTACCGTGCTTTGCAATTTCGGTTCCAATATAGTTTCGACCTTGAACCCACTTGAACGGGTTGGAACGGGTCGCTGGAGCATCCGGCTTCTCCTTCTTCAGGCTCAGCAGTTTCTTCCACCGCCGCCACTACATCGGCTTCGAACGCCACAGTTTGAACGGGTTCAACTGCCTCCATCGTTGCCTTCCCACGCTTCGAGGTCAATTTCTTAGTCCGGGATTGCATTCTGATAGTTGAGAGTAATTCACCAACCTGCAATATAATAACCTACACAACATGTCTAAGTTAGCATAACAGTATTTCCTCATTGCGTCGCTTGGATAATAAAAAATGTAATGAAACAAAAACAAAATTCCAATTTCATTTCCGATAACAGATTATTACCTCAATACTTATCTCCAAAATAATTTCAAGCTATAACTATCGATTTACAAATTTAAACAAAAGTTTAACTTGAATATCACAGACAACTATGAGAAAATCATCAACAAATACACACAAATCTACCTCAAATCGTCGTCGGACGTAGCTCCTCTCCTCTCTTCGTCGCACGCAGCTCCTCTCCTAGTCGCACGCAGCTCCTCTCCTCGTCGTACTCCTCGTCGCAAGTCTGTCGAGAGTTGCAGATTAGGGCTTGAAATTTGGGCGAAATTGGTTTAAGTATATATATATATATATATTTTTTTTTTATTTCAAAATCATTTTGGCCTGGACGCCGTGGCGTGCAGGCCAAAATTGCCGGGACGCCGCGGCGTCCAGGCATACATGGTGGGGCCATCAGCTTTTTTTAACGGACAGCGATGGTGCATTTGTCATTTTCACATACGTTGGTGGTTAACTTGTTAGAAAACATACCACAGTGGTTGACTTGTCATTGATCGCAAACCACGATGGTTGATTTGTCATTTTCCCTTAAAAGAATTTTGGGGGTGAAGGGAAACTGGTTCTTCCTGAATTGGTTCGGCTTGGGATTAAACTGGCCTTCGGCCATTTGTGAGAGAGTGAGAGAAGAGACGAAGGGAGAGAGAGATAGGGACCAGAGGGCGAACGGAGGCGACGAGGAAGACGATGACGACGTCGGAAGGGCTCGAGATGGCTCCAACGTGCGACTTTGGCGTGCGGTGGTCTGCCGATGTCGTTCGAGTGTGCTAAGGCACGGTTGGACCGCGATTCTGAGGGAGTTGGATGAATCGTACGCTACGAATTTTGACATCAAATCGGTAAGTCGGTAGCTTCCTGTTCTTCTCCCTGCATTCTGTCATTTGGCCGATTAGGATGCGATCGTTGCGTTGAATCAACGGGGGCAGGGGCGACAATTCTTGCTGGGAATCGGCTGGGGCAGTTTACTCAACAGCTGGACCGGACTAGAGCTATCTTCCTCCAGCTCCTTCTCTGGCAGGCTTTCCATGCGGCAATTGCTCATTGGACCACTTCTCCTTGGGGTGGGGAATGGTCACCTCCTCCTGCACAGACTTATCCCCTGCACTCTCCCTCCTTCTATCTATAAGAGGCGAACGTAAGCTGCAGCTGGTGGACTCTGTTGCTAGCAATGAGGTAAGTTCCCTATATGTTCTGCTCCAACAATTGTAGGAGTGTGGGAGTGTTACCTTGCTGTGATGTAATTGGTGAGTGTTGCAGCCGTGAAAGGTGAAGTGGAAGCAGTAAAGAAATTGCTGGAGTAGTCTTCTCGGGTCCTCTACTGGTATGATGAATTCTTTCTCATCTTTTATGGATTTAATTATGTTGAGAGTAGAAGAGGAGAGTGTGATGGATTAGTTACTGCCTGATGCATGTTTGGAATCTGTTGTTTGATGGTTTGAGTTTACCTCTGGCTTTAGTTTTGTTGTTAGACATTGAGAAGAAATGTTAGTTGCTGGAAGTGTTTGTTTCTTTTAGCCTGGTTCTGCCAAAAATACACCCTCTGAACTAATGACAGAGGTTATGGTAACCTTATTCTGTCAATTATGGTTACAGCTTTTGGTTATGTTCTGCTCTTTGTAAATTGTGCTTTAGTTTGATTATTGCCAGCATCTATTGAAGTGATATTCTACTATTCAGCTTCTGCCACTGAATTATTGCCACTGAATTCTTAGTTAAGATTTGGAAATTTGTCTACGACGGTTGAGGCTTAACTTGGATGACCTGTTAATTGTTGTTCTTTTGGGTAACATTGATTATTGCTATATGTGGCTGTGAAATGTTAACTGTTTGTGCAAAGATAAAGGATTTATGGGTATTGTTAAATTGAGAAAAGTGAGTAATGTCCTGTACGTCATTGTTGGCTATAAGTCTTGAATGATTAAGGAGAGATATGAAGATGACTAGTATTCACTTGGTAATTTCATGTTAAGTAGACATTAAATGGTTCTCTACTCTGCTGTGGGAAATATGGTCAAGTGAAGTAAAGTAATTGATTATGATACTCTGTTATGGATGAATAAGATTCTTGTTGACTAGATTAATGAGTAAAGGTCATTTGTTGTGAAGGTATTGTGAAGGTTAAATCGGAGTGCTACACGCATCTCGGACTCCAGGTAAGTTGATACTTACTGTGTTTTGGTCTTCGGACCCTACATCACAAGAATTAGGATTGTATGCTATGTGTTTACTAGATTTAGGTTCTTTTAATGATATGTATACTAGACATTTATATCATCATATAGGGTTATATGTATTCAAAAGCATATTGCATGACATAATTAATATATGTAAATAGGCGTGTGGGGGTTCGGGTGATTGGTGACTTTCCATACGGTAGGATACTCCTATGTAGGGAGCAGTGTGAGAAGAGAGTTAGCTATGTGGAATCTAAGGTTCACCTTTCCCCCGTTCTGAAACTCCCAACATCTTTAACAAAAGTGAGGATATCGGCATGTGGAACACCCCCGATGGATATATCTCCTCGTCGGAGTGACTGGTTAGGCCACATGACGCTAGGGAGTATTCTACCCTGACTTCCAGAAGAGATACGGTTTTCTTCTGTAATGCATTGTATGATCATGCATATCATCTGCATTGTATTTCATTTTATCACTTACTGAGCATTAGGCTCATTAGTTAGTTCTTGTGATGTAGGTACGTACGATAAACAGGTGAACAGGATAGACAGTTGATGAAGGATTTGCACGGGTGAATCTTGTGGCTGGCTGGGCTAAGGAATTTAAAAAGGAAATTTATTTGTAAAAAAGGTTTGTAAATTATTTAGTATTCTTTAATGCTTTATTTTAATTCCGCTGCGTTTTACAAAAAAAGATTTTATTACTTCTTCTGCAATTGATAAATGTTTTAAGTAAAGAGTTTTAACGCTCAGATTTTTATAAAGAAAGAAAGTTTTAAATTTCACGTGATTTTGAAATAAATAAAAATTGGGTCGTTACACTGCGGACATGAGCTTTACTTCCAATGTGCAATTAACGGATTCTTGATCACTCCTAAACACCATTAGTGAGCAACAATTACTAACGTTTCAACTTCACCTAGATGTGGTACACTTCAGCTTTTAGAAAGCTCTAGGGTTCAATAATCACTGAGAAAATCACTCTGAGTGTCGTGTAAATTTCTATAAGGCAGAGGATGTATTGCGTTCCACCTAGGAATTATGATGTTATGCGGTGGAATGATAACTTTATGCATCGAAAAGTATGATGTTTCTCGAGGGGGAACGACAGATAAGGGGAAATGTTTATTCGTAATGACGTTCCTCTACAAAAAGTATGTCGTATTGCTGCGAAACGTTAATGTTCCGTAGAGGAATGTATAGCGTTCAACGAAGGAATAACAAACAAGTAGCTTCATATTTAGCACTAACGCTTCGCGGAGGAACGTGTAGCATTCTGTTGCAAAACAAAATTTAAATGTTTAATGGCAAAAATGATAGTGATGTTTGAGGCGTCTATTTTTCATAATTCAGTAGTTAAGTTGTTAGCAAAAATATGTTGCTGGTTGACTTGTCATTAATTACAATGGTTGACTTGACTTGTTAATTATACCTTGAATTAATTGCGGTGAAATACACAGGATAATTTCTCCCTTCCCGGGTTTATGCTTGCTGTTTTATCCGTTTCTCTTCTTCTTCTACTAAAGCTTCTTTCTCAACTTGGTGAAACCCATCATCGCATCGCATCGCATCGCCTACGCGCAGTGTGAAATGTGAATGCATATAAATGAGCCACCTTGCAGCTAGCAATCGCAGCATCCAAGCATGGAAACGCTGCATGTCCCTTGCACAACATTGCGCCAACATGCGCCAGCTCAAGCTCATCCACGCCATCTTCATCGTTCAAGGTCTCCACCTCAACAACTACGCCATCAGCAAGCTCGTCACCTTCTGCGCCCTCACCCACTCTGGCGACCTCTCCTACGCATCCCGTATTTTCACTACTATTCAATCACCCAATTTGTACATCTACAACGCTCTCATCAGAGGTTACTCTCACAGTTCTCGGCCTCAAATCGCTCTTCACTACTTTCGTCTTATGCTGAAAATTGGTGACACGGTTCCCGATCATCACACTTTTCACTTTGTTCTTTTGGCTTGTGCTAATGCCTTATGGGTACATTTAGGAAAGCAGATCCATTGTTGGGTACTGAAGAACGGACTTTTTTCATCAGATAGTTATGTTCAGACGGCGCTTATGCGTCTATACTCGCAATGCACTGTTTTGGTCGATGCCCATAATCTGTTTGATGAAATTCCTTACAAAGATCTTTTCCAGTGGAATGTGCTTATGAATGGGTATATACGATGTGATTCGGCTTCTAATGCTTTGAGAATTTTTCGGGATATGTTGGTTCAGGGAATTGAGCCTGACAAATTTTGTATAACCACTGGGCTTCAGGCCTGTGCGCAAACAGGGGCTCTTTTGCAGGGAAAGTGGATTCACGAATACGTGAGGAGGAGGAAGGACATGGAAGTGGATGTGTTTGTCGGAACTGCGCTTGTTGATATGTATTCAAAGTGTGGCTTTATTGCCATGGCTGTGGAAGCTTTTGAAGAGATGTCTGAAAGAAATTTGTTTTCATGGGCAGCCATGATTGGAGGTTTTGCTGCACATGGAAATGCGAGGAACGCACTGAGTTCCCTGGAGAGAATGCAAGAAGAAGATGAGCTCAAACCTGATGGAATTGTTCTTCTTCAAGTTCTAACGGCCTATACACATGCCGGACTTCTAGAAGAAGGTAAAAATCTCTTTGAAACCATGGAAACTCAGTACGGTGTAGTACCAGAAATCGAGCATTATGGTTCCATGGTCGACTTGTTATGTAGAGCGGGTCGATTAAATGAAGCACTTCAACTAATTAAAAGGATGCCAATGAAGCCGCAAGCTTCAATTTGGGGTGCATTATTAAGTTGTTGTAGAACTTATTACAACGTCGATCTTGCAGAGACAGCTGTTCAAGAACTCATCCTGCTAGAAACAGAAGGGACAAAAGAAGATGGAGTTTATGTTCAATTATCTGACATTTATTTGGGTGTTGGAAGGAGTGAAGATGCGCTTAGAATAAGGAAAATGATTGGGGAAAAAGGGATTAAGAAAACACCAGGGTGTAGTGTGATTGAGGTTGATGGAAAACTGAATGAGTTCGTTTCAGGAGATGCATCACATTCTAAAAGGATGCAGATTCTTTCAACTCTTGAGTTGCTGTCCATTGAATCAATGGCTAATCATGAATAAAAATATAACAAAATATATATATTTTTTATAAGTTTGAACCAGAGAAGGAATGTCTTTGGCAAGTATCAGCGGCCGACTGTGATGGATTTCTTGGCTCAACAAACAATTTTTTTTTTCTCAGTTCAATGAATGAACTTTGACAGTGGATTCAATTCTTCATTCTCTATGATTTCAAGAAAGTGGAAGCAAGGTAATTAAACCTCTCTCTATTATTTCCAGTTTGTTGTTGATAATCCGACAACCTATCTGTTTGTTTAATGGAGTGATTCATTCCTGCGGATTATTTTCTTCGTTTTGTAATAAGAAATCGAAATGGGTTTTCTTCTCTCTATGTTCAATTTTTTCATCTCCTCCTTTTCTCTCAGCTTGTTTGCTGGTTTGATAGAAATACGAGGAACCAACTTGTTTTTTGTTTATAATAAATTTATCATGGTCAATATCCTGCATTATTCATGTTCCTTTTGGGCAAGGATTTTTTACTTCAGCAAAGTCAACGATGACAGATGGATGAGAACATGTTGCGATGATATTATATACTTTCTGGTGTAGTTGAATTGATTAATATATGATATCTGCCGTCTTCTTTTTTACTTTTTTTCTGGGCAAAACTTGGGGAAAAAAGAGATCAATTTTTTAAACAGAAATTTATTCCGTAGAACGTTACACTCCAAATTATCATAGTTGACTTTTTATGTTGTTTATAAAAAGTTTACTTAGAGTGGTCAGCGAGAGATTGGTGTGGTTTCCCCCCAGAAACCTTTCCAGCTGATTCTGGGATTCCAATGGGGATTCCCATTATATATTGAGGAGTACTGAAGGGGTGAACTTGGTTTATTTTTTCTGCCATGGCTTGTAGAGAGATGGATGGTGTTCTTACAATTCTCATCACGTTTCTCTTGCTTCTGCTTGCTAATTATTCCTTTTCATATCCTTTGTGCACAGATTTGAGTGGGTTTCTTTCTTTTTCTTGGACTCTATCACTAATCTTATGCTTTTGTTCAGAAGTTCCTTTTCTCATGTTTCTTTCTACTTTATAATAATTTATTATTCTTGGGCTTTTCTATTCTCGTAGGTTCACCCTTCATGCCAGCGATGCCGCTCTCTTTCTGTCAGTACAATGGCAGTGTTTGCTGTAATTCAACTCAGGATTTGCAGTTGCAGAATCAATTTAAATCAATGAATGTCTCTGCTCCTGGGTGTGGTTCTCTTCTGAAATCAATACTCTGCTCGGTAGTGCAACTAACAGAAAGTTATTTTTACTCTCTCATTTTATGTTGTAATTTTCCTCACTTGAACAATATCTGGCTGCAGAGATGCGACAAATTCTCAGGAGAGTTATATCGAGCTGAATCAGTCCCTCGGCAAGTTCCTGTTCTCTGTAATTCTACTGTTTTGGCAAACTCAACACAGTCCTCGCTTGCTCGATCAAACTTCTGTTCAAAAGTTTGGGATGAGTGTCAGAATGTTACAATTTCAAACACTCCGTTTGGTGAATTTCCCTTCAATTCTACTTCCAAACTGAGTGATATATGGCAGTCAGAAAGTATTTTTTGTGATAAATTTGGTGGATCCTCTGATGATGAGTTAGTATGTCTTGATGGTGGACCTGTGGCACTGAACAATACCGAAGTTCTAACTTCCCTAAATGGCATATGCCTTGAAAAAATTGGTAATGGATCATATCTCAACATGGCAGCACATCCAGATGGTTCAAATCGTGTTTTCTTATCAAATCAAGCAGGGCAGATATGGTTGGCTACAGTTCCTGAAGAAGGTTCAGGAGATTCATTGGCGATTGATGAATCAAACCCATTTCTCGATTTAACTGATGAAGTGTTTTCTGATACTGACTTTGGGATGATGGGAATAGCATTTCATCCAAATTATCAAAATAATGGCCGCTTCTTTGCTTCTTTCAACTGCGATAAGGTTGCTTGGGCAGATTGTTCAGGAAGATGTTCATGTAACTCTGATGTGGGTTGTGATCCTCTAAAGTTAGTCACTGATGATGGAGTTCAGCCATGTAGATATCATAGTGTCATAGCTGAGTTTACTGCCAATGGTACCTCATCCGACAAATCCATGGTAAAATTCTTACTAATTGATGAGATTAATTTCTAGCTGTCTAGATTTTTTTTTTCAAAATTTTTTTTTCTTGTAACTTGCAGCAGAGTGCGGAACCATCAGAGATCAGAAGAATATTCACAATGGGCCTTCCGTTTAGTTCACATCACGGTGGTCAGATTCTCTTTGGGCCAAATGATGGGTACTTGTACTTTATGATGGGGGATGGTGGAAGCAATGGCGATCCTTATAATTTTGCCCAAAATAAAAAATCCTTGCTCGGGAAAATAATGAGGCTTGACATTGATAAGTTTCCAAGTGAGTCTTAGAATCTTATTTGTCTTAATCCGATTTTGATTACTAACTTGATACTTGTTTTATTGAAATTGTTAAATTTTGCTAGAAGTTAATAACATCTATTTTTTGGGAAAGTAAAACGAGTTATGATTAATATGGAAAGTGAATTTTCAATGATTCTATGAACTTGTATGAAAAGTGTGTTTAGCATCATCATCCATTGCACTAAAAATCTGTTTTAAGTACGCAGAAAGCTTTTTGGAGGTTTAACGTTGGGTCGTTTCATCTGGAGAAATATTGCTTTCGGGCTCGTTGGTCAATTTGTTTTGAAACTTTCAATCAACTATATATATATGTGTTTTGTTGAATGTCTGATTATCAAGTTTTCATTCTTGCAAAAAAAAACTTGATTTTTTTCTTAATTTTAAATTAATTTGCAGATGCAACAACAATTTCTGACCTCGATCTATGGGGAAATTACTCCATTCCTGAAGATAACCCATTCTCTGATGACAAGGAGTGGCAGTCTGAGATCTGGGCTTTGGGATTTAGAAATCCTTGGCGGTGTAGCTTTGATTATGAAAGGCCATCTTATTTCCTCTGTGCCGATGTTGGCCAGGTGGAACACACACATGGTCTCTCTCTCTCTCTTTCCCCAATAATGTTTTCTCCTTGCCTCTAAAAGAGCAAGTTATTGTTTTGACAAGATGCATATGAAGAAGTAGATGTAGTTATTAAGGGTGGTAACTATGGTTGGCGAGTATACGAGGGTCCCCTGCTGTACAATCCCCCAAGCTCTCCAGGGGGCAATACATCTGCCAACTCCATCGATCCAATCTTCCCTGTAATGGGATACTATCACTCTGAAGTTAACAAACCTATTGGATCAGCTTCAATCACTGGAGGCTATTATTACAGGTCGATGACCGATCCCTGCTTGTATGGACGGTAAGTTCATTTCATTTCTGGCTGCGCTTTCCTTATATGTCTTATAACCTGGCCTTTTTGGATGATCAGCCATTCTGAGAGTTACACACTGCCAGGATTATACATCAATATAACTAAATTGATTTTCGCATACTATTAGACTATTGACATTTCTAGTTCTTCAGATTTTTTTATAAGGAGGGGATATTGCCTTTTCTTCTTTGCACTTGTGCTTATAAAATATGACATTTATGTTGGCATGAATTGTGTTGGCATTGTCATCCACTCCTCTATAAAACAAATTTTTATAGGTAGGATGGGTCTTTGTTTTCAACGTAAAAATTTCAGAACTGCGGAAGCCGGTTGGGGATGTTATACAAAAAGTTCATGAAATACCAAAAGAGAAGTCTGAAATAGTTTATGAATTTTTACTTTTGCATGTAGAGATTTTGAAAGTCTTGGCCGGGTTGATTTGGATGTTGTTGTTTGAATGAATAACCAAAGATGCCACAAAATCACCAATGCTATCTCCTTCTATGTTTAGGTACGTGTTTGCAGATTTGTATGCAGGTGGAGTGTGGGCAGGCGCCGAGATCCCTACCGGTAGCGGAAACTTCACAACTACAAAGATTTCTGCAAGTTGTGCAAATGACTCTCCTATCCAGTGCAGTGCCGATAAGGGAAGCTCCCTCCCTGCCCTTGGGCTCATATTCTCATTTGGCCAAGATAACAACAAGGATGTGTTCATATTGTCAAGCACAGGAGTTTATCGAATTGTTCGTCCAAGCCGATGCAACATTGCTTGCTCCAAAGAAACTCCCATCGATTCGAGCAATCCAGCAGCCATCCCTCCTTCCGTTGCGAGTAAGATGAAGAGTAATCTGTTCGTGAAGGTGGTTGTGTTTGTCTTCGTTATAGCTTTTAGTTTATTGTCTTTTTAATACAATGAAGACTTGTGTTTTTTAGAGAAGTTCCCTTAATTCACTTGGCTATTTCATTCTAAGTTGTGATTTGTCTGTAAAAGAACAAAAATGCATTGCTTGAGTTATGAAGCACATGATAACATTTTTTTATTGATATATTATTAGTATTTGCTACAAGGTCATTCATAGCATTACTACACATTCTCTGTTCATTGTAGGTTGGTTATTCATTAGCACAAATTTAGCTTACCATGTTTTTGGAAACATCATCCAAATGAGTACTTCACAAAACGCTGACAAAGAATTCCATTAATAATTGGCCGTTTTGATCATTTAGAACAATTCAATGAATTTTGTATTTTAGGGGACCCAATAATTATAGATAAAACTTATCCAAGATGACTTTGTTAATGCAATTATATAAATGCATAATGAATATTTTCATTAGAACATGGTCTTATGAATATTTGATGAAGCTAATACCCTTCTAGTTTGGGATGGATGGGTAGCACTTCTTCTTTTTTCTTCTTCCTTGGCTCTGCTCTCCTTCCAGGAGTCATTTCCTGGTTTCACCCTTAGCTTCTTGCTTTTGCAAGGCTTGAATAAGAGCCTCCAAGTAAATTTTAGTTTGGTGTGACTCAAATTTTAGTTCGGTCTAGTCAGATTCATATCCAATATCAAGGTTTTCAATTCACTTTATATATTGATGTTTGAGTTACAAAATTTATTATACTTTAATTTCCTATTAGTAAATTTCTTCTATGCCCGTGGTTTTTTTCTCGAAAGGGTTTTCCACTTCAATCTCATTGTCCTTGTTTCCATGTGTTTTTTTTTTTACATTTTGCGTTTGATTCTCAACAATTGGTACCAGAACAAAGTTGAGAGTTCCTATATTCAGATCGAACGAATTGTGGTGTTTGCAAGTTTGTGAAATTTGCTATTTTTAGGAAAAAGAAAATAAATAAATAAAAAATTGTTTCTTCGAAAGAGAAGAAAACTCGTTAGAGAAAAACTCCATCTACGCTAGAAGGAACTGCCACTTGCCAATCCATCGCTAGTTTGATTAATCCGACAGGTCGACCAACCTCTAGTCACCGCTCCGAACATGACACAAAAGACGTCGGCTACACAGAATCGTTGTGCGTCATGAAGGTTTGAGCCCTGTAGTCGACCGCCTTTTGATCAGTCCCAACTTCAGTCACGATCCCAACCTCATAGTTGACAACCATTGCTCCAATAGAACATTGTAGGCACAGCCAAGGAAAAGTCGTCTTCCTCTATCGCCCATCGTTCTCTGCCGCGTAGAAGACTCAGCCAACGATTGTTCGCCAACCGATCTTTGGTCTTCACTTCCTCTAAGTGATTGCTCCTCCATCTTACCCGTTCAACTATGTTATGACCTGCAGTACGCAAAGTTGGGACGATGTCATAAGAGAGGAAGGCGAACCAGAGCATCGACTCTCCAGCAGACCATGCAGACCAACCCGGTTCAGCTCCACGGGATGTCCAATGGGTCAGAGAACGAGTACGACTAAGCCGGGATGAATCGCCAGTGTGGGAAGAAGTTGCAACAACTAGAGAGTATAAATAGGAAGTTTGATAACAGAAGAGGCCTGAAGAGTGTGAATTTAATTTTTGTTTTTACTTTCCTGGATTTCCTTTCTATAAGAACTATCGCTTGGGGGAAACTCTGGCATCACCTGTTTTCTGTTTCTTCTGAATTTCAGAGGTTCTCCTTTGCTCCATTTAAGTTAATCTACAACAAATTGGTATCAGAGCCATTTCGATCGGGATGGCAGAGATCCGTTCTAAGTTGGGTGAGGATCATTAGCGGAAGGTGGATGGCGAATTGAAGGAGCTGAAGACCGTGGTAAATTCTCTTTGTTCTCAGATTAACAAAATGGATCACTGGGGTGAACGTATCGAGTGATCCGAAGCTAAACATGAAGTGATCATGTTGGGGTTGAACCAGCTACTCCAGCCGAAACCAAATGGGAGGCAGAATGATGCACCCCGAATTCAGATGCTTGACCCGAGCCAAGGGGCTCCTATCTTTTCTAACCTTTTTAGGTGTCTCTTTCCTAGCTAGCTTGGAGGAGAATTTTAGTTGATTACACAAAGAGGAGTCCATGTATTTGGATAAGTGGAAGTCAAGCAAAAGTATAGAAGAACTTGTGGACTTTACAAATCCGCCTAGAATCTGACATCCAAATATTCAATGGTACTTCTAGCATTATAGAAGCTTTTATATCAAAATACATTCTTCATGAAGATTGTTGCTAATAGTTTACGCTTTCCAGAATGTGCTTTTGTGGTAAATTCAGAGCTTGTTTGCTTTGTCAAACGTTGCTTTTGCAGAGATCAAAATTCCAGCCTTGGACCTATTTTGTGTTTTTATTATTTTAAGGTTACTTTTGTAATTTATTTTTGAGGACATTTTTGTAATTTTGTATTAGGATTTCTTTGGAGGGTTTCTTCACCTCTCTTAGGGTAACCCTAATCCCAGTTTTAAATGAATTAGAAGCTGAAGCTTTACTGGTTTTCAGAGCTCTCTCCAAAACACCAAAAACGGATTCTAGCCAAGGTAACGCGTGGTTTGATTCCAAAGAACTTACCTCCTCAGGTTTATCTACTTTTTAAAGTTGGATTTTATGCTGCGAATCTCCCAGTAGCCTACCATAGCTGCTAATCCATAGAGGAGGTCTAGAAAAGTGGAGAGAAAGTGAAGTGGAGAGGTTTCTTCCAAGAGATCCATTGAAGTCACGGCTACCGGGCATAGGGTTTCCGTGGACCACTCGCAGGTTTACTATTATTCCATTATGTTCTTTTCTAGACTGGTTCTGTAATTTTTAGAGGTTGAAGCTCTGTTTAATAAGAAGGTCTGAGCACAAATTTGGAGTCATTTGGATTTATATTCAATCGTTTATGTTTGTTTCTTTATTGGTCGCCGATTCTGTTTCTGCTAATACAGTTTTAGAGCTAAACCTTGTTCAGTTCATAACTCGTGTTCCACAATGAGTTTGAACAAGATTTTTGAACTGCTTTATTCTCTCTGGTACTTTTTTAATCCCTGAAATTGTGGTGGCGTTTGGCTGTATGCATTTGGAGATACGCTTGCTTGAAATTACTGCACTATTTTTGAGTTAACCGATTGAGCTCTTTTGTTGAATTGATAACATTGCACTTGGAAGTACATCACAGAAGCAACCATGTATGCCATCTCAGGGGGAGATGTCTACTCCTCCAATTCAGATAAATCCCAAGCCACAGGATGGTTTTAGACCGGATGTTCCTAGGTGCAGCGACTTCCACGTTTAGATTTTCTAACATTATCAAGCAGTGGACCTAGAGAATGGTTAAGAAAGGCTCAGAATTGTTTTGCAATTCATTTCGTACCTGATCAAATGTGGATTAGTATGGCAGAGCTGCATTTGCAGGATAAAGTTGATGTGTGGTTTGATGGTTTCAATGCTAGTTATCCGCAGGCGAACTGGGATCTATTTACGTCGAAATTAACCAGACGATTTTTGGACGTTACGGCTGAAGATACAGTTGAAACTCTAAGTAAATTTGTGCAATCAGACTCTGTAATGGAGTATATCAAACGATTTGAATATTTAAAGTCTCTGGTTCTGCCAACAATGTTAAATATGTCAAAACGTTATTTCATATCATTATTTTCCAATGAACTCAAAGATGAAATCAAGGCTATGGTCAAGATCACTAAACCTGGTTCGTTATTGCATACTTTTTGTAACGACCCAGATTTTTGTCACTTTTTCAAAATGCGTTAAAATGCAAGAAAACGTGTTAGAGCACGCCTAATCCGGACCGCTACCAATCGTTCGTTAAAACTCGTTATAAGAATCGTTTGTTTAATAGAAAATGCGGAAGCGTTAAAATTAAATCATTTAGTTCTAATGTTGCAGAAGCGCTTAAAAAACCTTTTTATTAAGTAATACTAAACAATTAAATACACTTTTGATTACAATTTATGAAACTCTTATTTAATTAAATTACAAACCATTTATTTTTTACTTTTTGTAGTCTGGCCAACCGCAAGCTCGTGTGTGCAAATCCCTCATCCACTGCTTTTAATCTAACGCTATCTTCTCCTGCGGGTATCTACACCACGAGTAAACTGTAAGCCTAAAAAGGCTTAGTAAAGAAATGGTTAACAATAAAAAAATAGAATATAATTAACTAACACAATTCTACTTATTAACTAACACCAAGAATTAATAAAAAGGAAATTACAGAACTAATAGAATCACAAGGCAAAATCACAGAGCTATCAACAATGCAGGAAATCAACACTACTCTAACCACATAATAATAGTAAGCAAATCAGGAAATTATCAACCAACAACCATACAAGGAAAACTAACTACGTAAATCAATCAAGAAACATTCATAACAAACACAACAAAACAACCTATTCTATACTCGTGGGTAGGGCTTAGACGGCCAGACACTACCCGATCTTTACCACTACCGACGACACAACAACAGGGACAACCACTCTAGCACATAGCAGCAGCTCCATCTCCACGAACGGCAGCACCTCGGCTCCTGGACAGCAACTCCTAGCTCCTTAACTCACACCCACTCATCACTAGCTCACCACACACAACTCTCCTCCACTTTCATGGGCTCACTCTCTCGCAGCTCACTCTCATTCTCTCAGGAGATTCTCACGCAAGGAAAGAAGGAGAAGAAATGGAAGAGGAGATGAGATATTACCTGGGTGGAGAGAGGGACAACATGATAGCCTAAGGGAGACAAGGAATAAAGAGGAGGGAGGCTATGGCAGGGAAAGTCATCGCCTAGTTGGGAGGGGGGATTTCTTGTTGGATACTCTAAGATTTCCTACCATTTTCATCATTTTATTTCTATTTTAATCGTAGCTTCTGGGCTATTTCGGACGAGTGCGGATACATAGGTCTCGTCCGCAAGGCTAAAATCCTTAGGCTAAACTGAGGCTTCAGACAGGAAAAGGCATCCCCGTCCTATCCGTACCGTCCACAGACGAGTTTCAGACGCCATATCGTGTCCACACGTATCGTCCGCGTGTTGTCCGAAAGTGTCCTAAAATTGGACAGAGTCAATTCGGACGAGGTTTCATCTCGTCCGCAGTCGTCCCGACTCGTCCGAAAGTCTCCAGACTTGGACAGAGTCAATGCGGACGAAGCAGCTCACGTCTGCATCGTCCGGGACCTCATCCGCAGCACTACGACACAATGTACTCAAGACGCTGAATCACGTCCTGAGTCTCGTCCCAAACTCTTCCCTGTGTGTGCAACGTGAGTGGGGACAATACATCACGTCCGCAGTATCATCCGCATGTCGTCCGAAACTTCACAAAACAGTGAAGTCAGGACGAGACATCGCGTCCCCAAGTCGTCCGAAGCGTCCAAAAACACCATGGACAACTCTTCTCACGTTTTTCTTGCTAACTCCTATTCTGTAACACTTACCCCTATTTCATGTCGTAAAATAACATGTAACCATGCGGAATATAATATCCTAGCTAACCCTATTCTCTCAATTACATCGCATGTACGAGCAAAAATTACCCCTTGACTTAACGCTCAGAACGCGTTATGTAATATGCCGATAATTAAAATATCAGGGTATTACACTTTTGAAGTGGCACTTGAAAAATAATTCACTTTCTTATTTTCTCATTAGAACAGGGTCGATAATATATACACATATGGAAGCCATAAAATTGCTGAAATAGAAAAAGGAATAAAATGAAATTATTCCTAAAATTAACCTAATCAAATTACAATAAAATAGGTAAGTCCAAAGATCTATAAGGAAAATGAAATACTTTCCTTATAATCAACAAATTAATTAGCTAGAATCTCCAACACTCCTCCTCAAGCTTAAGAATAGATATTTCTCATTCCAAGCTTGTCAAGTAATTTTTCGTGGTGGGATTTCAAAAGAATTTTAGTGAGGATATCAGCTTCTTGTTCCTTAGTAGGGATGTAGCAGAGATTGATTCCTCCTTCAATTTCAATCTTGACATAATTTCAATCTATTCTAATGTGCGTCATTCGATCATGCTGAACCGGATTATTAACAATGCTTATGGCAGATTTACTGTCACTTAACAATTTTGAAGAAACCACATCCAATTTTAGGTCTTGCATTAATCGTTCTAACCAAATTACTTCACAAACTCCTTGTGCGATTGTTCTAAAATCAGCTTCTACACTACTTCTTACCACTACAGTTTGCTTCTTACTCCTCTAAGTCACCAAATTTTCCCATAACTTTGTACAATACCCAGAAGTAGATTTGCAATCTTCACTTCCAGCCCAATTAGCATCAACATAACCTTTTATGCTTCTATTCTTACTTTTCGCGAACATCAACCTTTTCCCAATGGTTCCTGTGGGGTACCTCAAAATATGATTTACCAATCCCAAGTCTCTCTGAGTAGGAGAATGCATGTGTTGACTTACAACACTTATAGCATAAGCTAGATCAGATCATGTCAAAGACAAATAGATTAATCTTCCCACTAATCGTTGATATCTGCTTTTGTCTACGGGCTCGCCCTTCCGTTCATCCTTCCATGAGACTCTGTTCTTCCATGATTTTTCAAGTGGTGTCCCCATGGGTTTACGACCCAGCTTTCATGTGTCTTTTAACAACTTAAGGATGTATTTTCTTTCATAAATGAATATGCCTTCTCTGCTCCTTGCTACTTCCATTCCCAGAAAAAATTTTAACGACACTAAATCTTTCACTTCAAACTTCTTTTTTAATTTGGTTTTAAGATTATCAATCTCAATGTCATCATCACCTATAAGTATTATATCATCCACGTATACTAAGAGAATAGCCTTCTTGCTTGAGTGACCTATTTTGATAAACAGAGTATGATCTGCCTTCCCTTGGTAATACCTTAATCGAGTCAGAGTAGAACTGAATTTGGTGAACCATGCCCTAGGAGACTACTTTAACCATAAAAAGATTTTTTAACTTACAAACCTTATCTCCTTGGGCAAAACCATGTGGAGCCTTCATGTATAAATCCTCATCAAGATTGCCATTCAAAAAAGCGTTCTTGATGTCAAGTTGGTGTAGTCTCCACTCAAGATTGGCAGCAATAGATAGAAGAACACATATAGAATTAATTTTTGTTACTGGAGCAAATGTCTCATCATGATCAATTCCATATGTCTATGTGTATCCTTATGCCACCAGATGACCTTTATATTTTTCTACTTCTCTATCAGCTCGATACTTAACTGTAAACACCCATTTGCTCCCGATTACCTTTTTTCCGTAGGTATGTCAACCAACTCCCAAGTTATATTTTTTTGTAAAGCACTTAGCTTCTTTCCACTTTGGATTCATCATAGCTTCTTCAATATTTTTTGGAGTGTATACTTCAGCAATCTTCACTGTAAACGCCCTGAATTCAGGGAACAACTGTTTACCTGTTACAACATTCGATAATGGATGTTTGGTGCAGGATCTTATTCCTTTCCGGACTGCGATAGGCAACTCAAGATCATCAATAGTAGGAGCTTGGTGCAGAATTTCAGTGTTGCTTTCAAGATCCAAACCTTGGTTGAACGATTGACCCTGCTGAGAAGCTTTAGGCCTGCGTGAATACTCTTGCAATGGTTTTTTTGTTGTATGTTAAAGGTTAGGAGTAGGTTCACTTTCTAGTGTTAGCTGCTCATTTTGAGGAATCAGATATGAATTTGTAGTGTTTGGTTTCTTTGGGTTTGACCCAAACTTAATATCTTAATTTACTGGTCGGGAGACTTTGGGGTTCCAAGTTGGATCCCAATGTTTTTCTTCATTTTGGTGTTCTTTAGTGGGGTTTTTTTTTTTTGAGTAGTAGGGTCGATCTTCAAAGAATGTTACATCACACGACACAAAGAATTTCCTAAGCTTGGGTGAATAACAATTGTTCCCCTTTTTTGTTGGTGAGTAACATACAAAGATACATTTGAAAGCTTTGGGGTCAAGTTTACTTCTGTTAGGTTGTTTCTTATGTACAAACACAGTACGTCCAAAAATTTTGGGAGTCAAAGAATTAAACAGGTTAGTATTAAGAAAACATTTATGAAACTTACTCATAGGGGTCGTAAAATTCAAGGTTTTTGCGGGTAGCCAATTTATCAAATGAGTCGCTGTAAGGACAGTTTCTCCCTAGTAGGAGTTAGGAAGAGATCTTGAAAACATGATAGATCGAGCTACCTTCAGTAAGTGACAGCTCTTTTGTTCAGCTACCCCATTTTGTTTAGGTGTATCTACGCAAGAGCTTTGGTGGTGTATCTCATTCTCCCCTAGGTATTGGCTAAATAGATTAGAAAAGTATTCTCCCCCATTCTTAGTCCTAAAGATCTTAATGGTGGACTCAAATACATTTTGGGGAAATTTATGAAATTGTTTGAACCAAATATAAGCTTCTAATTTTTCCTTCATTAGATATACCCAACAAACTCTTGTATGATCGTTAATAAGGTGATGAACCACTGGGTTCTAGTTAAACTCATTGTTCTTGAGGGACCTTAAATATCACTGTGTATTAGTTGAAAAGGTTTTGTTTGTGAGTGTGGATGAATTGGATCAGGGACTTGAGTTTGTTTAGAAAGAACACAGTACTCACAGTGAAATGAAGACTTCTCTTTATTGAAAAAAAGATTTGGGTACAAAGTTTTCATATAGAAGAAACTTGGGTGACCAAGGCGTTGGTACCATAACATAATTTTCGCTTATGAGATAATAGACAAGGATGTTTCTTTGGGTTTTCTTGCTTTGGTGATATAATACAAACCATCCTTTTTCTCAACAATGCCAATTGTCTTCCCCAAAGAGTGATACTAAAATTCACAATGAGTAGGAAAAAAGGTTACCACACAATTCATATCATTTGTTAACTTACTGACAGATAACAAATTATAAGCCAACTTAGGAACATATAAAACATAATTCAAAACCGTATTGGATAGGCAAACTGTCCCTTTTCCTATGGAATGTGACATTTTCCCATTAGCAACCCATACTTTAATGTGATCGCCATTCTCACCATATTCATCAAACACTTCTATTGACCCAGTCATATGATTTGAGGCACCTGTGTCAATAATCCAATTATCCTTAAAGCAAGTTTTACCTGCGTGTGCCATTGCAGCCGTGGTGTTTTGATTTTCAGATCCTTCGCTTTTGGTCTGACTAAGGAGTTGACGCAATATTTCCATCTGGGAGATAGAAAGGTTTAAACCTAAGGCTTGGGTGGCTTGTCCAGATGATGTCTCAGCGACATGTGTTGCTCGGTTCTGTCCTCCTTGAGACCGTGGCTTCCAGTCAGCCGATTTTCCATGTAACTCCTAGCAGATATCCCGTGTATAGTACAACTTGTAGCAATGATCACATCAAGACTTTTCTCTAGTCTGATCTTTATGCAGCAAATTTTCTCTTACAGGTTGGCTTCAGCCTCCTCATTGCTTATTCGCCATAAGTACCGAGCTATGAGATTCCACAAAGATAGTTATATCTGAGTGTGTCGAACACAGCATGACCCGTTTCCTGCTTTTTTTCCCTTCGAACCTCAATCAAGGAGTCTCACAGTGTCGGGAAAGGTTTTATCCCCAGTAGCCGTCCATGAACCTCGTCCAAATCTAGATTTAACCCTTGTAGAAAGTCAAATGTCCGCTCTTTTTCTAGCATCTTCTGGTATTTGGTAGCGTCATTCGTACACTCCCATCCGAATTCGTAAAACAGGCCCATCTCCTGCCATAGTTCAACTAATGAGTTATAATAATATGTTACAGAGAGATTTTCTTGCCTTATATTTTGGATTTTTCACCTAATCTCAAAGCACTAAGAAGTATTTTTGAGATCAGAATAAATTCCTTGTACTGCTCATATTTCTTTGGCTGTCTTGTAGAAGAGATATGTTCTTCCAATGCTTGGCTCCATGGAATTAATTAGCCACGCTATAACAATGGAGTTCTCCACTTCCCAAGTGCCATAAGTCGTTGACATGTTTGGTTGTGCTATAACAGTATCGGTTAGATATGCTGCTTTGCCTCTTTCGCAAATAACCAAGATTACGGATTGGAACCATTCTCTGAAATTTTGGCCATTCAGCTTGTGTTGAGTAATTTGCAGGGAGTGGTTGTCTAGGGGTGCTAGGTTTGTAGGGATGATTGTCATCGTTGACGAGGATGCATGTTGACCCGTTGTAGATGTAGCATCCGAGGTTTGTCTCTGGGATTCGCCAGACATGATTTTAGCACGAAGAAATTTTTTTGATTTTTTCAAGGATTGAAGAAGCTCTAATACCATGAAAAATAATTCAATTTCTTATTTTCTCATTAGAATAGGGTCTATAATATATACACGTATGGGAGCCATAAAAAGGCTGAAATAGAAAAAGGAATAAAATGAAATTATTCCTAAAATTAACCTAATCAAATTACAATAAAATAGGTAAGTCCAAAGATCTATAAGAAAAAGGAAATACTTTCCTTATAATCAACAAATTAATTAGATAGAATCTCCAACAACACTGTTACAGGAATCTGCTATGATAGCCATCCAAAAGGTTCTCAAGTAGACTAGGCAGTTTGTGGCTTCCAAGTGGCCTAAGAAACTTGTGTTAAATACGGCCCCAACTGGAGAACAACACTCAGAAGCAGACAAGACAATACAAAAATTTCAGAAGATTTCGACAGGGGATTATCAAACTTAACATAAGTTAGGCCTCTGTTTTAAATGTGATAAAAATATTTTCCAGGGCATATATGCAAAAACAATTCTATACACTTTATTCTAATTGATTCACAAGACAGTGCAATAAATGGGGAGGATATGATAGAAGGAGAACTTGTTTCTTATAATGCTGAGTTCATGGAAATATCCTTGAATGCTCTGGCAGGAGAACTTTCTCATTCTACATTCTGCATTTTTGAATTTATACATAGCACTCGCATTTCCATTTTGGTAGATTGTGGCAGTACACATAGTTTTATGGATAGAGCTATTGGGGATAAACTTCACTTGCAAATGGATAATACAAAGTGTGTACCTGTAACTATTGCTAATGGTGCAAAGATTATGGGTCAAGCAATTATAGAGCCTATGGAATGGAAAATGCAGGATCACTCTTTCCGTTTTGAACTCTGGGCTTTGTAGTTGGGAGGAAGTGACATGATTGGATCTATGCAGTGAGCCCTGTTACATTTGATCTGCCACATGGTTATTTACAGATTTCTATTGACTCTTCCCAGCTTGTGCTTCCCTTTGTTCAAACTTCAGCTTTGTTGGAGGTAGAGTCTCACAGTTCATTTTCTACTTGGATCCAGCAGCAGGATTACAATATTGTAACTATTCAGTCTTTGGCCAGTGAACTACCAGGGATGGACCACGGAGTCCTAGTGGAATTACAGCCATTATTGTTACGATACCATGACAACTTTGCAAAACCAAAAGGGCTCCCACCGGCTCGTAGTCATGATAATTCTATTCCCTTGCTACTTTCGACAAAACTATTTTGATTGACACCTTATTGCTGCCCTTATTTTCACAAAATAGAAATTGAACTCCTGGTACAGGAGGTGATGCAGCAAGGCATTATTACTCCAACCAATAGTCCATTCACCTCCCTAGTGTTGTTGATTAAAAAAAAAGATGGGCAGTGGCGGTTTTAAGTTGTCTACCGCTAGCTAAACGCTTTAACAATCAAGGACAAATTTCCTATGCCACTAGTTAACGAGTTAATGGATGAATTGCAAGGATCCTTGATTTTTTCTAAGCTGGATTTGCGGGCAGACTATCATCAAATTCGAGTCCAAGACTCTGACTGCCATAAGACAGCTTTCAAAACCCATCAAGGTTTGTATGAATTCCTTGTCATGCCGTTTGAGCTATCAAATGCCTCGGCTACATTCCAGTAGTTGATGAATGATGTGTTTCAGCCCTTTCTAAGGAAATTTGTGCTAGTCTTCTTCGATGACATCCTCATTTTCTCATTATAACCACCTAGCAACAATGTTTGAAACATTGAGGCAACACTCCTTGTTTGTCAAAAGCAGCAAGTGCATTTTTGGGCAGAATCAGGTGGCTTGTCTAGGCCATGTTATTTCGAGCCAGGGAGTTTTGGCCGATCCGGATAAAATCGTGGCAATGACAAAGTGGCTGAGACCGTTGACTTTGAAGCAACTACGGGGATTTCTGGGGCTCACTAGCTACTACAGAAAGTTCATCCAGGGTTACAGTATGATTGCTCAACCCTTAACTGCTATGCTCTAAAAAGATGGCTTTGTTTGTTTGGTCACCCTCTGTTATCACTGCCTTCGAAAAACTTAAGACAACCATGTCTAGTGCTCCAGTGTTAGCTCTGCTAAATTTTTCTATGCCATTAATGATTGAGACGAATGGCTGTTACAGTGGACTTGGCGCTGTTTTAATACAGTAGGGGTGACCATTAGCTTTCTTGAGAAAACCCTTTCATAGGCCCCACCTTGGATATTCCATATATGAGAAGGAACTTCTAGCTTTAGTAGGAGCTGTTTAGCAGTAAAACCATTACTTAGAAGGTTCAGAATTCATTATCAAAATGAACCACTATTCCCTGAAATATTTGCTGGACCAGCGAGTGACCACACCTTGCAACCAAAATGGTTGTCCAAACTGCTCGGGTTGAGATATGTTATCTAGTATAAACAAGGTCGAATGAATGTAGTTGTAGATTCTCTTTCTTGGATTAATCAGGAAACAACTTGTATGGCAATATGAAATATTCAATCGTGGTGGATGCAGGAAGTAATCAACAGTTATGCTGATGATCCCTGGGCCCAAGGCATTATTGCCGAATTATTGTTCCATTGTCCCTTGCCCAAACTGTACTCGTTTGAAGAGGGTATACTGCAATTCAAGGGCAAGCTGGTTCTGGGGTCATCAGGTGGCATTTGGAAAAAGTTAGTTGCCATCTTCATGTATCCGCAAATGGGGGCCATTCGGGGGTACAGGCCTCTGTTCACCGTGTAAAGCAACATTTTTTCTAGCTGAAAATGGTTAAGAAAATTCATCAGCCGATCTTGTTGTGTGACACTTGTCAGTAGTGCAAACATGAACATTCCCCTCTACCAGGACTCTTACAGCCGTTGCCAATCCCGAAGCAGGCTTGGTAACACATTTCTATGGACTTTATTAAGGGATTACCCAAATTAGATCGGGCAGAATATATATTGGTAATGGTGGATTGCTTTACCAAGTTCGCCCATTTTCTGGCGTTATCCCACCCTTATATAGCACCTACCGTCGCTTAGGTGTTCTTGGACAATATCTTCAAGCTTCATGGCATGCCTCAACAGATAGTGGTAGACAAGGACAAAATTTTCATGTGCACATTCTGGACATCCTTGTTTGTCATTTTGGGTACTGACTTGGCCTTGTCTTCAACGTATCATCTGCAAACTGATGGCCAAACTGAAAGGGTGAATCAATGGCTCGAAATGTACCTTCATTGTATGACACATTCTTACCCAGCTAGCTGGAGAAGTTGGCTACCTCTGGCTGAATGGTGGTACAATTCCACTCTACAGTCAGCTATAAAGATGTCTCCTTTTGAGGTTCTGTATGGGTTCAAACCTCCTATACTAGCTATTGGGCCATATATACGATTGGACACTGAGGTAGTGGATCACATGCTGGAAGGCGGACAACAATTGGATAGGATTCTCAAGGAGAACATTGCTCAAGCCCATCAGGGGTGTACGGAGCGATCTTTCCAAATAGGCGACATGGTTTTTCTGAAATTGCAACCTTACTTCCAACTTTCGATCTAGTTTCAGACATCTCGCAAGCTTGCTCCTAAATATTTTGACCTTTTTGAAGTTTTGGAACGCTTGGGGGAGGTGGCTTACAGGTTGCGATTGTCGGATTCTACCAGGATTCGTCAGGTATTCCATGTCTCACTATTAAAGAAACAAATTGGTTCTTCGACTGCTTCCAGCTCCAACCTTACTTTGGAATTCCTCTCTGCACCTAGTCAAGCTCCAAAGGCTATCCTACAAACTTAGATTGTGAAAAGGGGCAACATGCTAGTGACTCAATGGCTAATCTAGTGGGAGCAACAGACGGAAGCAGGTGCTACATGGGTTGATTTGGCTCTCATCCCTGAACAATTCCCTTCTTTTCAACCTTGGGGACAAGGTTCTATAAGGGTGGATGACTGTTATGACCTGCAGTACTGTAAGTGGGGACAACGTTGTAAGAGAGGAAGGAAACTAGAGCACCGATCCTCTAGCAGACCAACCTAATTCAGCTCCAGGGGTGGTCTAGTGGGTCAGAGAACGAGGACAACTGAGCTAGTATGAATCGCCAGTGCGGGAAGAAGCTGCAACAACAAGAGAATATAAATAGGAAGTTTGATAGTAGAAGAGGCGTGAAGAGTGTGAATTTAATTTGTGTTTTTACTTTCCTGTATTTCCTTTCTGTAAGAACTATCACTTGGGGGAAACTCCAGGGTCGCCTGTTTTATGTTTCTTCTGAATTCCAGAGGTTCTCTTTTGCTCCATTTGAGTTAATCTACAACAAGCTACCATCGAGCTTCCATCTCCAGTGCTCAAAGAAGCTTCTTCGTGCAAGGTTGATAGAGAAGAAAGAAAGAAAAAAAATATCAATTTTTCTTTGGGGTTTAGTGATATTTTTTTGTAGACCCTTTGATTTGGAATATTTTGTGTGTAATTCTTGTTCATATCTATGATTTTTGGGGCATATTTATTCTATTAGGGAGTTGATTTTGTTCAAGATATTATTTTTTGTTGGGCTTCAAATATTTGGGTGAAATATTTTATTAAAGCTATTATTTTTCGTACAATGAGTTCATTGGAGTTTGATATCTCGTTATTAGATCATAACACAATATTTCAGTTATGGTAGTTGAAGATGCAAGATATGGTCGCACAAATGGAATTAGACGTGTATTATTAAGGCTTGATAAAATGTTCATGTCTTGGAGTGAAGAGGAGAAACTTTGAAAGGATTGAAAAGTCTTATTATTGATACGTCTACATTTGTCAAATTAGATTTTGTAAGACATTCTGAATGAGAAGACTGCTATTGAATTATAGTTAAAATTAGACCAGTTGCGTATGAAAAAAACCCTGACTAGCAAATTGCATTTAAAACATTGATTTTATTCTCATTAGTTGATGGAAGGAGGTTCTATTGAAGAATATTTGACCACATTCAAGGAGTTAGTTATGGATTTAAAGCCTATGAAATGCAAGTATGATGAAAAGGATTTAGGATTGATTTTATTATGCTTATCACTTGCTTTATATGGTGCTTTTAGAGGTACGATTTATACATTATGAAAAGTTTAACTCTAGAAGAGATTTATGGTGCTTTGTTATCAAATGATAAAATAAAGCAGATTGTTGTTGCCGCAACCTCACACATGAGAGTACTCCTTCAACTATATCCTTCACATATTTTCTTCATCAATAGCATCATTAAAGTCTTCTTCACCTACATAAAAAATTTCATCTATGAGTCTAAAGATCAGTAAAAGATGTGTATACATCATGAGTTTGAGATCCAATTCCTAAAAACATGTAGTTTTATTTCTCAGTTTTTCTATCTTTTCTTTTTTTCACTTTACAGTCCAATTGTTGTGGGTAATTCAATATAGGGGAAAGTGACACCATTTGGTCCACCTCATACGGGTCAACCATTTGTTATGAAGCCCCAATTTGTAGTGGAAAGTTTGAGAGGAAGAATGTAAACTCTTGTGGCTTCTAATGCTTGAATGATTAAAGTTTCATCTCAACCTTCCTTTTTATAAACAATAGTCTAAAAATATATTCACAATCTGAAAATATGTAGTTTTGAAAAAAAAAATTCACATTCCAAAAATCCACGGATAAACGCATCTAGAATGTCCAAAAGAAAATTTTCTGTGAACGCATGTGCTACATTTGTAGACGCGTATGCCTTCGCCTCAGAGATGTGCAATATAGCTCACATTATCCCTAATCACCATCCATCACGTTCATATATCTTTTCGCTGACAAACCTCATTCTGTGAATTTCACCTCATCCACGGATACCAACTCTTCAACTGCAAATATTTGCTCACCTTGTTCGCTAATAACAATCTGTCATGTTCACACGTCTTTCTACGGACAAACTTCACTACGTGGATTCCACCTCATTTGTAGACACCAACGCTTCCGCTGCAGATATCTTCTCACATTGTCAGCCAATAACAATCACCACATTAACAAATCTTTTCGTAGACAAACCTCACTCTGCAGATTCCACCTCATCTGTGGATACCAACGCTTTTCATGTGGATATCCGCTTATATCGTCTTCTAATAACAATCTGCCACATTAACAAGTATTTCCATAAGCAAACCTCATTCTATGGATTCCAACTTATCCGCAAACTCTAACGCTTCCCCTGCACATTTCTGGTTACATTGTCTGCCAATCACAATCCGCTACGTATCTCATTTCGTTGATTCTATCTCACATCTGCGGACACCAACACTTTTGTGGACACCTAAGCTTAAGCTGCAGATATCCTCTTACATCACAAACACCACTCATGTGCAGCCACGTGTCCTTTCTAAACCAGGTATCCACAGACGTCAACACTTTCGCTGCGGATACAAACACTTTTGCGGTCATCAACACTTCTGCGGATACACCTCATTCCGCAAACACCACTCATGTCTGGCCACGTGTCCTTCCTAAACCAAATATCCGTGGAGGCCAACACTTCCACTGCGGATACAAACACTTTTACACTCACCAGCACTTCCACAGATTCACCTTGTGCGCGATCGGTTTAACCCTCAAATTTTCATACCCAACTTCCCTAATTTAAAACATTCTTAATAAAATAAGATATTTATTCCATATTTTCATTAAAATATACCCTTCATTACAATAATTTGTAAATTTCCAATTATAACGCTAGTTTTTCTATTTAAATTTGAAAATATCATGTTACATATGAAATTATTCATGGAAATTTTCCAAGTGTTACACATAGTATAAGGGAGAATAGACATGGTTCACCTCATGTTGCTAATGTCACGTGGAACCAAGCACGAAAGTGTTCTATTACACATTAAGAGGTCGCACATTTCAGGTCATATCATATTCATAGTAATTTTTCATTATAATATTCAATTCAACATGTTACTAATATATTCAATACCATATAGTCAATTCGACATGTTACTAATATAAATTGTTTGTCCCTAGTTGATGTAGACTATTAGACCAAACACACACATTATCACTTACCTTGAAGCTTTGATCAATTCTCAGCAATTAAACCAACTAATTCGTGCTTTGGAATCAACCTAAACATATAACCATCATATTTGAATTAACATATGCACACTTTACTCAAAATATGCATAATTCCCGACATACTCAATCAAATCCTTTGATTCAAGAACCTAACATTCCTTAAGAGATCATATAATAACGTTTCATACTTGTTTAAACATATCTCTACATATAAATTAGCTTAAACAAATCTAATCGAACTTATCTAGTACTAAATTTATCATTTTTCTTCTCTACATGGTATTAACTTTAAAAATTCATAATTTTTAATGTACTAATCCAATTTTATAGATCCAACACCTAATTACTTCATGATATGTCTACCAATTCCTATAAAATTAGTTTTGAAAATAGACATCTAGAGAATAGGCTATTTCCATCAAACCAAAACATGTAGATTCTTCCAAATTTTATTACCAATCATAAATATGTATATATATTGCAATTTCCTATCATGTATTATGATCAACATATACTCATATCTTTTGCACATATTCAGAAGTATTAAAATAGACCCACAATCCAATTTTCGAATCTCCAATCACATAGTTTATATCCTTTGCATAACCTCTTCCTTAAACTCCATAGCCTACCTATTAATAGATCCATACCCTTAATCATTACTTTGTGACACCTAATGTGCAATATATTCAGTGATCTGCCAATTACTTGTGGACAACTCTTAAAGTTCGGGTGACTGCATGACTATACGAGAGCTTCTAAGTTTTGATTTTTGTTTTAGATTGATCAACCGCTACTTAAAACTCTGGTCGTCCGCACGATAACCCAAGGATTTTTAAATTATGATTTTGCCATGAGCCGGTCGACAACTACTTAAACTCCGGTCGATTGCAAACACAATCAGAGAGCTATCCAAGTTTTAGACGTACATCTAGACATCCACACTTTGCGTCTAAACTTTTTCTCACGATCTGATACAAGTCTAAACGACCACACTACTCTTCCCGGTCATTCGCACCAACATTATAATCCACTTTTTTTATCCACCTCACTAAATTTTCAACACTTGCCCAATAAAATTTTTCAAGCAAGACAACTCATTTTCATAGAATACGACATGGTTGATTATTTACAACAATAAACATTTATTATAAACTTATAATGCTACTTGGTAAAACTAACGGTATTGTAGTGATATACATATCTCATAAGAAAAATAAAATTTTGACTGACATCTAAATATAAATACTTTTTAGGGAAAATGACAAAACAACCATCATCCTTTACTATTGTTGACAAACCAACCATCATCTTTTTTTGGCTAGCAAATTAACCACTGAACTATGAAAAAATGATGCCGCCAACATCACTGTCACGTTTTCCGTTAAACGCCATAATGTCAAGCCGCGGCGATTCGTCCACAAACTGCCGCGGCTCCAAAGTTTTAAAAAACCACATGACATCTTGTTGGCCCGCGGCGACTTCTTAAGAAACTATCACAGTGTGATGATAAACCGTTCTGGTGTGATGATAAACCGCTGCGATGTCATATGAAGCTACAGCAGTTTATCGTCGCACCGTTGCAGTGTCATAAGAAACTGCCCGCGGTTTATAGTCACACCACTGCAGTTTATAGTCACACCGCTGCGGTTTAATACGTGCTTCGTTCAACAATTTTCTAACCTATGCAGGTTTCACAGATTCAAGCAAAGTGAAATGTTGGCTCGGGGAAATGCTAAGTTTACAGTTTCATAATAATCAATTTTCATTTCATCATCAACAACCAAATTATCAATTCCATTATAAACATATCATGTACATGTGCATTACAATTGCAAACCAATTCTATTACAACCATATAATGTGCATGTGCTCTAAGAATTGATGTGCTCCAAAAAACTATTGTAGATGATCCTTGCATGTTTGCTCACTCAATCTCATTATCTGATATTCCATATTTGACGGACTTATCGTGATGCAAAATCGATGCTCCGCTTGCTACTAGAAATGACGGCTTTCCATCTTTCTCGAGCAAGTGTGAACGTCATTGTGGCACTTTATTTGAAACATCATTTCACCTAGCATGCATCCCTCAACCGATGCTTCAGCGAGTTGATCACGAACTAAGAAGTCATCGGAGATGTGGAAGTGGAAGCAATGTTGGAGTAGAGCTCAATGGCGATGTTCTGAGGGTTACAACTTTTGTCTTAGATGTTTTGGGAGGCTAGGTTTCGGCCATTGTCGATACAGTTACAAGACTCGGAGTGCTCTGAGCGGTGCCATTGTATGCGACCGGTTCAGAGCACTCCAAGTCCTGTAACTGTACCGACAATGGCCAAAACCTAGCCTCTCAAAACATCAAAGACGAAAACCCTAACTCTCAAAACATTGCCATTAACCTCTACTCCAACATTGCTTCCACTTTCACCCTCTACAATGATTTTGTGGTTCGTGATGAACTCACCAGACCTTACATGAAATTCTTATATACTAGGGTGTTGGGAACACAGAACGAGACAAGAAAGTCATTGCGGCGTCATATGAGACCGCAACGGTTTATTGTGACTCATTTTACGATTTTTTGTGACACCACAGCGATTTATCATCACACCGCGACAGTTTCTTATGAAGCCGCCGCAAGCTAACAAGATGTTGTGTGGTTTTTTAAAACTTTGGAGCCATGGCGGTTTGTTGACAAAGTGTCACGGCTCGACATTATGGTATTTAACGGCAAACGTGACAGTGATGTTGGTAGCATCATTTTTTTATAGTTCAATGGTTAATTTGTTAGCAAAAAAAGGATGATGGTTGGTTTGTCAACAACATTGAAGGATGATGGTTGTTTTGTCATTTTCCCTACTTTTTAAAACATGAAATTACATAATTATTAGCACTAATATTAGCACTAACATTAGCAAGAGTCATATGAAATATTATATTCGTTAGAGAAATTAACAAAACAAACTTATAGTTTGGGATCAGCGACATGTCAAACCTTAAATAAATTTCGTGAACAACTAAAACCCTGATGTATGGAAAATAAAGAATGCAAAACTCCTAGTCACATTTTCTATAAAAAAAAAAAAACACTGAGACAAACGTTGGAGTTACGTTTTCTGCTTAGAAAAGGCCAAGGATGTCACCTGGACCTCCAATGGACTTCCAAGGATCAACCTTGGACGTCCTTCAACAACGAGGGATGCCCAAAGTTGATCCATGAGGAGATGGACGTCCATGGTGGTTGTTGGATGAAAAAACAGATGTTCTGCAACGATGATGGACGTCCAGGATTAGAGGAGGGGCGATGGCAAATGAAGGTTTATAGTCGTTGATGAAGGGACAGACGTGCCTCAATGAGAATGGACGGCCAAGATTGGCCAAAGGCATCCTTAAAGGCATTGGGGATATCCATTGTAAGTTGAGGAACGTCCATAGTAAGTTGAAGGACGTCCGTTCTAAGGGAGGGACGTCCGTTATGGGTTTAAGGACATCCATTTTAAGCTGGGGACGTCCGTCATAAGTTAATGGATTCCCTCGTCATTGAAGGATTTCCAAGGTTGATCTTTGGATGCCTGTTGGAGGTTCAGGTGACATCCTTGACATTTTCTAAGCAGAAAATGTGACTCCAACTTTTGCCTCGACATTGTTTGACAAAAAACGTAATTGCAAAATTTGCGTTTTTCATTTCCTGTAGTTCAAAGTTTTAGTTATTCAAAAAAATTCTTCAAAGTTTAACTTATTTCTGATCCCATATTATAGGATTTGTTTTATTAATTTCCCTATTCGTAAAAGAATATTTGTATAATATAACCATAACATAGTTGAAAATAGTAATGTCACTGTGAGGATAATCATAATGGCAAAATTTTAATATTCTTTATATTTAATCGACAAGATACATAATAATATATGAAATAGAATTCATTATTGTGATCCTGGACGGATAGCTGGAATCAATTCCACATATTTTCCTTGGCAAAGAAATATTTTACGATTCCACTATATTTGCATTTTTTTAATGACCCAAAGGATTATTTACGCTTTATAAAGCGAAAGTAATATTAATAGATATTGAATTGAAGAACTAATTGCAAACAAAGAAGAAAATTATTTTTCACATTGTTAATTATTTTAAGGGTAAATGACAAATCAACCATTGTGATTTTTGGTCAATGACAAGTCAACTACTATGGTATTTTTTTTTAACAAGTTAACCACTGACGTATGGGAAAATGACAAATCCAACATCACAGCCACGTTCTTCGTTAACAAGTTGACGTGAGACACGCGGTGTCTCAAGACACCACGAGACACGCGGTGGGTTGAGACTGCAAAGACACCGCGACTCGGTGTCTTCGTCTGCAAACAATTCAATTATCATTTGCAGTGTATTAAGCCAAGACAGAAAACGTAGGCACGTAAGAGAGAATATTGTCGCAGCATTCATCGGCGTCTGAGAAGAAAGACACTGCGGCATCTGGGAAGAAAAATGCTCAAAATCTCAAGACACCGCAGTTTTGCGGTGTCTTGAGTCAAACACCCTAAAACTGCAGTGTCTTGCACCAAGACACCGCAAAAACTGCGGTGTTTGAATCAAGACACAGCAAAAACTACGATGTATGAATCAAGACACCGCAAAAACTGATTCAAGACACCACAAGAAATTGCGGTGTCTTGAGATTTTGGGCATTTTTCTTCCCAAACGCCGTAGTATCTTTCTTTTCAGACGCCGATAAACGCCACGACAATATTCTCTCTTACGTGCCTGCGTTTTCTGTCTTGGCTTAATACACTACAAATGATAATTGAATTATTTACAGACGAAGACACCGAGTCGCGGTGTCTTTGCAGTCTCAACACACCGCGTGTCTCACGGTGTCTTGAGACACCGCATGTCTCACATCAACTTGTTAACAGAGAACGTGAATGTTGGGTTTGTCATTTTTCCATACGTCAGTGGTTAACTTGTTAAAAAAAATACTATAGTGGTTGACTTGTCATTGACCAGAAACCACGATGGTTGATTTGTCATTTACCCTTATTTTAATAATAAAATTTCTAATAATATTATTTTATATATACATCTAAAACTTAACTTAATTTATAAAATTTTTCATATTTTCATTGCCAGCAAATGTTAGAGGTTGCTCGAATCCACTACATATTTGACCAACCGTTCTCTCATTTTATTTTAAGAGTATGCCAGTTTATTTTAAGAGTAGTGTAACATTCAATTTAATAATATTTGCTAAAAATCTTTCAAACCATCCAATCAAGCTTCACAAGTAGACTAATATAATAATAAATATGCTTAATTTTTACTATAATATTTATATTGAATCTTAACTTTTATTTTTTCACCTATTATTTTGTTCACTTAATTTAAAGTGATAACCTACTTGAGAGGTTTTATTTTATTTTTTCTTCTCGATGGATGATGTGTACATGATTGTTTTTTTCTGTGCTTCTCCAAGTGTCCATGTTGAATTTCTATAATATTATTTTTAGTATTTTAAATATTATAATTGCAATGATCCAACATGTTATCAAAAACCAATAATATTGTTGTAGATAGAAAGTGATATGAATTTATGTAGCCTCAGTATACAGTAAACCTACAAAAATATTATATATAAAAATATTCATTAGAATCAGCATTGTTAGTAGTGTTGTAAAAAAATCATATAAACAAATAAAAACAATGTTTTTTTAAAAAAAAAATTACCTTGTTGATTATTGAGACTTGAGAGGGTACGAGAATTTGTGAGAAAGGAAGAGAGAATAGGAGAATAAGAGAACCTGGAAGAGAATTAAGAAATTGAAGTGAAAAATGAAATTGGATATGGTGTATTTAAGGAGGAGAAACCATGAGTTTACAATGAAAAAAAAATTAATAAAACAACCACTGAACTATAAGATTAATAATAAGTTAACCACTAAACAATTTTCGTTAACAAATAAAATACTCAACTATAGAAAATAAACGACGTAAACATCGTTGTTAACTTGTTGAAAGAAACATTAAAAATAAGAAGACTTTCCAAAATGGAAGATTTTTAGTTAAGTTGTTCGAAATTAATTTTGATATCAAAATGTAAAATTTCTAGTTAATTGTTTGTTGAAAAATCAATGTACTCCAAGCTAAACATGTTTTCGATTCAATAAAAAAACTTGCTGGAAAACATATTTTAGAAACGTTAATAATGCACCACCCAAAAGGAAAGCTTGCAAGTTGTTTCAGATAGATAGTTTTTCTGTAGATTTCTTGGGTCAACTTGAAGGTGCAATAAGTCCGTCAATGCAAAATGTCTTCACATGAATTTTGGACAATAACACTTGTATTATGTGAGGGAACATCCCTCAAAATTTCAGGACGAAATGCGCTTGAATGGGAGAGATATAAACGCAGAGATGGAAACTCCTCCGATGTAGGCGCCCACTTGGCCGAGAATTAGGTCAAATATCGGACAAGTGTATCTCTATTGATACTAGGATTCGTACTATGATTTTTAGACCACTTCTTTCCCTATGAGTGAAGTAGACACCCTTTAAAAATCACAATCAAAATCGATGGGAAGAGTGAGACATGATGGAACAACTGCAAGTTGGTTCGCATAGGCACTACTTCTACACCTTTTGACTTCAATGGTCTCCCTTCGATAGAAAACACACCAACTTGAGTTTTTTTTTGCAAGTTTCTACATCTTTACTAGATGTTCTTCCTCGACGACACAAGGAAGAGAAATGGGTAGTTGTAAGAGATATAATCAAAACTTACAAAAGATGGAATCAAGGGATAACACACAAGCTTGATCAGATGTAACTCACCAAAAAAGATGTGGGTATGGAGAAATCTCCACAATTTCAAACAAGGGTGTTCTATTATTTGAATCAACAGCCTAGGGCATCCCTAAGAGAGTGCTTAAATACTCCCTAAAAAATTAGGGCTAAGGTCCTAAAAGAAAATTGCCAAAAATGTCTTCACAACACACTTACTCGGCTAGAACATGCTCTAGCCGAGTGACACTTTTACTTTGAGTTTAATACCATTCTTGTAATACCCTGGATTTTCATAGTGTTAAGCATAAGATCCAAGTGAATTATTTTGAGGGTAATAGGAATTAAACTAGATGATTAAGGTGTTGGTCAAAGAAAATGTATTTGGAGTAAATTATAATTCTGAGTTGTTTACATCATTGAGGATAATGAGGTTATTGATGATTATTGGAGTTGATTAGAGATTTATTTAATTATATTTAGAGTTAAAAATAATGATATTAGAATTGGTTTAGTGATTGGTTTTCTGTAATTTTGGAAGTGAAGGATGAAGGCTTTTGGCTGAGGTAGTGCTAAATCAATGGAGGAAATTGATGGACTGGAATATTTTAGAACAAAGGAGGAAGGGTTCTTTGTAGTGGTGGTCGATCAAAGGAAGTGTGCGGTCGATCTCCTTCATGATGAAATATTACAATGAGCAACGAATTTGGAAGCAGTCGATTAGTTGAAGGGGAATGATCGATTGGTTCCAAAGAAAAATCTATGCAGATTATAAAGAATTTGGCAGCGGTCAATCGTGGTTGTAGAGTTTATAATTCTAATGATTTGCGGTCGATCACAGGAAGGAGGTGATCGATCGAAATGTCAAGAATCGCCCAAAAAATGGCTAACTGTCGCTTGGAAAGACCAAGTGGCTCCCGGATAGTGAAGTGTCGCGACTTGTTGCCTTTTTTTGTATGTTTATAAGTATATTAGGGATGAATTTGGCAGAGAAAAAGAAATAAATCGTCTGGTGTTCTTGAAGAGTAGTTCTCGCGTTGTTTTGGTTCTTGGAGAATATTGTTATCCTACTGTGTTGTGGGGCGGGAGAATCTTTAAGGAGAGGAATCTGGAGAAGAGGAAGAAGAAGAAAGGAGGAAAAAACTTTGTCTTCTAAGAGGTAAGAAGTGTGCATGTGTTTTCCCATTTTTGGGCTACATCACAAGAACTAAGAGGATTTGTTTGGTTTACGTATGCTGCTTTGATGAATATGTGAATATCATGCTCTGTGGTTGTTAATGTGAATTATGAAACTGTAAATCTGTTCAAGGATAGAGAATAGATTGTTGCCTTGAGGATGCTCTGTTGTTATAATTGCTAAGAATAGTTAGGTTGTTGCCTTGATAAATTGATGAGTAAACTGTTGAATCTCTGTAATATAGTTGATAAGAATTGTTAAGGATGTTTTGTTAATGGAATTGAATCTATGTTGATATAATTGCTAAGAATTATTAAGGACAAAGTTATGCTATGAGGAAATTACTTTCTACTGTCATGTTGTGTTAATTCAAGTGTTGTTTTCTCTTTTACTGCCTTTAGTAAGGGTAGACGTTGCAAAGGAATTAATTATAAATTAATGAGATCCTGTTAGTGACATATCTCATTACCTTGGTATTGCTTGTTGTTGAAAGGAGTCAAGTATAAATGATGTTGCTTTGCTTCTAGTGTATGATTTCTACTAGTGTTTGAATGATAGGTTTTGATTATGTTATGGCTTCTAGGATAATGCTTTGATGACATGTTTGAATATGATATGTTGTGATCATGCTATTACTTGGAGATGTAATGTTTTGCTGTGTGTTTGATACTGCTGTTAGGAATGTTGTTGTTGTTTGGATGCTTTAGTTGGATAAATGATAGGTTATTAATGCTAAGTTGTGTGCATTCATGCATCATGATTTTTAAGAAAATGTAAATGGATTTTTCATGTATAAGTGTTTTATGACTTTAAATGTTATGTATTAAAGAGTACGGAACGATAAGCTTAAGTTGTTAGTTTGTTCTCAATGGATGTCGAGATAAACTGGCTCATGGTTAGTGAGGCCATTTAAGCGTTGATGTGCATGGCTGCTAGTGCGTTTTGATTGATGTCGGAACCGATTGTTGTGCATTGATGTGTACAACTGTTAGCAAAGCTTTCGGTCGATGCCGGAGCTGCTTACCGAAGGTGATGGGACATTATGCAGTGAAGTGCACAACAGCTAACAGGCGGTTTGATTGATATCTAGTCTTTATCAAGAGACATTATGCATTGATGTGCATAGCGGATAATGAGTTTTCGATTGATGTGAGGACAAAGCGCATTGATGTGCACAGAAAAGAAACGAAAAAGAACTAAAATGAGAAAATGTTTTATACAAAGGATTTCTAGAAAATTGCATTACATGTTTTATTTCACTTCTTACTAAGCAATAGACTTATAGTTTAAGTTTTGTGATGTAGGTATGCATGATAAGGAGAAAATGAGCAGTGGATAGAGCATTTGTACGTTGCGGACTTGGTGGCTGGTTAGACTAAAGATTGAAGAGAAAATGTAACTATGTTTTAAAGAAAGAAAATTGTATTTACGGTATTTTGTTTATTTAAGAAATTTTTCTGTTGTGTTTTATTTCCTTTGGTTTTAAAATACAAAGTATTCCACTGTGTTTATAAAAGAAAAAATCTTCTAAAATTATATGTTTTAAATTATATGAAAAACTGAGATGTTACAATTTCAATTAGCATAAAATAAATAAACATCAATCTAAATTAATCTTCAAATATAATTGTGCATTAAAGATTCAATTATGCATCTTCAAGCTCCTCATTCAAGTGACATATATTTCAACTACGAGCAAGGGTTGGAATCAGTTCGGTTCGGTTTGGATCAATTCTGTTTTAGACCAAATTGGAACCGAACGAATCAGTTTGGTTTTGAAAAAGAAAAACCGAGGCCAAACTGAATCCACCTAAAAATCGATAAAAAATCAAACCTTGATTTTCGATTTTCTTCAGTTTGGTTTTGGTTCGGTTTTAGTTTTTCATTTCTAATCACAGATAGGAAAAATACCTTTGAATTTATAAGAAAAGTGAAGAGAAGACAGAATTTGTGCGAAACAAAAATAAAGAGAAAATTTGAGATCAATTCTCATAGGAATTACAAAATCAAACCAAAACCGATTTTATAGCAAGATTTCACAGCAAGATTTTACGAATTTCACAGTAAGTTTGGTCTATTCAAACATATACCAATATCCTATCACATTTGTTCAAAAACATATCAAATTTCACAGCAAGAATCAAATTTCATAGCAAGATTTCATACATTTTATACCAAAAAATAGATTTCACTACAAGATTTCACAAATTTCATATGCAACTAATCTGTGTGAACTACAAAGCGTGAAATGAAAATGAAAATTGAAACAATAAAACGTTGAATATATATTTAACAAACCTGTGTCAAGCTCGCATTGCGAACTATAACTATCCAAAGTGATGACGCTAACTGTGAATTAGGGTTGCGCTGAAAAGGTGACGATGACGCCGACGCCGTCGCTTGGTAGTTGACACTCGACGGAGAAACAGAACGATGACCGAGGGTTGAAATACACAATTTTTCATCTATTCAAATGACACATACAGGAGGCAGAGGAGGTCGAAGGAGCGAGGAGTTGTGGGGTTTACTTTTACAAGATGTAGGTTTATAGAGAAAAAATTGTAATTAAATTAGTGACTCAAATAAATTTTCAGGTCTAGTTTTATATTCGGTTCGGTTTGGTTCGATTTTTCTCAGTTTTTCTAACTTACAATCGAGAACCAAACCGATCAATTCGATGCAGTCCTATATTTTATTTATTTTCATATCAAAACCGAACCAAACTGATAAAAAACGATCAGTTCAGTTCGGTTACCTGGTTCGAACCGAACCGATTTCCACCCCTACTTTTGGCATAGAAAATGATATCCAAATTTAACAAAAGACCATATTATGGAAAGCTTGGGCAGTCAACTACAATTCGTATGAAAATTACTTTTTTATATGAGATTGCAAAGATTGCCAAAAATAACAAAGAACACAAAGGTCAGATTGTAGGCAGTTTTGTGGTTCTTTCACATATCTCATAAACTTGTGCTTCAATTTCCACTTAAGCTTCATCTTGAATAACTCCATATTATATTTGAATTCTTGCTAGATGTATGAGATAATTTTAATGTCAATCCCTTCACGAATACCTACAAAACAAACATTAAAATTATGATTAGTGAATCTTCTCTCTTGGAAGTGAATTGTAGAATATCGTGGCATATCAATTAAGCTGCTCAAAATCAATTTTGGTATTAAAATGGAAGATTTCCAGTCAACTGTGTTTGTTGAAAAATCAATGTACTCTAAGCTAGACATGTTTCCGATCTAGTAAAGAAACTCGCTGGAAAATTAATTGTTTGTTATACTAAAGAACGACAAAAAATCTAGCTAATGGGGTGGAAAAAATATTTTTCACTCTGGAAAGAATAGCTTTCGTTGCGGAAGTAATCTTTCCGTTGCGAAAAAATTACTTTTTACAGCCGAAAGACAACGTTGCGCAACAGAATGAATACTTTCTCTAGTGGAAACTAGCTTTCCATTGTGTAAAGTAAGTCCTTGACCTTTCTGCTCCGCTGTAGAAACAGATTAAAAATTTGAATGGAAAAAGTGACAGTGATGCTTGCTAGTTGAGTGTTTTATTTATTAGTAAAAATTGTTTAGTGATTGACTTATCATTGATCTCATAGTTCAATATTTTTATTATTAATTTAAAAAAAATTAGCAAAAAACTAAGAAGAGGGAGGGAATGAAGTGCGACAACAACTATCAAGAAGACAATTGCCTCTGATGGGTTAACTCATGAGTTGGCACGATCTAGCCCACTTGGCTCAATCGATGATTGGTGAGTTTGATTTTCGAGCTCGACCTAACTTCTTTACTTCGAAAGGACGATACAACCTGCTTGATTCACAAAAAGTTAAGTCTTTTTAGTGTTGGATGCGTCTTCTAATTGACCATAATACCTAAGTGTGAAAGACAATTGTGTGTCCATAAGTATTGCAAAAGCTAACTTAACTTAAGAGTAGCCAACACAAATGTAAATGTTTTTAAATTGGATAATTCTATATTCTAATTTTATTTTTTGACATAATTTTTGTTAGTAGGTGCAATCATAATTTATTTTAATAATTTGCAATTAATTTAAATTATTATATTAATTAATGAATGATTTTTAAATAATGTGTGAGTAAAGTTCCAATTTAGAATGAGAGAGTTAATCTAAGATTAATGTTTTAGACTGCCAAAAAATAAAATCAAAGCACGATAAAAAAAAAAAATAATAATGTAAAATATTGATGAGCGAAAGGCAAAGGTGATGAAGGGCCCAATCATGTGTTCCAGTTCCATTGACTGAATCTTTAAATTTCTTAGTTGGTCCATCTTCTTCGCCCTCCTCGGAAACTGTCTAACACTCTCTCTCTCCACAGTCTGCTGATAATTGTTTTTTTGGTTGTTCCTCGGACTCTGCATGAAGGTTGGACTCAAACCCCAACCATTCAAATTCGAACTCCCTTTGACTGCCTCGGTCCCTCCATTCTTTCAAGCCTTTCTTCGAACACTTTACCTGCAACTTTTTCCTTCTCCCATGGATAACCCGCTTCCCAAAACCCCCGATTCCTCTGATTTTCACTCTTTTAACACCCTTAGCGTTAGCCTCTGCAGCACCATTATTTCGGGCTCGGATTATTCTGCACCAAATGCAAGTTTTAGCAGCAACATGAGCAACCTCACTGTTGAATCTCCGACAAACGATAAACCTGTTTCAGATTGTGAAGAAGGCGAATCAAATTGTTTTGACGATAACAAATCCAATTCTAGGAGCTTGTTTACGTCCAAGCCCCACAGAGGCAACGATATTCGATGGGAGGCGATTCGAGGGACGAAAGCAAAAGATGGAGATTTAAACTTCGGCCATTTCAGGCTTTTGAAAAAGCTTGGATTTGGAGACATCGGAAGTGTGTATCTGGCCGAGTTGAGAGGAATACGCTGCCTTTTTGCCATGAAGGTTATGGACAAAAGAATGCTGATTGAGAGGAGGAAGTTGGTTAGAGCACAAACTGAGAGAGACATACTGGGTTTGCTAGATCATCCTTTTCTTCCAACCCTTTACTCCCATTTCGAAACCGACAAATTTTCTTGCTTGTTAATGGAGTTTTGCAGTGGTGGGGATCTTCACACCCTCAGGCAACGCCAGCCTTCCAAGCATTTTTCAGAGCAAGCGGCCCGGTTGACCAGATCTTACCCTTTTCATCATTTCCACCTCTGCATTGAAATCATTCTTTTCTAACCAATTTTTTTTTTCTTCTGGTTTTTCAGGTTTTACGCCTCGGAAGTTCTTCTTGCTCTGGAGTATCTTCACATGATGGGAGTTGTTTACAGAGACTTAAAACCAGAAAATGTGTTAGTCAGAGAAGATGGTCACATCATGCTTTCAGATTTTGACTTATCATTGCAATGCTACGTTAACCCAACACTCATTCAATCCAATCCAGCCTCCGCTTGTGCAATTTCTGCAGCCTGCAAATTACCCATTTGCGTCCACCCATCCTCCTGCCTGCAACCTTCTTGCTTGAAGCCTATCACTTTCCTCAAATCAAACAAGATAAAAAGTGATCATAAAATGATCAGCTTTTCACATTCAGACTCGCTCCCCCAACTCATAGCCGAGCCTACTTCAGCTAGATCGACATCGTTTGTTGGAACCCATGAGTACTTGGCTCCGGAGATTATCCGAGGAGACGGCCATGGCAGCGCAGTAGATTGGTGGACATTTGGGATCTTCTTGTACGAATTATTACATGGCAAAACGCCATTCAAAGGGAATGGAAATAGAGAAACCTTATTCAACGTGATTGGGCAGTCGCTCAAATTTCCAGAAGGGAATAGTATAAGCTATGCTGCTAAAGATTTGATCAGAAATTTGCTGGAGAAGGACCCGCAAAAGCGGCTGGGATTCAAAAGGGGCGCGGCGGAGATAAAGCAGCATCCATTTTTTCAAGGCGGGAACTGGGCTCTCATTCGCAGTTCTTCTCCTCCTGAAATTCCGAGATCAGTTCATCTTCCATTTTTGAATCTCAAGCTGAAATCTCCTTCCCCTCTTCAGTCCAACGACAGCAAGGGAGCTTCTGATTCAGACAGCTCCTCCTCGGGTTCTTACTTAGAATTTGAGTTTTTCTAGGCAGGTTTTGTTTTTTTTTACTGTTTCATTGCATAGATTCATCATGTCCTCGATGAAATTTTTTGTACTGAATTCTTCATGATTTGTGGATGCTGTTTTTGGTGGTATCAACCAATTCCAACCAGTGTAGATTAAAATTAGAAGGCCTTTCTTTGTAAAGATGCAGGCTTTTGTGGTCTGTCCAGGTGAAAAAACAGATTGCAGAAGAAGGAAGTCGGAAGTACACAACACAGAAAAGGCCTTTTTGGACGTGGAAGAAAGTGCAGAAGTACATCTTTCCATGAAAGCCACTTTGTGTTGTGTAGGTCCTCTTCAGCCTTTTCTTCCACGATCCTCATTTTCCAGCCCATTCACTCTCTTTTTATACCAACTTTTCTTCTACTTTATTCACAATTATGCAACTCCTACTTAATATAATAATATTACTGGCGGACCCATCTCGGTTCAACCGTGTAAACCAATCCCAAGAGTTTGGTTTGGTTCAGACCTTTGAAAAACCGATCTTTGAACCAATTGGACTGAAACACTAATTCTCACTTCCTAATTGTTTGGAACCAAATTAAATGATATTATATATTAATTTAAAAAATTTACAAAAATCAAACCAAACTAATTAAAGCTAGCCCAAAGTGACCAAAAATAAAGTTAAAATCGTCTTGATGTTGGTTTTTTTTTTGTTGAAGACGTTGGGTTCATTGGGGGTTCATGATCAAGTAAAGAGCCAACTAAAAATCAATTATAAAAAATAATAAAAGGGAAGGAAGAAGCATGAGTGCTTACTTTAATGCATGTTTTCATGCATTAATTCACTTTACATATTTTAATGGATATATATATATATATATATATATATATATATATATATAAATACACATATACATATATGCAGATACACATACATATTATATATATATATATATGTTTATTTGGTATTTCAAGGAGCATGTTTATGTTTTGTTATTTTTANATATATATATATATATATATATATATATATATATATATAAATACACATATACATATATGCAGATACACATACATATTATATATATATATATATGTTTATTTGGTATTTCAAGGAGCATGTTTATGTTTTGTTATTTTTATCCTCATAATTGTTTTGTTTCAAATCAGACATTATATCCACCCCTAAAAAGACGTGAAGATGGAACTTGGGAGGAGATTGCCACCACTTCTGTTCCCACCTGTCTTTGCAGCTTCTCTCATAAATATATATATATTTCCTTCCTTTTGTCTATACTGAAACCTGCTAAAGTTTGAAATTATTCTTTCCTGAAGGTTCCTTCTTCTGTGTTTTCATGGTGGAAAAGGGTGTGAGAAGAATCAGATGCTCCGTAAGGTCATCAGATCCACCTCCCAAGCATCTCCCATTTTCATTGCTTTTCTTGATCAAAAAGACGTACATCCCAGTTAGGGAAGATTTCGGCCAATATCCCAATCTCCGACTCATAATCTCAGTTGGTGATAATTAGCGAAATCAATTTCATTCAGTCTAATGCAACACAGTAAATGCTCCGGCAAGTCCTCTCCTTTGTTTCCCTGTTTTTTGTTCAAGGGTCAGCTTTGGAAACATATAACAACAGACGCCCTCCAAAAACAAGTAATTACCTGTATTGTCAGACCAAAATCCAAGATGCTCAGCTTTATTCTGTCATAGAATGTTTCAAAGCCTCTCCGAGATATGTAGCTGAATCTATGCACATCCAAATCGATCTCCAAATAGTTTTCCCCCTTCAATATCCGAGAATAAACACCCAGTAAGAAGATCATTCATCGCCAAATTATTTCCACGAGTTTTAAACTCTATGTTTAGACAGAGATTTCTTGGTTACCAAGTAAAACTCATGTTGAGGCCTTGAGAGAACCGGTTTTTCATTATAAGCATTCAGAAGTTTCTTTTCGGCTGCACTTGACTGAAGATCCTCCACATTCACCAGCCGCCCCAATATCTTTAATCGCTCCCTAAATGGTTGAACATTGTCCAGAGGAAACCCTCTCACTCGTTCGGCTTCATCGTTTATCAATCTCTGTACGAAAGAAATTATCATTTTGTATCACAAGTGTCGATAACAAAACACCCAAGCAAATGCAATTTTGACAGAGAACTCAGAGAAGCATTTCGTCTTACCGTAATGTTTTCGCGAAATGGAGATGGAAGGTTCGAGTAAGTGTCAGATATCTTGAAGTAGAGCACCAAGCTCAATCCTTCACCATCATTTTCGGTTTGGAAGAGTGTGGTGGGGTACAATGGAAACTGCAGAATGATAGCAAATCTGGCGAAATCTGAAGAGTAATAGGAGAAAGGGATCAAGAAGAAGTTATAAATTACCTGAATGTTAACAACAAAAATAGGAGGAATAGCTTCGGTCGAACTTGTGGAGGGAAGTTCGACAAATCGAGCTATATGATCGATCTTTCTTTGAGATAAGAAAACATCAACTCCGAACGGATAGAATGCAGCAAAGTTCGGGGCAAAATCCTTTTTCTTGTCCCTGAAAGCAAATAGTTAAAGACCAAATTCAGATTGATCAAATGAAAACCTAAAAATTTGGTCAGATAATTGATAGAACGAAGAACGAAAAAATGCAAGGAGCAGTGATTTTCTCAACCTCAAGTAGTTCTTTCCTCTGACTTTGAAAGTGTTTGGATCGATCGGCGACCAGCAATCCGGCATTCGCTTTCCTTTCGGACAGCAAGGAACTGAAGAGCCAGCCATTGGTCTTTGCAGAATTCCCTTGGGTGAAACTGAACAAGAAATTTAAAGAACAATTTAAGCACAAATTCTACGAGTTTCTCAAGAGTAAATCTCAAATATCAAACCACCCAGAAATGTTGCGCTTGTTTCCTGAGAAAGTAACCCAATTCTATAAAAAAGGACAGAGAAAGCAGCTTGCCCATAAACTAGTTCATGGAGAAGATGAAGAGAAAGAAGACCAGTTGAAGCTTACTTAATGGCTGATCAAGATATCCTTCCTTCAATTTGAAGGAAAGTTTTGACATTGCCCTTTTCCTTAAATTTGACGTTGCGGACGTCAATGCTCTTCGATTGGCAGTGGCAGCTGGTGAGGTAGTGGAGGCGATACAAGGCAAGCAGCCATTCTGAAGAATCCGGCCATGGCTACACTCGTTCTTTTCATTCCCTCTCTCACCTTCATCGTCCTCACAGGCATTGGAATCACAGTCGTTTGGTTGCACCTTCGCCATGTTTATGTTCTTAGACACCTCTGAAACACAGCTTCCTTCGCCATTGTTATCGTTATGCCTTGTCCGTGGATTGGAATGACAAATCGATGAGGTATTTTCTTTGTTTTCCGTAGAATTTACCGCCCTAGGGGATGAAATACTTAACGTCGTTCCAGATTCAGAGCCATTCAGCGACACCAAATCTGCAATTAGCGAAAAGCAATCACTGAGCACAATTTAATTTTCGATTCGACTGTTTCCGCAAGATTTTTCCATACCTTCAGGAAAGCTGTAGAAATCGTCATCGTCGTCGGAGTTGTTCGCAGAAAAGGAATCAAGCCAAGCTGCGTCCACGATTCCAGCCGCTGAATCATACGAATAAACTAGCAGTAAATCTAATCCACAAACCTAATACAGCTTGGCTTCAATGGAGAATCGACTACAAGAGACCACAAATTTGCGTTTCGGCAGGCCCCGCCAAGAAGAAACAAAAACGGAATAAGCATCTAGAGAGAGAATGAGTAAAACCTTGGAAGGTAGGAGTTCTGAAGGAAGGATCAGTGGTGGTAGAGAAATCACTCCTACGAGATGAAGCACGCCTTCTGCTTCTTCGTCGTCGTTTTCTAGGCAGGCGTAATCCCCTTCCGACGCAACCTTTTGGCTTGGAGACACAAGCGCCCATCCTCACCGTCTCTCAGTAACAGATCAATTTCAGAAATCTCTGAATCTACTACAATTTTTGCAGCTACTCCTGTAGTGATCTCCCGTCCTTACCCTGAAACCATGATTGTCCTTATGGATATTACTGTCTCGCCGAGTCTACAACGTGGCTCCTGCAATGGCGGTAGAAGTCAATGGCAACGATGAGTTGAGAGAGCGATAGGCACACGTAAACTCTCAGGTCCACTTTCCAACGTGGTTTAAGAAGAAATAATTAGACGGCGGATGATTTGGCACGCCCATCAAAATCAATGTAAACGATGATATGGTAGGTAAACGCCATTATCGAACCAAGGACGTGTTCAAGTCTACCACAAATACTTTATCGTCTTCATCTGCTGAGGCACTTCCCTAGCTTCAATCTCCATGTACCATTGATTTCTATGAAGAGGGAGAAGTGTTTGTATTTCTGATAATTTCTCTAAACATTCAGAAGAATGTTGGGTAGGACAATTGAGGAAGGGGAAAAGCTCAGGTTGAAAGTTCTAATGTGCTGATAATTCTTTTTATTGTTCCATCACACTTCATTCTTTCTTCATTTATTACTTCAGATACTTCACATCTCTTCCTCTTTGAAACAAGAATACATGGTGCTGCAATTTTGGACTAGAAAAAGCAAATCGTTAGGTGGAAGTTGCTTTTTATGGGATCAAATCTGTTACAAGCGTCATACCTTATCAAGGTTTTCTGTGTCTGGTGAAAAGAAATTGAGATTTAAAGACAGACCTTTTCTTTTTTGTTCCATGTGAGACAGATTCTTTGCTCCACTAGTTTGTTCTACGAAATATCATGTCCTACCTCTAGAAATGAATTTATTATTTCAAGGTAACCATTTATCCCCAAAATATCAAATAAAATCCATCAAAAAAATTAAAAGATATCCAACTAATTAAACAACTAAAGTTTAGATTTTTCTACCAATAAAATTCACCCAAATATGCAGATATTTTGGATTAAAAGATCAGGGCAAATAAATATACAAAAAAACTCACGAACCAAAAGAGTTATTAATCACCTAATTCACATATAGATGACAAATGAGCGCTAAGTTGAGCCAAATCTGAAATAGTGTGGGTCACAGAGCATGAAACAGTCTAACTTACCGAGTCTACCAAGTTAAATGAGCCAAGCCTAATGGGTCTGTCCAAAAAAATATTTTGGTCTGTGTTGACTTGCGAGCTATGAGTTAAACGAGATAAGCCGAGCCAGCTAAAAAAAAAAATTTCAGTGTGCGTTGGATTGCGAGCCACGAATTAAATGAGATAAGGTATGCCGGTTAAATGAGCTTAACGAACTTTAATGAGCTGAGCTTAATGAATCAATTATATATAAATTTTTTTTATTTATATCAATATAATATATATTATTTAAAAATTTAAAAAATAAATGAAGAAAACAAACCTTCAATTACACCTCTCACTCTCACACACACACATATATAAAATTTTAATTCTAAACACACACACATATTTAAAATTTTAATTTTAAAATTATTTGGTAAAGGAAATAAGAATGTACTATAAAACAATAAATTAATAATTATTATTTTTTTATTTGAGACTCAGTTGAGCCATGTCAATTGAGCCCTCGAGCGGGCTTGGGAGCCCACTTGTTTGGTCAGACCCCACACACACATATTTAAAATTTTAATTTTAAAATTATTTGGTAAAGGAAATAGGGATGTACTATTAAACAATAAATTAATAATTATTATTATTATTTATTTGAGACTCAATTGAGCCAGGTCAATTGAGCGCTCGAGCAGGCTAGGGAGCCCACTTGTTTGGTCCAATCCAAGGAGGGCTTGCTAGCCCTAAAGTTTGGCTCGACTCGACCTGCTTCTTTGGATTGAGTTAGGCGACCTGCCAACCCATTAAACAACTCTAGCTTGTTTTAGTGCATGAGACCTTGTCAATTAGGTCTCCTGTGAAGTTTAGTATATGTCCAAGTTCTCTGCATAAATAACACAACTTTTTTTTTCCTAATTTTAGGAACTGTTGGTTGATTTGACAAAAATCAATCGTTTATAAATAGGGAAAGACAGGGACTTCAAGTCACAAATAACTTATGAAAAGCAATTAGGGCGATTGTCCCTCTGCTCACTGAGTCATATTCATGTGAGCTTATCAAGTCAAGGCTTCTACCTCATTACTCTACTCATGATCTTTCTTGCTCCTTCGATTTTGATATCATGGAAGAAACAAACAAAGAGACGATAATTTGTCTTTTAACTCTTCAAATCTTTCTTAGTACCTTTTGTTCATCGTCACAGCCTAAAATAAAAGAAAAGAACTTGGGTCCCCAATTTTTCTTTTCTTTTTCCATTAGCATAGCAGTAGAAGTATTTTCTCTTTAACAAATCAATGACAATCAAATCATAAATCATTCATCAATTATTACAATATATCAATTATTACAAAAACGTGTCTCATCCATAAATCTAGTTCACCGTAACAACTCCAAGCACTCCTCATCAGTATGCTCCATCAACTGCATGGTCTTTTATCATCAGTCTCTTTGTCCAAGTTTACCCATATCACAAGATTCGTCTATGAATCTAATGCTCAGTAAGTAATGAGAATTAAAGACATCATATAAGAACATTTGAATTTAAATTTTCTTTTCTTTTTGCTTTCTTTTTCTTTATTATTTTATCATTCAAGGAAGAGTGGTCACCTAAGCCCGAACCAAGGGCTCCTTTATTTTCTAACCTATTTTATTTATTTTGTAGGTGTTTTTTCTCTAGCTAACTTGGAGGAGAGTTTTGATCAATTTCACCAAGAGGATTGGGTGCATTTGGACTAGTGGATGTTATGCTTATCATAGAACAAAATTGTGGGCTTTCCTTTCCGTCTAAAATTTGACCACCAGGTGTTCAAGGGCAATTTTGGCAATTGGGAAGACTTCCTTTCACATTTGGTCCTTCATACATTTTGTAGCCAACACAAAGAGCTTTCCAAAATGGTATTTACCGTTACATTGGGGGTTCGTTTGCTATGTCCAACGTCCAATTTTCAGAGGCTTAAATCCAACCATGGAATTATTTAGTGTGTTTAATTTTGAGGTCATTTTTGTCATTTTCTATTTAGGGTTTCTTTTGTAATTTTTCTTTTGGTGGTAACCTTGTAATTTTACCATTAGAGAGGTATTTTATCCTCTCTAATGAACCTTAATCAAACTTGATTTGAACTTTTGAAAAAATTAAAAAAACCTAGCTCCTTTTGGTGTGAAAAAAAAAAACTTAGCTCCTTTTAGTGTGAAGAAAACCATGGGAGCTCCCTCTCCTCTCGGCCGTTTCTCCCATTTGCTTCAACTCAATCTTCTTGCTGTTTCTTGATCGAGTTGAGTGGCTGCTATCTCTTCCAAACCACTCTTATCTTGTTGTGGTCTATTGTGGAGTGGAGGTAGAAGAAGCTCCAACCCCCTTGGAGAGTGCCCATCCGTTCGGTAAGGCCAAGTATAGTCGCCCCCTCTCCCATTGGAGGTGTGCGGACTCCTTGGGTTTCTTTTATGTTTTTCTTGCTGCTATTTCGAAGGTGTTCTTGGTGTCCGTGGTCTTCTTATTATTCTCTGGATATTCGTGGTTTTTGGGGTCACTTATGGTTAAAGCTTATTGGTAAAAGAGTTGTGATTGGAAGAAGCAAAGCTAGCCGAGAAACTGTTTCTGTGATAATTCTGTTTCTGACTTATGATTTGTATATGTTTTTGATGCCTTCACGTTCGTTCTTTTGTGCTCATCTTTGGCAGAATTATTCATCAAATTTTTGTCGTTTTACCCTCCAAATTTGGTGCTTAAAGGTTGTAAGCTCGCTGAGTCTAGGCGTTTGAATTTGAGTCGTCAGATCTGTCCAGGGAAACCCTAATTCCGAGTGTTATCTTTAATCGGTTATAACTATTGATTCTGATGGAGTTTGAAGCTAATTTTTTGATATGTGCATTCTATAAGTGTTGTTAAAAGATCCTCCAAGTTTCAGCCTTTAATTCTTTACGGTTATGAAGTTATTCATATTTGAAGATTGGTGGGCAGAATATTGGTGCATACAATTGCAGATTGTTTCTTTTGTAGCTTCTGTGACTTGGTGCACATCATTTGGTATCAAAGTCTTGCTCTTCATTTTGTACTCTGCATTTGGTGAACTTAAACTCTTAGTTTGATGGCGAGAGGCTATATATATGATTTGACTTGTAGCGAAGAAGAAAATGAGTTCTTTGATTCTATTCCAACTTTCAGGGGGTTAGATTGGCTTGAAGTTTACACGGATTGGGAAGATGAGTTGGAGGAATTTTTTTTAACTCATGAATTTTCAGATCGGGGAAATGTTAATATTGCTTCTTCAAGACTTAAAGGAAAGGCTAACCTTTGGTAGAGAAGAATAAATGCTGAGAGAAGAGAAGAGGGCGAAGAAACTATAAAATCGTGGAGATTGATGAAGAGAATTTTGAGAAACAAATATGCTCCAAAGATTACGAAGATATTCTCACCTTCTCCACATCCAATCCAATCCAAGAAGAGAGTTTCAAAAAGGCAGCAAACCCAAGTGTTGGGCATCAAGGATTCCCTGCAACATATAGCTCAACAACTTGGCAAACTAGCAGCTTCAATAAAGTCTGTAAACTCTCAACCTATGCAACCAATCGATCATGATGAAATAGTTGAAGAATAGGTGAGGGTTGAAGAAAGAAAGGTTGATGACTCTTTGGTAATGGCTAATGTAAAAGAAGACTTTGAAGAAGTTGTATTTCCACTTGAAGGTCCACTTCTTGAAATTGAATCTCGTATGGAAAAGAAAGTTAGTTTTGAAGAGTTGATTAGCCCGAGTTGCTCCAACCAAACTCTTCCTATTTTAAGAACAATCGAAGAACCACTTCATGTGATGGATTGTAAAGATATCTCTTTGGCAGCCACCGTTGAGAAGAAAGAGGTATTGGATACTAAGATTGAGTTCCTTCATGCTGATCTACTATTCGAGATATGTTCAGAGTTACAAACAAAGGCAGAAAAAGGAGAAGAACATAGAGAGAAGATTGTTTTGCTCAATCCGAGAGTAGACTTGGACTTCATCCACTCATCTTCATTCATTATTCCAGAATCAGGGTATACAATATGTGACACTCTACCAATGATGGTAAAAAGAGAACCATTAGTGTTGAAGAGAGTTCAATGTGAGATTGATGGGTATAGAAGTAAATCGGTGCAAAATAAATTTCTGGGGAAGCAAATTTTTCTTCACCAAAGTATAAGCCAAGAAAGGTACACTCCATCAATTTTCTTAATTGATTGGTTCTTTAAAATTGGTTGGTTAAGAAATATTGTTGTTATTGAATCTGTTATACCACTGCTAGATGTTAATGTTGTGGCTACTGTAGCTGATCACTCTTTTAATACTGGAATCTCAATTGGAGTTGATAATCTCAGCATGCCTAGTGGTGTAATAGGAAACGAGTTGATAGCCGTCTGAATATGTGGGATGAGAATCATGTTAACTCTGTTTTATTGTTATTGCATCATCTTGTTTCTGATTGTTGTGGATCCAATCCCATTGAGTATGCACCCCAAGAAAGGAACATGGTGTTAAATTCCTTATATATATGGTTCTTTAAAATTGGTTGGATGGGAGATTCTTTTGTTGTTGGTGCTGTTTTTGAATTTTGGAAAGAAAGTTTTGATATTGTGGGTGTAGAACTTCCCTATTATTATAATGGTAGTTCATTGGTGGTTAACAACTTGTGGATGCCTATTTCTGGAGATAGAAAAATTTTAACTTGGAAGATTTTTAGTGATGATCTTGCGAGCTATTCTTTCGATAGAAGAAAAAATTTTAGTTTGAGGGTATCTCTGAGTTTTATTATTATTGATACTGATATGTTTCTCGGACATGAGAGTTGTAAGATCATGAGTTCCGAGGTCATGAATGAAAAGAAATATGCACAACCTGATATGATGGAGCTGACTCTAGACATCAAGCAACTTTTTGCATTTGATCCAGAAGGAAGATTTATTGAAGATAATCAAGTATACTCCTTGGATTTGAGGACAAATCCTTTTCAACCCCGGGAGTATGATGTGCCCCAAAGTCCCGTCACCTAAGCCCGAGCCAAGGGCTCCTTTATTTTCTAACCTATTTTATTTATTTTGTAGGTGTTTTTTCTCTAGCTAACTTGGAGGAGAGTTTTGATCAATTTCACAAAGAGGATTGGGTGCATTTGGACTAGTGGATGTCATGCTTATCATAGAACAAAATTGTGGGCTTTCCTTTCCGTTTAAAATCTGACCACTAGGTGTTCAAGGGCAATTTTGGCAATTGGGAAGACTTCCTTTCACATTTAGTCCTTCATAAATTTTGTAGCCAACACATAGAGCTTTCCAAAATGGTATTTGGCGTTACATTTGGGATTCGTTTGCTATGTCCAACGTCCAATTTTCAGAGGCACAAATCCAACCACTATATTATTTAGTGTGTTTAATTTTGAGGTCATTTTTGTCATTTTCTGTTTAGGGTTTCTTTTGTAATTTCTCTTTTGGGGGCAACCTTGTAATTTTACCATTAGAGAGGTATTTTATCCTCTCTAATGAACCCTAATCAAACTTGATTTGGACTTTTGAAAAAATTAAAAAAACCTAGCTCCTTTTGGTGTGAAGAAAACTGTGGGAGCTCCCTCTCCTCTCAGCCGTTTCTCCCATTTGCTTCAACTCGATCTTCTTGCTGCTTCTTGATCGAGTTGAGTGGCTGCTACCTCTTCTAAACCACTCTTATCTTGTTGTGGTCTATTGTGGAGTGGAGGTAGAATAAGCTCCAACCCCCTTGGAGAGTGCCCATCCGTTCGGTAAGGCCAAGTATAGTCGCCCCCTCTCCCATTAGAGGTGTTCGGACTCCTTGGGTTTCTTTTCTGTCTTTCTTGCTGCTATTTCGAAGGTGTTCTTGGTGCCCTTGGTCTTCTTATTGTTCTCTGGATATTCGTGGTTTTTGGGGTCATTTATGGTTAAAGCTTATTGGTAAAAGAGTTGTGATTGGAAGAAGCAAAACTAGCCGAGAAACTATTTCTGTGATAATTCTGTTTCTGACTTGTGATTTGCATATGTTTTTGACGCCTTCACGTTTGTTCTTTTACGCTCATCTTTGGCAGAATTATTCATCAAATTGTCGTCGTTTTACCCTCCAAATTTGGTGGTTAAAGGTTGTAAGCTCGCTGAGTTCTAGGCGTTTGAATTTGAGTCGCCAGATCTGTCCAGGGAAACTCTAATTTCGAGGGTTATCTTTAATCGGTTATAACTGTTGATTCTGATAGATTTGGAAGCTAATTTTTTGATATGTGCATTTTATAAGTGTTGTTAAAAGATCCTCCAAGTTTCAGCCTTTAATTCTTTACGGTTATGAAGTTATTCATATTTGAAGATTGGTGGGTAGAATATTGGTGCATACAATTGCAGATTGTTTCTTTTGTAACTTCTGTGACTTGGTGCATATTAGTGGTGAACTTCGGCCAAGTCAAATCTTTTTTATTATTTAGGAATGAGTGGTGAACTTAAGCTGAATCAAACTATTTCATACTTTAGGGAGAGGTGAACTTCGACCAATGGTGAACTTGGGTCATAATGGTGAATTTTGACCATTACCATCTCGTTTATCATTTACGGAGGAGTGGTGGTGAACTTTGGCAAACTTAACCCTTCTTATTTTCTTCACTTCAATTTCAGTCTTTCTTAAATAAAAACATGTGCATGCATAATCATAATATACTCTTGAGTAATAATAAATCATCATATCATCAAATAACATATTATTGCAATCATTAATACTATTAACACAACGTACAAATCCTTAATCAGCTAAATACGTAAACCCTAGCATATTGTAATATAGGCCGTTAGGCTAAGCACATACAATCATTACTTATCTTAAGGTCATAGGATTTATCCAGTTTATCTCCTTGAGTTGAGAAACCCAAAACGTATCACAATATTTGTTAGTATCCATTTAGTCATTAATTACTTTTGTTGATTCCTAAACTCTCAATATCCATAATTAATTACGTTAATTCCATTTATAAGTCCAACTACTTTTGTCATGCTCATTTCGTCCAAAATAGGGCATAATATTTTCCATAATTTGTCATGCTTATAGCATCCAAAATAAGGGTACATTATTCTTGTCCAAAGCTCCACTTAATCATCCATAATAATATCTCCAAAACAGATTAGTGATTGGAAACCAAAAAAAAATTGGTAGATGCACAAAACCTTCTCCGTTTCAACCTCACTGTTACAAACTTCATGACTTGTCCAAAATTCCATTTAATAACAGCATATCAAAATAGTTTAATAATTAAAACCATAAATTGAGCACACTCTATTTCCACCTCACGGTAATCCAATATAAACATCACTTAAACTTAAATAATCTCACTAACCTTTAAAGACCATTTCACTTCAAAGAATGGCTAGAATCCCATGGCTCTCTTCAGTCCAGTTTGAAAAGTCGAAATCTCTCTATTTATAGAGTTTTACGTCAGTTTTCCAACCTCGAGAGTCATTCTCTTCACAAATCACAATCGGCCACCACACCACTTAATTAATTGCAAGCACTATAGTTATCTTAATCCATTGTGATTAAGTGGATTGGAGGTATCTGTTTAATGTCCAAGTAGTCTCGAAAATAGTTTCCTTAAATGTCCTTTGCTATGGTTTTCTACACATTTGAGGACGCTTGCGCGTCCACAAACCCATTTGCTCCCGTAGAGCATCAGTTCCAGCAAATATTCCCAATATCTACCAATAGGTGATTGCCACGTTGCACCACATTTACTTGCATCCCACTCATATAATATTTACCACGGACATGTTTCTATCCATGGATGCTTACGCTTCCACATGTGCACTATATAACGTGCGTCACATATCTATAATAACGCCGTTCACTTCCTATTACAGATGCCTTTCTATCCACAGATGCCTACGCTCCTGTGAGTCCAATGTTTAACTTTGCTACTTATCTTAAACGACAACGTTTTATCCTTTAATCTCCTTCTGCGGATGCCTATACTCTTGTGGCTCTATTGTTCAACGTCGATACTTATAAAAAATAATGACGATTTAACTTATACGCGGCCCTTCACTCTCCCATAAGAAATCTTTTCCGTCTGCGTGAGCATCTTTCTCCTAATCTAACTGTCCTTATTAAATCTTATAACATGATATGATGACTATCGATTCTCCCCCACGATATCTTTCACTCCCGCAAGACATCTTTCCATAGAAGCACATTCCTTATTTCGCCGTCTAATCTAACGGCTAAAACTCCTCCATTTATCTAATCTGATGGTTATCCTTCCTTCCGCACTCCTTTTCTCTTCTGCAAAGAATCTATCCGTGGAAGAATCTTTATTATTCTGCCTTAATCCAACAACTACAATTTTTTCTTATCACTTAATCCTACGGTCTCTTAATCTTCCGTACAACATTCATTTTATTTCGACCATCAATGCCTCAATTTATCTTTAATCTCAGCCACCCATTAATGTTATCCAACGATTAACATTTCTTCCTTTACCTAAAATACATCTTTCATTCAAACAACCTTCCTCCAGACATTCTTTTCTTCCAACAAAGATTTTCTTCTCCTGAAAAATGTTATTTTTATTATTCAATGTTCGTGGGTATTTTCCAACTTTTTAGATCTTTATAAATATTTATTTTATATATCCTTTATTACTCCAACTTTTCCAACTTAATAAAGATTTATTTTTCTTGAGTATTTTAGTACTGCTCTTCCTCAGAAATTTCGACGATTATGAAATCCTAGGGGGATAAAAGTCCACCGAATCTGATTGTAGCGTACAAAAAATGGTGATTCTGTGCCGACATGGATAGATTTTTGCTTTTTCCATCGACATTAGGCAATGAATTCATTGTATGGAGAAAACCATAGGTGGTAGGCAGAGAGAGAGGAACTTAGGGAGCAGGGGGTACAGAGATAGAAGAGGAGGGGGTATTGGAGAGAGAAAGGGGAAGAGAGTATTGGAGAGAGTAGAAGAGAGAGGGGGTGGGTGAAAGGGCCCACGTCAGATTAGAGAAAGTGAGTGGGGAGGGAGAAAAAGGATAAATAGAGAGAGAGAGAGGAAAATTTCATTGAGAGAGAAAGAATAAAGGAGAAAAGGAGGGCAGAGGGCTTAACTGCTTAAGGGAGGAAAATATTAAAATAAATTATATTAAAAAAAATTTATATTATATATTTGAGCTCGGTCCAGCCATGCTCAACTGAGCTCTCGAGTGGGCTAATGTTCCCGCTTGTTTGGCTCAATCCAAGGTGGGCTCATGAGCCCAAACATTGGGCTCAACTCATCCCGCCTCATTGGATCGAACTAACTTGCCCATTAAACAACTATAAATTCAAAATCCACCAAATGAAAAACTTAACTAGTGAAAAGAAAAATTTGTTCCTTTTCAATCTTGAGGCCTTTAGTTCGCGAGTTGGAATGAAGATTTCAGAAGCCAACATGGAATTTCTTTTGAAAGATTCAATTCAACAAAATCCTTGAGATTCTTCTAAAAATTAAGTGATGATGATATTTGAATGATGGTTTAGAATAAAGATTATTGGAATTATGTTGGATGAAGTTGTATTAAGAGTTATTGTAATATCCGAAAAATTCATCTACTTGTAAACTCTGGTTATGATGAAATTGTAATTCCATGAGTGGTTGATATCATTAAGGATAATGATATTGTTAGTGGTTTGAGGTATGACTTATGGTGATGATAGATGTATAAATTAGTTAAGTGTTAGAAGAGTATGTAAGTGGATAATTATTTGGATTAGAATAGGAGTAAATTAAATGAGTGGTGGTCGATTAAAGGAAGGTGTGGTCAATCAAAGGAAGGGGCGATCGATCACATTCAATGCAAAAATTAGGAGTCTAGCATAGTTAGAAGCAGTTGACCATGGGGTCAACCGCGAAAATGGCAGTGGCAAGCAGAATGCTAGGTGGTTGATCACCTAAAGAGGGTTGATCGACCGGATCCAAAGTAAATTGGAAAAGTCAGATTTGCAGTCGATCACGAGAAGAAGGTGATCAACCGATATTCATGAATTTTATGTAGAAAAACTTTATGGACTTTTGGCGATCGATCACCTGATCTACCGGTACTCGAGAAAAGTCAACTCTGATTGTTTTGGGGTTGATCATGCGAAGGGCTTGATCGACCAGGAATGCCAAGAATTGCCATAAAAAATGCATAACCGTCATCTGGAATGTTGAGGAGTCATTTGGAAATTGATTGGTCGTGTCCCCTTGACTTTCTCTGAGGGTTATAGAGCACATAAAGAAGAGAAAAGGGTCGTGCAAGAGAAGGGAATGTTTCACATTTGCCAAGAGAGAAATTGGAAAAAGAGAAAGAGGGGGAGTTTTCTGGTGTGCTCTCGAGAGAAATAGATAGTGAGATCGTCTGGTGATCTCTGAAGGGGAGCTCCTGAGTTGTTTTGGTTACTGGAGATTGGCAGGAGTCCATGTGAGAGTTTAGAGGAAGGATTTTTAGGAAGAAAGGAAAGTACCACGAAGGGGGAAGGGCCGTGAAGAACTGAGAGAAGTTCTGGTTCTCTCTAAAGTTAGCTTCTGTGTCTTTGAATTCTGGAGATATTGTTGAGTTGTTAGTTGCCGAGCTCTTGGTATAAGAGGGATAAGAAGGAAGCAGAGAAGGCTTCTCAGTGAAGGACTTTACAAAAACATAAGATAAGAAGTTTTGTATGTGTTTTTCTTGAAAATGCCTACATCACAAGAATTAGGGGGTGTTGCTTGGTTGTTTGCTATTTTGGTAATTGGTTTAAGAGCATGCTATATAAGGTTATTGTTTTGCTCATTGATAAAGTTTAGTGAAGATGGATTCTGTTCTGTTGAGTTTAGTGTCTTGTAAGTTAAGGATTGATCTATACTGTTAATATTAATAAGAGACTGTTAGATAATTGGATGCTGTTGTAAATCCCTTGGAGTACTTTTTGTTGTGTTGAGGATTTCATATATGTGGTCTGAATTGCTCTTTACTGCAAATTGAGAGGATGCATGATAGTGGTAGGTGATAGAAATAAGCTTTGAATAAGTTATGCCTATGAGGACATCAATCCCCATAACCTCCTGTCATTAGAATAAAGTACATGTATGAACTTCTGTTGATTAGTGCTCATTACATTACTCCACGCTTTCCTTGAACATGTTTAGTTATAATATAGGTAAAGGCAAACTATTAGTTTGAGTGTACTCCTTGGCATGCTAAGTTGAAGACACAGTTGAATTAGTGGAATTGTTATCTGTTCTATTGTCGAATTACTCTTGGTTATTGTTTGGATAAATTGTTGGACTTATAGTATGATGATTATCCTTGGCTGCCGTAATGTGGTGTACTATAGTATAAATTAAGGAATGTTGGGACATTGTTAGACGACGTTATTATGCTAGATAGGTTATATTGTTGTGAAAAGGTGTTGTTAAGAGGTTGTGTTAGATGTTAGGTTGTGATCATGTCTTACTTGAAGATGTATTGATGCCTACTTGTTGATGATTGTTTATTAGATCAAAGTTATGATTCTGTTGTTGATCGAGGATGTAGTGATTGTGTGCATTCATGTATCATTATTTTCTAAAATGAAAATGAATTTCTCATGCATAGATTTTATGTAAAGATGGTAATAAAAGAGATATTTAAAGAAGATGAAAGGGGTCTGAGTTGGGTTGAAGTTCACCGCTCATTCCCGAGTTGTTGAAAAGAAAGAAAACGATTTAAGTTCATCATGATAGAATAAGTTCATCATCATGATACAAGTTCATCGTTGTGGTATAAGTTCACCGATTTGGTTTCAGTTCACCAGTGAAGTACAAGTTTACCGCCAGAATACACGTTCACAAAATATAAAGTTCATTGTGATTGAAGTTCATCACAGTTTTTATAAATGAGTTCAAGTTCACTATTGTAGTATAAAGTTCATCACCATTTTTGTAATACTCTGAAATTAAGTTTGCACTAAGGATGCTAATAATTGTGCATTATTGGTTGAGATAATAATAATTGGGAATTTTGGAGATTTCGGGATGATTTTACTATAGAAGATAATACCACAAAAATAAGTTTAGCAAACGTAATAAGTTGGGATATAATTTATACAATTGTTGGTATGGGGTTGAGGATTTATAATACGACTATAGAGTAAATTGTAAATAGTTGAGGACTTGGTTAAGAATTAATTGGGAATAAATTAAAAAGGAAATGGATTAAATAAATAAAGGAAAGAATTAAAAGGAATTTAACGTAAAAGAGGAATTAAAATGGAAAGAAGGAAACACAACGTTTGGGCAGAAGTAGTGCAGTGGGAGTGGCTGGGAAAGCGGTTGCAACGTTTTCATGTGGGAGCGGTCAACTGTAGCTGTCGACCGGGAATTCACGGTCAACTATTCCTGTCGACCGGTCCCACTGAAAAAGGCAAAAATTGGGGTTTTAAGTGTGTTTCGGCCGAAGAGAAATACATCTCCCAAAACGATAAGTTACTTTCCACGTGGCATAGTTGAATTGGACCCTCCTTCCTTCGATGTTAGTGAGTGTCCATCATCTTTTGCTTCCACGTAAAACTCCTTCCCTATCTATAAAGCAATGGCAGCAGTGAAGCATTCTGTTATTATTATTTACAGAGTGAAAGAGAGTGAGAGAAGAGAGAGTGTTTGAGGGAGAATGCTCTCGGGTGAAACACCAAGGAGAAATGGGACAGAGAGAAATGAGGGATGAGCTCCTTGCTCTCAGGTCCTCACTGTCTCGAGTGCTTCAAGTATGAAGAGTTTTCTTCATGGATTTTATTGGATAAGATATATCCTATGATTTGGATATTGCTCTCTGTTAATTACGAACGTTCGGTAGATGTATGCTCTGTTGTACGAACTTCGTGAGATTTCTCCCAGCTATTATTGGTTTTGGATCTGAAGGGAATTAGTCTCTATCAGAATGCTATTTGGTGAAGCTATGTAGTTTATGGAAAAATGTTATTGACATTTAGGCTTTGTTAATTTTTGGGATATTACTGTGAGCCTCGGTTGAAGTATTATGCTGCCTATTATGTATAAATTTGATAATTGTGAAGTGAGGGAAAGATGTAAATTCAGGTTTTGGAAATTAGGGTTACTCTTTTATTGGCTATTGTATTAATGAAGATAGTTTGATGGAAACTATTAAGTGGTTGAGTGGTATTTGAATTATTACATAATGAATGGGGGATAATAGTGCAGATAAGGATGTCACGACCCATAACTTCTTTCATTTGAAAAATGTGTAAAATTTAAAACTTTTGAAAATTCTTTTATAAAACATCGAAAGACTTTAACGACAATATCTAAAATCCTTTTCTTAAAACACTTCATAAAACACAGCGGAAGAATGTATAATACAACCTTTCACAATTCAAATACTTTACAAAACCATTTTTTTCTCTTTACAAAACCTTTTTTCTCTCTTAAAAACCTTTAGCCTAGCCAGCCACATGATCCGCGTGTGCAATTCCTTCATCAACTGCTCCTTATCCTATTCTCCTGTGTACCTACATCACAAGACTTAGTCTAATGAGCCTAACACTCAGTAAATGATATAAAATAAACTATAAGAATGCACGTGCTATGCTATTTTAAAACTCGTTTTCATTTTCTTTTTTCGTTTCTCTTTTTCTTTATCTTTCTATTTCCATTTTTTTTCTTTATCTTTCAGTTTCCGTTTCCATTTCCCTTTCTGTGCACATCAATGCACCCGGTTCCGACATCAATCAGCAACCCCATAACTGTGCACATCAATGCACCTAATCCCGACGTCAATCGACAACCCTCTATGTGATAAAGGCTCAGCATCGACCGAACCCGCATGTTAGCTACTGCATACAACAATACAGAGCGACCCCATAACCTGGTATAAGAAGCTCTGACATCAACCAAAAGCTCTGCTAGCAGTTGTATGCATCCACACACAACAATCTGCTTTGACATCAATCATAGCACACTAGCTGTTGTGCGCATCAACGCTTAAACGGCCTCACATACACCGTTGCTTTGGCTAGCCTCGACATCAATTGAAGACCAACTAACAGTTCACATCTCATAATATTTCATATCATCTCTTTTACATTTATTCCATTATCATCTGTTTCACTTTCTATGGTAAAATGGATATTCCTACAGCCCAAATGATGGTAGTCCGCTTCCGGTGATCAACCCTCCACGAACACCGTACACTTAGCATGTGTGAGCATCCATTAAACCATATTTAAAACCCTGCATGTAAAACCATCTTTCATATCGTTTGAAAACCATGATGCATGATGCTCGTAAATGCATACAGTTCTATATCATCAATAAAATCCTCTAGACATGATCATTAGCAATATCCTTACTTAAGTCTATAAACACATTATTAAAAGAACCTAACACTAGTAAACACCCAGCAAGCAGCAGCACAATTTAAGAAACATGCTCAATATCTGCCTATTCTATCAAAGAGGTAGACATGCTTAACATATTACTATTCTAATAAAGCGGTAAACAATCAGCATACAATTTCTAATTCTTATGATGTAGGGCCCCAAAGAACAAAGCACACACAATATCACTTACCTGCTGGCCATAGTGTATTTCTGTACTTAAGTGCTTCCTCTCTAATACGTTACTTTCTTAAAGCATTTAGCACTCCACTTTAACCTTCACAGTACCCTCATAGCACCTTCACAATAAATAACATTTAATTATTAATAATCATATCTCATTAATCTCAACATCAATTATACCATGATTCCTTATTCGTTATATAATAGAATTTCATAATCGAAATACAGCAAAACACTTAACAATTTTCATAATCCTTCCTTTAACTTCACAGGTCCCTCAAGTAGCAAAAGATAGAGAAGTCTTTCCTTCATTTCCATATTCTATAACAAACAATATAGCTTCCAAAACCCATTAAACATTCACACCATTATTTTCATCAAGTAATAACCAATCAAGAACAAAACCCACACACATGGCACTAACTAAATCACAGAACCGAACCAACCATCAACAGCAGAGCACAATATCCATAAGCCTTTTTTATCATCTACTTTGAACTACAATGATAAATCCATAAATCCAAGAGGTAAAACATTACTTATAAAAACCCAAGAGGACCCGAGAAGAGCCAAACTCGGGACCTTCTTCTTCCTTTCTTCTTCTTCTTCTTCCTTATTTTCTTTCCTCTCACAGCACTCGGCCCTACTTCTTCTTCTTCTTCTTCTTCTTCTATGGTTACAAGACACTCTTCGCTCCTTTCACAGAGAGCTTTCTCTCTGTTCCTTCCTCTTTGTATTTCTCTTCTGCATTCTCATCACCAAAGGCTTACCATATAAGCCTCACACATCCCAAATAACCTCACCTAACACCCATCACAATTTGCCATTTGTAAAGGAAACATACGTGGAGGAAGTATAAACTAACCGATTGGGGATCAACAATTACCTTTTCGGGCCATAGAACCAGTGGAATCGGTTGGTGTACATTTCCCATCCAACAGGAACCCAAGCATCAACCACCACTGCCATTTTCATCACCTCGCCTCTGCCATTTTCAATACACTACAAACAGAAAACTACCATCAACGGAGTCCAATTCAATCAAAACATACAATGGTTTGGCGCTGCAACATTCATCCCACAAAAGCTTCGCCCGATCATTCTTGCAGAACCCGTGTAATATCCCGACAACATTTTTCCCATATAAGTGATGTAATTATATGATGGGATTGTTAAGATATTACATTGCGTGTCTATACGTGTCAAATTATGACGTATAATTAGGGGAAGAAATATTATGGGAGGAAAGTTAAGTTGGAAAATTGAAGAGAAAAGCTGAATTTTGCTGATTCGGACGAATGCGGACAATATGAGGACATTGTATGTCATCCGCAAGAGCATATCATGGCATCCATGCACTTTGGGATGCACCAAGATGAGAAATTTTGTCCTGAAAGTAGACTTTTGGACGCCTTCGGACGAATAAGGACGCAGGCGGAATCGTTCGCATTGAATCTGTCCAATTCCTAGACACTTTTGGATGCATGCAGATGAATGAGGATGCGGACAGAGTCATCCGCATTGAATCTGTCCAATTCTTGGAAACTTCCAGATGACTGCGGATGCCATATTGCGTCCAAATGTCACTTTCGGACAGTACGGACAGGGCGAGGACGCAAATTCTCGTCCGAAAACGCAATTCTGCCTTAGGAATTTTACACATGCGGATGAATGTAGATGAGACCGACATGTCCGCACTCATTCGAAAGTGCCCAGATCTGCGTAAATTAAGGGATTTAAAATCAGACAACTCGTTGAGTAGCGAGTAAATACACCACCTTTCGGCAAGAAAAAGTCACCCCTCCACGCTGAGCTGCTCTTCTCCCTCCCCTATACGCACTCTTGTCCCCTTAGGTGTCCAAATTGTCCCCTCCAGGTATGAATGGTGGATTTAAACTGCCTCGTCAGCATTCCTTCCCTCCCCTGCTTGAGTTCTTCTTCCGAAAGAGAGAGTTATTCCTGCGAAGGTGGAGAGCTCCTCCTGTGTGTGTGTGTTCCTCCAGCGAGATTGAGAGGGTCAATAAGGTTGTGTGAGTACGTAAGTGACGTTGAGTGTTGCAAGCGGAGCTCTGTGAGTTGCTGTGAGCTGAAGGAGTGAACTGCCAAGCCAAGTAAAGTGTGTGTGTGTGTGATTGAAATCCCTACAATATTTCCTTTACTGTATATTGAACTCCTTTTTTTTAATTCCTTGCAACTCTATTTGTTTCCAATGCTTTATTTTATTGGAGATTAATGATGTGATGAGTCTTTAGTAGGTGAATGATGAATTTTAATTGCTGTGGTAAAGAATGATGCACGAATGAACCTAAATGTAGTTGTTTCTAACTTCACTATAGTCTCTCTAGCTCTCCATAACCTCTGTGAACTTCATTATCATAAATCCTTTTACTGCAAAGACTTCTATATGACTTATGTGATGGAGAGTGGATAATGACTATCCTGATATAGATCTGTGAATATTTGTGAGATGTCTTACTTGCTGAATTATCTTGTAATCCTTGTTGATGTTGTTTTGTTTGCTATAGATCTCTCTAATTCGAGCATGTTTATAGCACGTTTATAGTTGTAATCGGTTATTAAGTATGTTCCATTTTCTATCGGGTGAGTATGTTCCCACGTAATTGTAGTTAGATAAGCATGCATAGTTGGTTAGTTTAAGCACGTATGTTCAAGTCTATTTTTCTGTATATTTAGTATTTACGGTCAAGTTATAAAGCATGCTGATTCGCTTTCATTTCGTGGAAATATTTCATATGAATGAAAAACATGCACACTCGTTTCATTTCTACTGTTATAACTTGTAGTTGTTGTCAAAGATCTAAAGCATGTATATTCCCTTTTAGTTCGCTGTTGTATTTAGTATTCAAAGAACATTTGCACACTTTATATCGGTGTTATATTTGTATCCGCTGTTAATATATATAAAACCTGTATGTTCATGACTAGCTTCCTGCCATGCTTAGTATTCACTGTAAAGTTTTAAAGCATGCTCATTCATTTTCGTTGTTGTCATCTTTCACATTTGTTGTTATGTTCAGTATTGTAAAAGCATGATTTGTAGTTTTATTTAGTCGTATATCATTGCTGTCTTATTCCCTGTTAAGAGCATGATTCATTGTTCCATTTCGTCATTTCACGCTGCCGTATATTACTAATTAAAAGCATGAATCTGTGGTACTTTCCTGCTGTTGTACACTACCGAATGTTATTGTTTAAGAAGCATGTTATGACGTTATTTCTAGTTGTTATACGCCGCTGAATATTATCGTTGAAAGAGCATGATTTATTGTACTATTTTGTCTATTGCACCTTGCTGTATTTTATTCTTTAACAGCACTTTCTGTCGTCAAATTTTGTTGTTGTATGCTACAACACATTGTTGTTTAAGAAGCATGATTTATCGTTGTATTTTGTTGTTGCACGTTATTGTATATTGTCATGACCTGTCCTTTAATTTCATCATGTACGCTGCCTTATATAATCAACTTATGCATGTTAACTAACGATTTCGTGTTAATCTTCAAGCATGTTTAACTAATTCAAATATGTTATTAATTATTACTTGTTAATATTCCAACCCCTGTTTCCATGCGTTTATTTTATAATTATTTGAAAGTGCCCTTTTGTTCTCTTGACATTTTTTAAATGTCGTAGATTGTTCTTTCATTAAATAGATGTTATTCACTTTCCATACATGCTCTGTTTATTACCTTCTATATGCACTCTTTAACTGCCATTATGCATCATGATAATAGAAACAAATAGGAAGTTCACCTTGGGGTGGGACTCATATGAGTTGAGTGAGGAAAATGATAAGAAAATGAAAGAAAAGAAAAGAAAAGAAAAGAAAAGGGAGTTGGGGAGCGGATGGGTAGCGGCTCTAATCTGTAGCTAGGCGAAGCCCCCTACCTTGACAGGAACAGAGACTTAGTTACAAGTAAAGGGTTAGGTCCGATCAACTATTCCATCCCCTAAGAACCCCCCAATCTCCAGCTTGAAGTACGAGTAAAGGACGAACGATACGAACGAAAGTAATGAAAGATTGGTTTGGGTGGCCCCCATTCCAAATGGACTAAAGAGAGTCATATGCATTTGTATTAACTCATTTCCTTACTGGGCCATAAGGCTCACGTCCTTACTTGTGGTGTAGGTAATGAGATGATTGTACCAAGAGCAGAGGAGGCCTTACCCATGGAGCCTGCTGGGTATCCGAATGAAACAAGACTAGAGTAGGAGTATGGCTGAAGAAAAAGAATAAAGTATCTATTTTGTAAGGGTTTAACGATGAACATGTTTTGTAAAATGTTAACTACTGCCCTTATTTTGAATAATTATATGTTATGCTTTGAACCCTAAACTTTGAATGTTTTAAGTAATATTTTCAGTTACGTTTTCGCTAATTTTATAACAAGTTTTCTATGATTTAATTGACTATTCTATTGAGTTAGTGACGATCGGATTTTAAGGCACTCTGATTTTAAATTGGAAAGATTTCAATGAAGATTTTAGTAATTTATCAAAATTTTAAAATTTTCCGCATTTTTAAGAAAAGATGAAAATCTAGGTCGCCACAACCCGTCAGTCCAAGCCCTAGCTCCACGCCTGACAGAGGCATCCCGCGCACCACGCTCACCCACGGTTTGCAAAGAAGCTTCACCCGCGGGAGCATCGTCTTGAGTCGCCCCTCTTCTCTCCCGATTCGCTATCTTCTCTCTCGCCACTCTCCCTCTCTGTTTCAGTTTTCAGAAGAATGGTCTGGACATTCTTTCTTCACCCATTTTCTTCTCTTCAGCAACTAACCAAACCGGACCAAACTCACCCCTTTCAACCGATTCCTATACATTAAATCAATCCTTTCTCTTCTAATTAATTTCTTCTTTTATTTTAACCCCATTATTTCTTCCTTATAATTAATTTCTTCTTTTATTTTTCCTCAATTTATTAATCCTTACTTTTATAAATTAATATAATACATACATACATACATACATACATACATACATACATATATAAAAATCAAATTACACATTGAATATTAATCGACTCAATTTCAATTTCTGACTTATTCCAAATATTGATTAACGATTATTTATGGGTCCAATTTAAATTCCCAATTCTTTTTCCTAAATTAATTTTTATCAATTAAATCTTCAATAATTATCCCAATAAATTTCATTACACCCAATTAATTTCTCGATTATCCTTACTTAATTTCGCCACGGGAAATTGGGGTATTACAGAGGATAGGGTTAATGATACGTGATTATAAATGTTCTTTATTATGATTTTTGAAGGTATTTAAGAAGAAGAGAATAAAGTGCTAGAACGTGTTACGGACGTCAAGTAAGTTGATATTGTATGTGTTTTGACCTTCGGGACCTACATCGCAAGAATTAGGAAATTGTATGCTAACTTTTTATTAGATGTAGGTTCTTTACGCTTTTTAAGTTAAGGATATATGTATTGATCATGTTTCGAGGATGTATTGACACTTGTTGTGTGTTTATTAGAAATAGGTTCTTTTAATGATATGGTTATTAGATTTAATGATATGAATAATGATCATGCTTGAGAATTATAGGATGTTTATAATGATCATGTTTCGAGGATTTTACTGATGATATAGAATTGTATGCATTCACGAACATCATATATCATGGTTTTAAAATGATACAAAAATGGCTTTCATGCATGGTTTTGAAAGGGAAACATATAATATGAGAAAGATAAAAGTAATAGAATAAACAGAATCAAATGGTAACATAGTCTTATGGGTCAGAGTGGCCTGGCTTCCCAAAGACAGGATGGATGATACGAGATGTGAGCTATTAGTTGGTCTTTGATTGATGTCGAGGCTGGCCGATGCAATGGTGTATGTGAGGCCATTTAAGCATTGATGTGCATGGCTGCTTGTGCATTACGATTGATGTCGGAGTTGACTGTTGTGCGTTGATGCGTACAACCACTAGCAGAGCTTTCGGTTGATGTCAGAGCTGCTATATTGGATGTGTGGGGTCGCTGTGTATTGATGGACACTATAGCTGACATGCGGTTTGGTAGATGTCAAGCCTTTACACATAGCAAGTCACCGATTGATGTCAAGATCGAGTGCACTGATGTGCATGGTTATTGGGTTGCCGATTGATGTCGGAACCAAGTGCATTGATTGTAACGACCCGGTTTTTCATAAATCCTTTAAAATGTGTGAAAATTTGAACTTTGTAAAACCGTTGAAATCTCTTTTAAAACAAATCAGAGTGCGACGCTAAACAGGACCGCTACTAACCTTTATTTAAACTCGTTATGAAAACCGATTGATAAAAATACGGAAGCGTTATAAAATCATTTATTTAAAGCATTGTGGAAGCGTAAATAATTTAATAAAAGAAGTAAAACAATTAAATACGACTTAATTAAATTACAACTTAATACAACCGTTTTTCTCTCTTCGTTTAAGCCTGGCTAACTAAAAGTTCCCACGCGTGCAAACCCTTCATCCCTACTTTAGATTATCTGTTCATCATTGGTACCTACACCACAAGTAACTGTAAGCCCAAAGGCTTAGTAAGGAAAATGGTTTAATGAGTTATCCTAGATAATTTGCATGCTCAAGGATTAATTACGATCACTACTATAGTCGGATATCCTAATTAAATTACATACTCAAGGGTTGATTACATGCTTTGATCTTAATTAACTGATCATACTCGAGTTTAGTAGATGATAACATGCTAAGAACAAGTAATTATAAGCAATTCCAAGAAGACAATAACAAGGAGCAATAACAAAGGAAATACAAAACATATATTTACATAGTCACTGAGACCCTTAGTTCGTTCAAGTTTAGCTCATTCATCTTTCATCTTCGCTATCATTCTCTAGTAAAGTAAAGTATCAATTATGAAAGTTACAATAAATGGAATTGCGGTAAAGAGAAATGCAAAGAATATTAACAAGGATGAATGACATATTATTATTAACCTAATCCACTACATGCTTAGGAAAGAATCTCAGTTATTATCCTAAGTGATTAAACATGCTTTTACTATAATTAAATTGAATATGCTTTTAATAATCTAATGGATTAAACATGCATAGCTAGTTAATCAAACATGCTTGACCAGTGATATTCAAGTCTTGTTAATTAACATGCTTATCTAGTTAATTATTCTAGTTAACTAACATGCTGCTAATTCATTTAAACATGCTAATTAATCGATTTACCATGCTAGCTAATTGATTTACACATGTTAATTAAACATGCCAGTTAAGTAGTTAAACCTGCCAGTAGTTACTTATTAGTCAATTTACAGGCTCAAGGAAGAATTACAATCATTATCCTAGATGATTTAAGTATGCTTTTATTCTAGTTAGTTAACTAAATATGCTGATAATTATGCTCATCAATTACTCTAGTTATAATCACATTAATTAATTAACATGCTCAAGTCCAATTTTCTAATTGAGTTAGTTAATTAGCATGCTTTTACAATAGTTGCAATTAGAATTCTAATTGATTATCATCCAAACATACTGGACCTAGCTAAGTTAACATGCTAGTTAATTAACATGCTTAACAGTAATAATTAACATGTTGGGTTAATTGCATGTTTAAGTTGATTAACGTACTTATGTCTAATTAGCGTGCTTAAGTCTAATTACATACTTAGATTAACTAATTTGATTAACATGCTCAATTGATTAATTATTAACTAAATTGATTAGCAACAAAACATGCTAGATTAATGAAGAAATAGTAATACAACAATAATGAAGGAAATAACTACATTATAGTCAATAACTAAACAGCGAGCAAACATCCATTGTCAAGATAAAACTCTTAACACATTTCAGGACTTCACTTAATCATTCACCATTTACACATTCAACATTCATCACAGTCATCATTATTAATTGCGGAACCCATATGCAGTCAAGGAAACATTTACAGGGAATTATAGCAGCATATGTAAGTTTGCAGGAAATTAACCAACAAGGGAAGCAATGCCGGTAAAAAGAACAACCAATAGTCAACAAGGAAATAACATAGGACTATAAATATGCTACGGAGTGCTAATAAATCTATACTATAATGAAGAAAACATTTAGTCATAGTGCTAACAACAAGGGAAATACAGAGCACTCTAAAATTCTACAAAGCATGATAAAGCATTTAAATAACAGAACTATCAAGGAATATCACTGAACTACAATAAGTTACATAACACTAACGTAAACTCATGCACTTTACTTCTGGTGTAGGCCTCCAAATGGCCAAGACACCCCTTGTAACGACCTGGATTTTCGTAAATCGTTAAAATGCATAAAAATTTGAAATTTTCTTTCTTTTAAAACAAAATGTATCAGAGTGTGTCTAACCGGATCGCTACTAACTCTTTCTTTAAAACCCGTTTGGAAAATCAATTACAAAGTGCGGAAGCGTAATTAATAAAATCATTTATTTAAAACATTGCGGAAGCGTAAACACAATTTAACTGAAGAAAACAAAACAATTAGATGTGATTTGTTACAACTTAATTTAAGTAAATATGTTTCTCTTTTTACCACCTTTATGCCTGGCCAGCCACGAACTCTCGTGTGCAAATCCATCATCCCTGCTTGCTATTGTTTGTTCTTTATCTTTTCACTACTCTTAGTCCGTGCATTCCCCATAGCGTACTAGTACCTACATCTACACCACAAACAACTGTAAGCCCGAAGGCTTAGTAAGGAAAAATGGTTTAATGCATGATATGCCTCTCTTTAGTTCTTTCGGAATGGGGGGCCACCCAACCCGATCCTTTCATTAAGCCCTTTACCCGTTTATTATTTACTTTTCCAGTTCCTGTGTCGGGCTAAGCTACCGGTACCATAGAAACCTTTATCGTTTTCTTTTCCAGTTTCTGTGCCGGGTTAAGCTCCCGATCCCACAGAAACCTTTATTATCTTATTATCTCTTTTTCCAGTTTCTGTGCCGGGCTAAGCTACCGGTTCCACAGAAACCTTTATCATTTTAATGTTTCCCAGTTCTTGTGCCGGGCTAAGCTACCTGTCCCACAGAAACCTTTATTATCTTAATGTTTTTACCCATTTTCGCCATTTATCCTCACTCATGCATGTGTCCCTATTAATTCCTATTAACATGATGCATGCTCATACATTGTCAACCTATCATGGTGCATGATGCTCGACAACATAACATTTATAATAATTGAAGTGCACATATAAAAGAAAGTAACTATAATTGAAAGTAATTGAAATGGAAAGCACATATAATAAACAGCGGTAATTAAAAGCACACAACAGAAAACAATCATATTATTAACTTGTAAACAACGAAGCACATAAGGGGAATTCAAAACACACCATCATATCCTAATTTCTTTACTAGTCATTTTACACGCGTCCTAGTCATTTTACATGCATCCTACATTCATTGTTGTAGGTGATTATTCTAGTTTATTATCCGAGATAGGTTACATGCTTTTATCAAATTCTTGTGTACATGCTCGATCTAGTTAATACGCTAACCAATTTACATGCTCAAGGAAGATAAGATTAACTTTCTAGCTTTTTATTTCTAAGCTAAGCGATTATTGTAATCAGTTATTAACATGCTCCTATGTTGATTTCATGCTTTTATTCTACTTAACTATTGTAAGCAACATAAGAAAACAATAACAAAAGCATTCATAAAACATTCGTTCACTTAGTCAATGAAACCCTCAACTCACTCACGTTTACTTCATTCTCTTTTCATCCTCTTTATGATTCTACTCTTTAGAAAGGTAAAACATCGGTTATGAAATTGAAGTGCGCATATATTAGAGCAAGTGAAATTGAAAGCGGTAATTGAAAGCAACTGAAATGGAAAGAAAGTAAAATACATTTCATATGAAAGTAAACAACCATAATTGAATACCACACCCAATCCAACATACAATAGGTAGAGCACGTCTAAATGACTATAACGCAATAATAATATTTAACATGCCAATTCTAATAAGTTTCTTAGTCCATTTACATGCTTTCTATACTTATTATTCTATATAATTGCTCTACTTAGCTATCCTAGGCGATTTACATGCTTTTATTCTACTTAACAATTCATAACATACTACCAAGAAGACAATAGTAAAAGCATTTATAAAAACTTACAACTAATTACATGTTTCCTACGTTTATTATCTAAATGATTTAAACATGTTGTGAACAACCATTACAACTAATTACACAAACTCAAGCAATTACTTTAATTTCTCCTGCTAAATCATTAATATGTTCAACTTAATTAATTACGTTTATCATTCTAATTAAATATCTTAATTAGTTTCTTAATCTGTTTACATGCTTCCTATGTTTATCATTCATTCTAGGCAATTATTCTACTTTGTTATCATAGGTGATTTACATGCTCAGGTTTGATTACATACTCTTATCCTAATTATCCTAATTAACTAAATTGACTAGTCATACTTAGTTCACACACTAAATTCACCTTATCAGTTAATTGCATGCTTAGATTACCGGATTGGTTAGATTACCCTAAACGTGCTTGCTAGTGAGTTTATTAATAATTAGACATATTTATCATTAACATGCTTGAACAATAATTACAATTTCGGTTCTAATTTATCATGCTAGTTAATTTACATGCTTCGTTAAGTAAGCTACTTAGTTAATTACATGTAACTAGCTAATTGGGTTAACACTTAGAGATGCTTGGGTTTGTTATTTCACAGCTTATTAGGTGATTAAACTAATTAATCGATGTACTCACACCAAACAATAGGTAAGGAAATAAACAACATTTGTAAAGGAAATTTTGGTTCATTCATGCTTATCTCATCCTCACCCATTTCTCTCTCCACTTTCTCATTCTCTATTTCTCATTATAACTAACAATACCACTTAGCAGTAAAGGAATTCGCACAATTAACAAGGAATCACAAAACATTTTAACTCTATAGGACATTAGCAACACTGTCAACACTATCAAGGCAATAACAAGCAATACAAATAACATGCTTAATAATTAACAGTAAACATTCTAAGTCAATCTTAACGGCTAGCCTTAAACATTCCAAGGCAATCAACCTATTTGTCATTTACACTTACAAAAACATTAAGCTTTTCTCATTCACTAGTTAACACCATCACCCTTAAGCCTTAACCTTTATTATTCAACTAAGCATTTATATCACATAATGGTAGTAAAACAAAGCTTAACAATAATAAGAAAGCATCACATATTCAACCCTATTGATCACATCACTATAGCAACTAATCACAACCATAACACACACACACCCATACTTGTGGTGTAGGGCCTCAATAGCCAAAGCACACCCTTAATCCTTACCTAAATCGATGAAGAATATACAGGGACAGCAAAGACTCCAAGTCTCCACGGTTCTTCACAGCAACTGAAGCTCCAGCTTCAAAGGTGGCAACTCCTCCAGCTCACTTACGTAGCTTACCTTACACACAACACTCACCCTTTACACTAGACTCTCCTTCTCCCTTACTGGAATACCCTCCCTCACTGCCCTTCCCTCACACTCTGTAGACTACACACAGGAAATGGGGAGAGGAGAAGCTGAAGACGGAAATGAGAGAGGGAAGGGAGGTATAACCTGGAGAGGGAACAATTTCTTGCTGGAGGCCAGAGGAGTGTTGGCTCGCGTGGGTCTGGAAAGCGATTTGGTGTCGGGGGATCGATTTCTAATTGGTTTGGCGTCGTTTTTATTCTGATTTAAAATCTATTTTGTTGCAGATCTGCGTTGATTCGGACAAGTGCGGTTGTGAGGAGACCAGATTCTCACAGGATGGGGATGAGAGATAGCGTCCTCGTCCCCTTTCCGTACTGTCCGTAGACAAGGTTCGGACGCCATTCGGCGTCCGCATATGGCGTCCGCTGCCGTCTGAATTGTCCTAGAATGAACAGAGTCAATGCAGACGACGTTCTTCCCGTTTGCATCGTCTGCAACCATTGTCCGCAAATGTCCAGAATTGAACAGATTCGATGCAGATGCAATTCTTCTCGTCCGCATCGTCCGACCACTCGTCCTAACACCCAAAATTCCCACTTTCTTCATCTTTCCACACTTAACTTATATCCTTTAACATTTCCCCCATAATTGCACATCACCAAATGACACGTATAGATACGCCATTTAACATCCTCATAACTCCAACACTTCGATTACACAACGTATATGGGGAAAAACGTTACTGAAATCACTTTTAGGCTTAACGCTCCAAATGCCCTTGGTAATATCTTGATAATTATCCAACTTAAAATATCAAGATGTTACACCCCTATTTCCTTACCCAAATGACGAATCCGAACAGGGACAACAATTCCAGCTCACACGGTCAGCAGCTCCACGTTCAGCTTCCACTTCACACCAGCTCTAACTCACTAGCTCACTCCTCACTTCACTCACACTCACTCACTGGAACTCTCTCAGAGGTCTCTCTCTCTCCCCTCTCTCTCTCTCTCCTTCTCTAGAACTTCTCCCACAGGAAGGAAAGCTGAATCGTAGAGGAAGGAAATGCCAGGAGAAATGGTTTAAACCATTGAGAGGGGACAACCCGTACCTGGAGGGGGTAGAGGGGAAGTTGGCTGGGCAGGGGGAGGTCGGCTCGCGTGCTCTGGAATGGGATTCGTTGTCGGAGAGTCGCATTTTTATTGGTTATGCGTCGTTTTCTTCTGACTTTAAATCCTTAATGTTGCAGTTCTGTGATGATTCGGACGAGTGCGGATGCATTGGGCTCGTCCGCATGGTTAAAATCCCTAAGGCAAAAATTGTGGCCACGGACGAGAAATGGCATTCTGATAGAGTCCAAAACTCTTTGGTGGTCAACAATTCCAATCGGCCACTATGCAGGAATTCTATCCAGTCCTCCGAATTCAAATAAGTGAAACTCACGGAGCTTAAAGAGTTCAAGGCTGAAATTTGCAGGGGTTCACACCAACATTCAAGGGAACAACATATCAAAAATTTAGATTAAACCGCGTTTTACACAAAGAGATATGCTCTGACGAAATTAACCCTCGAATTAGGGGTTTTATGGCAGATTCTGGCGACCAGAAATTATACAACAAAATCTCAACTTGCATACGGCAAATCAACGCCAAATTCGGAGGAGCGTCACTTAACAATCTCAAGATTAGCTCTGCCAAAAATGAGCAACATCCAATAACCATAAACAGAGTAAAACACAACCACAAATCGGACCAGAATCTGTTCAGTGTAAAAAACAGAATCTCGGCCAACTTCTATTTCCTTCCAAAACAAGATCAACACATCCAAATATCAACAAAAACCACACCATGTCCAGAATAACACAAATATAGGTCAAGAACTTCAAGAAACTGAAACCTTCTTTCAATAGGAAGGATGAGAAACAAGTAACAAACCAATGGAGTCCGCTAAACCTCCAACACTAGAGGGGTGACTGGTTCGGCCAACTCAAAGGATGACTCTCTCCAATGGGGGTTGCTAGCTCTTCTACCTCCACACCCCAAGCACCACCTTGCACGGAAGAGATGTTGGAAGAAGCAACAAGAATCGATTTATGCAAGAACTAGCAAGAAAACACAAATCGATTTTGAAAATGGAAGATGGCCGAGTGGGATCTCCACGGGTCTTCACACAAGAACAAGAACAAGTATCTTTAGGGTTTATCAAAAGTTCAAAAGTGTGATTCAGGTTTCATTAGAGAGGGTAAAATACCTCTCTAATGGAACATTACATTTTACAAAAATACCCTAAACAACAAATGACAAAACTATCCTTAACAATAACACAAGAACAATAATTCCGAGTTTGAATTTTTGTCTCTATAAAGGGGACGTTTTACATAGCAAACAAAACCCAAATATGCCGCCAAATACCTCTTTGGAAATCTCTTGTTGCCTGCTACAAGTTGTATGAAGGAAAAAATTTGAAACGAAGGCTTCTTGATTGCCAAAAGAGCCCTTGAATGGCCAGAGGTCAGATTCTAGGCGGAAAGGAAAGCTCACCATTTCTTCTATGATTAGCATAACATCCACTAGTTCAAATGCACCAACTCCTCTTTGTTAAATTGATCAAAAAACTCTACTCCAAGTTAGCTAGAGAAGAAATACCTACAAAATAAATAAAAAAGGTTAGAAAACAAAGGAGCCCTTGACACGGGCTCAGGTGACAGGAACTTGGGGCACATCATATTCCCGGGGTTGAAAAGGATTTGCCCTCAAATTCAGGGAGTGTACTTCATTATCTTCCACAAATCTTCCTCTTGGATCAAATGGAAAAAGTTGCTTGATGTCCAAAGTCAGCTCCATCATATCAGGTTTTGCATATCTCTTTTTATTCATGACCTCGGAACTCATGATCTTAGAACTCTCATGTCCACGAGCCGTACCAGTATCAGCAGTAATAAAACTCAGAGGTACCCTCAAATTAAAATTTGTTCTTCTATAAAAAAAAATAGCTTGCGAGGTCATCACTAAGAATCTTCCAGATTAAAAATTTTCTTTCTCCAGAACTAGGCATCCACAATTTGTTAACCACAAATGAACTACCATCATAATAATAGGGAAGTTCCACACCCACAATATTGAAACCTTCTTTCCAAAATTTAAAAACAGCGTCAATAACAAAAGAATCTCCAATCCATCCAATTTAAAAAAAACAAGTAATCAATGTGTTTGGTGGGGTGTACCTCGTGCAAGTAGTTTTGGCTAGTATGCTTGTTTCTCCGATATCATAAACTAGCAAATAAAGATTTGATTGAGGTAATGCCCCTAAGCCCCAATCTTGATCCATATGCATGTAAGCATGGTTGATAGAACTCCTTTCATTTGTGAACGAAGAAAATACTTTGTCCATGCCCCAACAAAATCCATAACAAGTTAGCCCCCCTTGAATTTTCTTTTCTCGGCATTCAATAGTGAGAGGTCTTTCTATCGTCAAGAAAAAAATTTCATCTCTATCAAGAGTTAGCTTCTTAAAATCACTTTCTCCTTCAAAGGTTGCTGCAAAGATCTCATATCCAGGCTCCACTTTGCTTGTGTCTCCCATTTTACATAAAATACTTTGGTTAGGCCAAGTGAAGGATTTCCCTTTCTCCATGAGGTGTGTTTCCTCTAGGACCATAAGTGTCTCCCTTTGAGGAGGAGCTTCTTCCTCATCCACCTTTAACTTTGGAAGCTCCACATCAATATAACTTTCTTCAAGACAAGATGAAACATAAAAGGACTTGTTAGAAACACATGGAATAAGCAACTCTTGGAAACCAGTATTAACTTCATCTAGCTTGGTTTCATTTCTAACAAATTCTTCCCATGGGCTTGGTGTTTGAAGAATCTTACAATGCTGATCTTGAATCTCCATCTCATGTTCCTTCTCGACCCCATTAGTTGTGGCAAAAAAATTATCTTCATTTTCCACATGATCATCTTCACAGATTTGATCTTTCAAAAAATCTTCTTCAGCCGCTTGAGTCTCTATCACGAATAGTGGCCCTTTGGGAGCATAAATAGTGTCTACTTCCAAGTTGTCTTCTTTATTAGTGGCTGCCAAGGAGTCAACTTGGCTTCTCTCATCAATCTTGAGAGGCGACATAGAAGGCAATGCATCTCTTGAAAAGGGTCGAGTAGTGCTTCTCTTAACTTCTCTTTGTTTTTGCCTTTCTAGCTTTATTGCCAAAGATACCACATCATCCAAAGTCTCAAAGGATTGCAACTCCATCAAATCACTAATTTCTTTGTGAAGTCCCTTGATGAATCTCGTAATGGTTTTCTCTTTCGGTTCATTCAAGGCACATTTATCCTTCAATGCTTCAAATTCTGTAAAGTATTTCTCCACCGATTGTGTGCCTTGTTTTAGACTTTTGTAGTGGTCAGGAGCAAACCTCTTTTTGCATTAATGACTTCATGGTCTTCCAGCTGCTTACATCATCCTAACTGTCTCTCCTACGTTGTGCATTAAGGTCCTCCCACCAAAGAATAGCGCAACCCGACAATTTCAATGTGACTAATTGAATCTTCACCTTCTCCGAAAAATCAAAACATTCAAAAACTCGATCAACTTTGTCTATCCATTCTAGAAAATCACAACCATTATTAGATGCCTTGAAGGGAGGAATGGTTGCCTTTACATGTCTCATCTCATTACGATAAAAAGATTTCCTCCTTGGACTATAAGAGAAATCCACCTCGGTTGCATAATTGTCCTCCTCGTCAAAACTATCCATACGGTCTCGGGATTCTCTCAACGTGCTCAATCTTCTTCTAGGACCCGGTGTCCTTGGTTCCCTAACCTGCTCATAATTGGTCTCTTCATGGTCTTGTTGCAATCTTTGAAAAGCCCCTTTCATCTCTTCATATTGAACTTGTAATTCTTTTTCAAATCGGGTGGGTTCCCTCTCGGGTGATGGTGATTCTTTCGACTCCGATCTCCTACCTCTTTGGAAGTTCACACCACTTTTTGTACTCATGATAGACAACTAATTAAGCACAATATCAACAGCAAAAACGTGAGCCAAGTTCTGATACCAAATGATAGAGTCCAAGACTCTTTGGTGGTCAACAATTCCAATCGGCCACTATGCAGGAATTCTATCTAGTCCTCCAAATTCAAATAAGTGAAACTCACGGAGCTTAAAGAGTTCAAGAGTGAAATTTGCAGCGGTTCACACCAACATTCAAGGGAACAACATATCAAAAATTCAGATTAAAATGCGTTCTACACAAAGAGATATGCTCTGACGAAATTAACCCTCGGATTAGGGTTTTCAGGGCTGATTCTGGCAACCAGAAATTATACAACAAAATCTCAACTTCCATACGGCCAATCAACGCCAAATTTGGAGGAGCGTCACTTAAAAATATCAAGATTATCTCTGCCAAAAATGAGCAACATCTAATAACCATAAACAGAGTAAAACACAACCACAAATCGGACCAGAATCTGTTCAGTGCAAAAAACAGAATCTCGGCCAACTTCTATTTTGATGTGATCCGAGGTCCAATAACGCGTGCCCGAGCCAAGAGACTTATTTCATCATTAACTCATTATTTTTTTTTTAGGAAAGACTAATTTGTGGGACTTTACGGAAGAGACTTCTCACGAGACCAAAGGAAGACCGTTTCATGTTGTTACTTGGATTAGCTCACCTCCAACGGACTACACTACTCCTTCCAACTTTGAGCCACCTTAAGGTTGCAATTCATCTACATATTGGTTCCTTACTTACTTTCCATTTATAATTAAGATACTTGATGGCTGAACTTTGAGTTGTTGATTGTTATTTGGTTGAATTTTATGTTTTTGTGAGTTATTTTTGAGAGGTGCGCGGTTTGCATGTAAACCGCACCCTCATGCCCAATTTTTGGTATGTTAAGGGCATTTTAGTCCTTTTATGTTATTTTGTTGTAAAACCTTAGGGTTTAATACCCCTTTTGCTGAATGGAAGTTTATTTTTGATGAATTAGAAAAGAAATCCTTGTTGAAAGTGTGAGAACTGCACGAACCTCCCTCCTCTCGGCCATCCAATTTCCTACCTGAACTTGCTTCTCTTTGCAACGTTTTCTTGAGCAAGTTGGAAGGGTTACTGTCTCTTCCAAAGCATCATTCTTGTGGTGTATTTTGTAGTGTGGAGATAGGAGAAACGTTGGACGCCATGGAGAGTGCTTGATCCTTGATTAAGCCGAGTTTATCCGATCCTCTCACGGTAGGAGGACAAATCGGGCTCCACGGTTTCATTTGGTATTCTTGATTCTTGAAGGTTCTTCTTGCTATTTTTGGTTATTTGATACTCTGTAGTTTTCTTATTTGGTTGCTGAAGATCTGCCCTTGCTTGGTTGTTCATGAATTGAAAAATGGAATGAGTTATTGAAGGAAAGTTATATGACAGTTGAATCTGATTGAAATTCTGGTTTGCTAGAATTCTGGTTCTATTTTGGGACTCTTACTCTATTCGTTTCAATTTTGTTCCTTCTAGAAAGTTGCTCTATTCTGAGTCATTTGATTTCCTTCCAAATTTGGGGTTATTTACCTGTATGCAGCTCGAGATACACAAATCAGAATGTTGAGAGGTAATTCTGTTCTGCGCCAAGCCCTAACTTCAGGGTTCTGTTGTTTCGTCCATATCTGATAAACCAGGGTGGATTTTGTAACTAAATTTTAACACAAGTTGGCTATATATGTTAATTTGATATCCTCCAAATTGCAGCTCAAGTTCACAAGGAAATTGGGAGTTATTCTTTTTTTGATACAGCGTGCTCAGAATTTTACGGTTTCTGGACAGATTCATAAGTTGTGTTCTTGGTGATTCTCGAATCCTATCATATTTCCTTCCAAAACAAGATCAACACATCCAAATCTCAACAAAAACTACACCACGTCTAGAATAACACAAATATAGGTCAAGAACTTCAAGAAATCGAAACCTTCTTTCAATAGGAAGGATGAGAAACAAGTAACAACCCAATGGAGTCTGCTAAACCTCCAACACTAGAGGGGCGACTGGTTCGGCCAACTCAAAAGGATGACTCTCTCCAATGGGGGTTGCTAGCTCTTCTACCTCCACGGCCCAAGCACCACCTCGCATGGAAGAGATGCTGGAAGAATCAGTAAGAATCGATTTGTGCAAGAACTAGCAAGAAAACACAAACTGATTTTGAAGATGGAAGATGGCCGAGTGGGATCTTCGCGAGACTTCACACAAGAACAAGAACAAGTCTCTTTAGGGTTTATCAAAAGTTCAAAAGTGCAATTCAGGGTTCATTAGAGAGGCTAAAATACCTCTCTAATGGAACATTACATTTTACAAAAATACCCTAAACAACAAATGACAAAACTATTCTTAACAATAACACAAGCACAATAATTCCGAGTTTGGATTTTTGTCTCTATAAAGGGGGCGTTTGACATAGCAAACAAAACCCAAATATGACACAAAATACCTCTTTGGAAATCTCTTGTTGTCTGCTACAAGTTATATGAAGAACATAATTTGAAACGAAGGATTCCTAATTGCCAAAAGAGCCCTTGAATGGCCGGAGGTCAGATTCTAGGCAGAAAGGAAAGCCCACCATTTCTTCTATGATTAGCATAACATCCACTAGTCCAAATGCACCAACTCCTCTTTGTTAAATTGATCAAAAACTCTCCTCCAAGTTAGCTAGAGAAGAAACACCTACAAAATAAATAAAAAAGGTTAGAAAACAAAGGAGCCCTTGGCACGGGCTCAGGTGACAGGATCTTGGGGCACATCACGTTCTCACCCATTCCGTACTATCTGTAAGCGACATTCGGACGCGATATGGCATCCGCATGTCACGTCCACTTGCGTCCGAAAGTTTTCAAAAATTGGACAGATTCAAATCGGACGAGGCCTCTTCACGTCCGCAGGCATCTGAAACTGTCCAGATTTGGACAAATTTGACCCGGACGAGGCCACATGCGTCTGCATGAACTTGGCTGCGTCCACAGCCTTGTCTGTAATGACAACAGAGGCACGGGTGACCTTTGGGACACAAATACAGCGTCCTCGAGTCATCCCAAAGTGCTGGGATGATGTTCTGTACATTTGCGGATGAGGAACAGCGTCCATGAAGTCATCCGCAATCATCTGCGAGTGCACAATCCAACACTTTTCTCACATTTTCCTACTTAACTCCTATCCTATAGTATTTTCCCCATAATTACACGTCATAAAAAAACACGTATAAATACGCAATATAATGTCCTAATTACTCTAACACTTGATTGCATTATGTATACGGGAAAAATGTATTAGAAATACCCTTTAGACTTAACGGTCCGAAACATCTTCAGTAATACCCCAATAATTGTCCAACTTAAAAAGTCAGTTTGTTACATTGATGTGCATAGTTATGGGCATTATGGGTCAGAGTGATTTGTGTGACCCGGCTTCCCAAATGGACATTATGGGTTGGAGTGGCCTGCATGGCCCAACTTCTGAAAGATACAGAAACTCCATTTGGATTTCAAAAGCTGCATGACACTGCATTGTATAGTTTATTTTATATCACTTACTGAGCATTAGGCTCATTAGTTAAGTCTTTTGATGTAGGTACGTACGAGAACAAGAGAACAAGTTAAGGAGCAGTTGATGAAGAATTTATTTGTGTAGATCTTGTGGCTGGCTAGGCTAAAGGCATTTAAAGGAAAATGGTTGTAAAAGATTTTGTAAAGATAGTGTAAAAAGTTTATTTATGTTACTCTTCAAATGATTTGTTTTATTTATAAAAGCTTTTCGCTGCAATTTGTAAAAGGGTTTTATGAAAGAAAAGTCTTCTGCTGATTTTATAAAAGTAAAATTTTAAATTTTACTCGTTTTCAAATGTAACAAAAACTGGGTCATTACAGTTTTTATAAAAGGAAAATGAAATTGATTTTAAATGGTTTTATAATGCGCATGTTCATTCTGTATTTTACTTCTTACTGAGCGTTAGGCTCATAGTTTAAGTCTTGTGATGTAGGTCTGCATGAAGTCAAGGATATGAGCAGTTGATGGAGCATTTGCATGTTGCAGACTTGGTGGCTGGCAAGGTTAATAGGTTGAAAGGAAAATGTAATGATTTTATAAATGTTTTAATCTATAAATCTTTAAGTTATGACATGCTTTTTAAGTAGTGAACAGTTTTAACAAATGAAAATTTATTTATGCATTTCTTATTCAATAAGTTTTATAAAGGATAAATGCCTTTCAAATTATAAGTTTTAAATTGTAAGAAAATAGGGATGTTACAGTTTTGGTTTGTGGTCTTTGGAGATTAAGATTTTTTCATGTTTTAGTGAAGTGTGCAGAGGAGTGGTCAACCAGTCCTCGATTGTAGTCAACAAGATTACTGCATATTGAAAATTGAAAACTCTTGAGTATATTTGCGGTCGACCAGTCAAGGGGTGGTCATCAACAATTCTTACAAAATGCACATATTAAGCCTCAGAAAGGTTTGTGGTCGACCAGCTTTGAGAAAGTGGTCGACCGATAATGCGAAAAGTCACCAAAAATGTGTTGCAATGTTATATTTTAATTGGTGAATAAGGGGGGTGACTGGCCTGTTCACGCCAGTGGATGCAGACCTCTAGCTTAATGCTGGAGAAGGTGCAATTAAGTATGTGAAAAGTAGAGAAAATGAAGAAAAGAAAGAGATGGAAAACCTTGTGATGAAGGAAGAGAGAAAGGAGAAAAGCACCGAGAGGAAGTGAGAAGAAGAAAAAAAACAAAAAGCTTGGAAGGAAAAGCAAATTGGAGAGGAAGGAAACCCTATGAAGTCTGTATCTTCTCAACTCTCCAAGGAATTAAGGTAAGAAAAGATTGTATGTTGGTTGCCCTTTTGGTTGCATCACAAGAGTTAGGATATGACGTTTGATCATTTGAGGATATGTTGATGATGTGTTTAATAGTTGTTAAGTTTGAATAATCATATTGTTGTTCTAGGATATGTGGTTTGATGTTTGTTCTTGATAGATTAAGTTAAATTGATTATATTGTTGTTTGAAAGATTGATGTTGTTGTTGAGTTTGATAGATGTTAAGTTATTGATCATGTTGATGTTAAGGATAAGATAGACTTCTTTATCTTTATATGATGGATCGCATAGAATTGAGGATTTGTTGATGAGCATGGAATTGTATGCATTCATGTATATTCATGCATCATGGTTTTCAAGAAACATTATGAAAATGATTTATCATGCATATGGTTTTTCAAGTAAGTAAAGGTAAAGAAGATTAAGAATTCCAATGATAGAGGCTTGATGGAAAATTCCCCAATGATAGAGGCTTGGATACTAAAACTACTAATAGAGGCTTGGATACAAATTCCTAATGATAGAGGCTTGGATACTTGAACCAATGATAGAGGCTTGGATACTTGGTCCAATGATAAAACGAAATGTAAGGAAAAAGTAAAGAGAGGAAACTAAAATGGAAATTGTTTTATGAAAAGTGCATTTCATGATTCGTTATGCATTTCATTTCTTACTAAGCATTAGGATTATAGTTTAAGTCTTGTGATATAGGTAAGCATGGTAAATAAAGAAAGGAGCATTTGATGGATGATTTACGTGTTGCGGATCTTGTGGCTGGTTGGGCTAAAGAATAAAGGGTAAAGGAAATGTTTTTAGCTATGAAATGTATTTTTAAATTGAATGCTTTGGAGCAAAATTTTATTTATGGTGTTCCAATCATTTATTCTCAATTGATTGATTAAAAAAAGTCTTCTACTACGTAATTTATAGAGAAAAGTGTTTTAAATCTCAACGTTTTAAGTAAAGGAAAACCGGGTAGTTACAACCACAATCTTCCCTCCTTTGGGGGCTCGATGTTCTCGTCGTCCACATTTCCAGCTGGACTTTGGCTTTGATACCATTTGTAATGTCCCTAGTTCTCCTAATACAATGTTGTCTTCTTTGAGTCGAATCCTGTATAGTTTTGTTCTTGGGGTTAGCTCAAAATGTGTTGTACTAGTTAGGGAGGAGAACTCTAATTATTAACCTTGCATTTTCCACTCACCCAATCAATGTGAGATTATGCACCACTATTGGTATTAGCCAAACTCTCACATAAGCCATCTTTACTTTCATAAGGCAAGTTACAATAATAAGAAAGAAATATTTCAATGTTTTCCATCATGGCCCAAGATGTGATAACCATGCTAGTATCGAAAATTGTGTTGGAATCGTCTTTTAATGCAAGGGGTAGAATTCTTTCGGATAGGAGACATAGCTTGGCACTGAAGATGGTCAAGGCGCTAATATGCTTGAAGGATTGGGAGCTTTCAGACAAGAGAATGCAAGACAATGCCCGATTGAAGGAAATTGCACAAGATATGAACAACATCAACATATATAAAGTGGATTTTGAAGTGTATAACTCTCTAAAAAATTGAGGATGAGTTTATTTATAATGTATAATTTATATAATCAAGAAATTGCGCATAATTGACAATTGAGTGGGTGCGAACTTAATTGAGATGTACTCGTATTGTAATGATGCATTTGTTTCTTGATTAAAGATGTAACAAGTTAGTTTAATCAATGAAATCAAGTATTTTTTTATCATTGTTTCTATTGTCAAAATAATTAAAAAATATATTGAAATACAAAATAATTAAAAAAAACATTTGCAACAAATAATAACACAAAACATTTAATACCAAAAAATATTTTTAAAAAATGTAATGCCTAGTTAATGTTGCAACTCACATTCCATGTATGTTGCGGCGTCTTTTCAAAATTTTAAAAAAAGAACAGGATAATGGTTGGACTGCAGATCGACCCAAAGGTCCAAGGTTGGCTAGCTTGGTCATGCTGGCCTGATTTGTTACCGAGGCTGACTTAGTGTCGTAGAAAGGTTAAAATATGTTGGAGCAAAGTTAGACTTGTGTGACATTTTTATATATGTATGTGTGTTTGTGTGTGTTTATATAATTGTTAAGAAAAAAATAAGGATAATATAGAGAGTTGAGAAATAAGCGTGGATAGTATTGATCAGAATAATTCCTGAGAAAGACTGTTCTTGACAATCTCTTTAGACGGAATTACATTTCCAACTAGAAAGGTTGGAAGGGTCACAAATGGTCCCACTTAAATTCCAGTCTCCTTAGACAGATCTTACTTACACAGTACAATTACACTACTATCAGGTACGAAAAATGATAGCAGATGTGATCCAAAAATATCGAGAACTGAGTTAAAAAAGATCTCACTATAAAAATAAAGATTTACAATACTCTTCTAGAAACTAAGTATTCTAGAGAATATTCACTAAGAGAAAAATCACCACTCTTAAATTTCACAATGTGCACAAAGCACCCCATCTATTTTTCCCTCACACTCTTTATTTTTTCTCTCTAAAAAATAATCCTCATTCTATTTTTTCACTCCCTCTTCTTCTTCTCTCCTTTTTTGAATTTTGGATGTAGAGACTCTTCATCAAACCTCTATTTATATAGGTTTCATGAGACATTTTCCTTAAATTTAGGAGTGTAGGCACTGAAAGGAGGAATGAAAAATTCCTCCTTTCACATCATTCCATTGATGAGGAGTATCCCTCTCATAAAGAGGGATACCTACCTCACAAATCTCTCTCTCCCGATTTATGATGAGGTAAGTCTAGTCTAATAAAACTTCTACAGAATTCGTGTTTGCTCTTTTGTAAGATATTTGTCATCGTGGCTGAGCCATTTTCATCCATATGAATCTTTTCTAGATATACTTGCTTGGTGTCCAACACATCTCGTATCAAATTATACCTAATATCTATGTGTTTTGATTTTGAATGAAAGCTTGTATGCCTGCTCAAATGAATAGCACTTTGACTATCACAATATGAGATATATTTGTCTTGTTTATGACCTTGCTCTATCAGAATTTTTGCATCCACAACACTTTTTTACAAGGCTCTGTAGATGTTATAAACTCAGTTTTCATTGTCAATAATGCAACTAATTCTTGTCGCTTAGATTGCCATGAAACTGCTTTCCCTCCAAATGTAACCAAATACCCTAATGTTGACTTAGAGTCAATGTCCCCAGCCATGTCTGCATCAGTATAGCCTATTAACAAATGCTCTTTCCTCCTAAAACACAATCTTAATTTAGAAGTACCTCTAAGACACTTAAGAATTCACTTCACTGCATTCCATTACTCTTTATCTAGATTTCATAGAAATTGACTAACTATTCAAACATAATGTGAATTTTCAGGTCTCATACAAACCATAATATACATCAAGCTACCGATTACAGAGGCATATGGAATTTTTTTGCATTTCTGTTTTTCCTTCTTCAACAGAATGCCTTTGTTCAGAAGTAAGCTTGAAATTTTTAGCAACTGGAGTATTGACCGGCTTTGTCTTTTCCATGTAGAATCGGTAGAGAATTTTCTTGATATATTTCTCATGGGATAGCCTTAACTTTCCATTTTTCATATCACGAGTGATACTCTTCCCAAGTATTTTTTTTGCGGGTCCTAAGTCTTTCATGGCAAAAAAACTTACTAAGTTCTTTCTTTAACTTAACAATCTTTCCTTTGTCTCGGCCCATAATCAGCATGTCATCAACATAAAGTAGGAGGATTATAGATGTACCGTTTGTGAATATTTTAACGAACATTCAATGGTTTGAGGAAGTTTTCTTGTATCCTTGATTGACCATGAAGGAATCAAACTTCCTGTACCATTGTCGTGGGCTTTCTTTAATCCATACAAACTCTTTTTCAATCTACATACTAGATGTTCCTTTTCTTCAACGATGAATCCTTCTGGTTTTTCTATGTAGATCTCTTTTTCTAGTTCACCTACAAGAAGGCAGTCTTAACATCAAGTTGTTCAATATCTAATTTTAGACTTGTGGCTAATCCAAGTACTTCTCGTATGAATGACATTTTCACAACAGGTAAAAACATTTCGTCAAAGTCAATGTCTTTCTTTTGACCAAAGTTTTTCTTGACCAGTCATGCCATATACCTTGATTGTGAACCATTGTCTTCAACTTTGAGTCTGTGTACCCATTTGTTCTTGAGTGCCTTTCGCCCATTTGGAAGCTGAACCAGTTTGTATGTGTGGTTTTCATGCAATGATTTTATCTCATTTTTCATTGCATCCAACCAGTTCTTCTTATGTGGATGCTCCATAACTTCCTCATAGCACTCAGGTTTATCGCTATTAGTGATCATAACATACTCATTTACAAAGTATCTTTTTGATGGACGATGATCTCTTGTTGATCTTTTTGGCTTGAGTTCTGCAGTTGATTCTGGGGAAGTCTCTACTTCTCCTTGGTCAACATCATCAGTTGCTTGATCACTAGATTCTCAAGCATCACCCCATTAAAAATTGATTTCATAGGATAAACTCTTATTAGAGGCTCCTCAGTGATGTCGACATCTTTCTTTAAGTCTTCAATGGCTGATTTTCAAAGAAGACAACATCTTAGCTTCTGAGAATCTTCTTGTCAACCATATCCCAAGGTCTATATCTGAATGCATCATTTCCATATCCGAGAAATACACATTCTTTAGCTTTACTATCTAGCTTGGACCTCTAATCTTTGGGAATATGGACAAACGTTCTGCATCCAAACACCTTTAGATGCTCATAAGAGACGACTTTTCCTATCCATAGTCTATTTGACACTTCTCTACTCAATGGTACTAATGGAGACAAGTTGATGACATTTACTGCAATCTTCATTACTTCTCCCCAAAATATTTTGGGTAGTTTTGAATGTGATAACAAATACCTTATTTTTTTCCACGATTGTTCCGTTCATTCTTTCTACAAGACCATTTTGTTGAAGAGTCTTTCAAACCGATCTTTCATCTTTGATTTCATGCATCTTGTAGTATTTATCAAAGGATCTCATGTATTCGCCACCATTGTTTGTGCGAATTCATTTTAACTTCTTTCTAATTTTTCCCTATGTGATAGCATGAAATTGTTTGAAAACACTAAGCACCTTATCTTTTGTCTTGATTGCATAAGCCTAAACTTTCCTTAATTGATCGTCAACGAATGTGACTATGTATTGGGCGCCACCTAATGTTTTCATTAACATGGGATCGCAGACATCTAAATAGATGACTTCTAACACATTTGGTTTCCTTGATGCATAATTCTTCTGAAAGAAAACTTTGTGTTCTTTTTCCACCAAACAATGAATACAACTTGGTAGAACTTCATTTCTGAGATGTGATAGACTTTCTTTCTTGTCAAGCAGTGTAAGTCCTTTTTGCTCATGTGACCGAGTCGTTTGTGTCATAACTCAATGGATGAGTTATCTTGAATAGTATTTACTAATGCTTCTTTCATAATCACTTGAGTCACATACATGCTAGATTTTTTATTTCCTATCACTATAACTAGCAAACTTTTGCTGAGCTCTCATTTACTGCCAACGAATTTGTTCTTGTATCCGGTATTATCAAGAGCATTGACTGATATTAGATTTAGTCGAATATCTAGAACATGTTTGACATCTTTAAGCACCAATTCACATTCTGTGTTGGTCTGGATACAAATTTCATATTTTCCAATTATTTTGGAAATGTGATTGTTTCCTATCTTAATAATGCCAAAATTGCCACTGGTTTAAGACGTAAAATATTTTATCTTTAACGTAACATGATAAGATGCACCAGAGTCACACATTCAACATGATTCATGAGTCATGAGGTTGACAACATCTTCACATATAATTACATTTTCATGATTAGAGGCAGTTGCAATCATACTCTTTGTCTCCACTTTGGCACTTTCTGTGTTTTGTTCCTTTTTCAACTTCCAAATATTCTTTTTTATGTGGCCCATTTTACTCAAATGATAGCACTTGGTGCTCTTTTTACTTCTTGATTTTAACCTTCTCGATGTGTAATATCTCAAATTTTTGTTGAGATGAAGACATAGCTTAAATGTTAATTTTGGAGATAATAGGAGCTGAGTTGGACAAGTAAAGATATTAGTCAAGAGAAATGCATTTGGAATAAGTGAATTATAATACCCCGTTATGTTCATAATTAGCTAAGGGGAAGAATTTAAGTCAATTGGAGAATTATTTAGTGATATTTGGAGTTAGATTGGACAATATCAATTAGTTTGATAGTCAGTGGAGGTAGTAAGAGGAAATGTATTTGGACACTTTTGGATATTGTATGGATATTGTAAGGATTTATAGCTAATTAATATTAAGGTTGAAGGTATAGGATTTATTATATTTTAGGGCATATTGGATTTAGTGAAGAATAATGTGAAGGTGGAATGGTGAGACATTTGGTATATGGTGAAGTTTGGATAGTTTGGAAAAGTGAATTATGGTTTATTAAGGGTAATATATATATATATATATATGAACAATCTGGAGATTTAATTGAAAGCAAACTGCTTGGAGACAGTGGTTAATCGGCGAGGTGTGATCGACCGGTGTCGATCAACCAGCGTGAAAATGGACAATTTCTGAAGAATTGATGGTAATAGGTCACTACAGAGAAGAACGAATGGCGTAATCATTTTCCATTTATGATAATAATCTAGAAGTATAAACTTATGCTAAAGATGAAACGAATCGTCCTCTGAAACGTATGGACGTTGAAGGGTTGCTGGGCAATGAAGAGGCTGCAAACCTTTGGCCTTCTGTCTTCACGTAGACGGATGTTGAAGAGTTTCAAACTCTTGGCCTTCTGTCTTCAGTTGGTTACTGAAGTGTTGCTGGTGCTTATTCTATAAATGCGAGATGTCAATTTGAGGGAGAAGAAAGCATGAACAAGCTCTGCCCAAAATCTTGTGAGTGTATTGCTTTTGAAGTTTGTGAGGGTTTCATTTTTAGGGAGCAGTGCTTGAGAAACTATGAGTATGGTTTAGTCTTTTTGAGTATTTGAAGTTTGTGATGAGTGCTTCTAGATGTGAGGTCTTACTTCTAGAGTTGTGGTTGTGAGACTTTCTTGTGTGAACGTTGTAGGAGACAATGAGGAAGGAGGAAACATTCTGTGAATATTGGGTGAGAGAGATAGAGAGTTTGTAATGAAAGTAGTAAACTACTATGAATTGTGATGGATGATGGAAGTTTATGCATGGCCGAGAAGGTTTTGTCTTTGGCTTCTCTATTCGTGTCAATAATTCAGGTAACAGACACTCTCCCTATGTCTTGTTGGAGTTTGAAGGTTTTGTTTCTGCATGCTATGGTTCTGCAAAGTAATAGTATTGAATATAATAATTAGTTAAGGTTATGTTGTGTTGGCTATTGGATATAATTGGGTTTGCATGATTTTATGCGACAGAGATTGTTAGTGAGTTTGGTTAGACTCTGGATATATTAATTGGTTAAGGTATTATTTTGTTGGACGTTGAAGAATGTTTTGATTTTCATGCTTTCCATAAGGATAAGTGGTTATTGGATTAGTGATTGGGTTTTATTATGTGGGATTTTGGAAAAAGTAATTATTGAATTAAGGATTGTCATTATTGGACATATTGTTAACCTATACTTTTTTGGAGTAAATTGTTAAGTTGAATTAAGAAAATATGTTAGGCAATAAACTGCTTGTAGTAGGGTTGTTTATTGGGAAATCCTTATTGATTATCTCATGTTGTTAATAACTAGGTTTTTGTGAAGAATCTTAAAGTGTTAAACCATTAAAGCTAAGGACTTCAGGTACGTGGTACTATATGTGGTTTGTCCGAAAGGGCCTACATCACTGGAATTAGGAGGTGTTTACTATTTGTTTAATTGATCGTTATGAATTATATGTTTATTAGATTTATGTTTTGTTCCTTGTTAGGACGGATCACGTTTTAAGGATACGATTAAGGAACAAGTTAGATAGGATTATATGTGCACGACAACGTTAAGACTTAGAATCCTAAAGTACACAAAAATGGAATATACGTAAACAGCTGTGGTCCGGTTGGTTACGCCGGCACAAAAATCAAAGTATATGAAAATGAAACAAAGGTAAATAGTTGTGGACTGGTTAAATACACCCGGCATAGAAACCAAAGATAAGTAAACAATTGTGGACCGGTTCGTTATGCCTGGCACAGAAAACAAAGATAAGTAAATAACTATGGTCTGGTTAGATACGTCTGGCACATAAATCAAGATAAGTAAACAAATGTTTGTGTGGTTCAGTTGGATACGCCCAGCGCAAAAACGGAATAAATGATAGTAAAAGACAGAAACATTAACAGATAAGTAAAACAGAAAAATATATACGATGTTATAGAAATTGTATGTGTTTTACGTTTATACCATGTACTGAGCTTTAGGCTCATAGTTAGGTCCCGTTGATGTAGGTAAGGAGCCGATGATTAGATAAAGCTGTTGATGGACGTAGCTGATGGAGTATCACTGGGTTGGGCGTTTGTGTTGTTAGCGACGTTGACCTTGTGGTTATGGCTCACGAAAATGGAATAAATATGTTTAAATTGTTTTAAGTGTATTGAGTGCTATTAGCTTTAAATGGAATTTAAATAAATGTTTTAACAAAACTTGTTGAAATAGTTTTTAAAATTGTTGGTTTATGGTATTAAATTATAAAAGATTTTTGCTGTATGTTTACTCTGTGTTTTATACGATTGAGACTTCTGCTGTATGTTACTCCGGTTTTTCCATCATGCAATGGTTTTAAAGAAAATAAAACTTTTATACGGAAAAGGTTACGGAATGTTACACGATGTGCTGGCTCTAGGAGTCTCACGTTCCTTTGATCTCCCTCTCATTACAGTTAAAGCCTCCACAGAAGAATGCTCCTTCTTCTTTTGTCTACTTTCTTCTGCAAGAACTGCAACTGCAATATCATTGAACATCAATGTTGTTTTTGTAACACAGTTGGCCAAATTTATAAAAATGATCATATGAATCAGACACACTTTGAAGTAACATTTCAGTTTGTTCATTTTCATCAATTTTGTGCTTCATTGCTGTAAGTTGATGAAATAACGTGTTGAGAGTATTGATGTGGTCTGTCACCGATGTTGATTCTGACATCCAAAAAGTATATAATTTTCTTTTCAAAAAATTGTATTATGCAATAACTTTGCTTCATATAATTTTGTCAACGTATCCCAGATTTGCTTGACAGTTGTCATTTCTGAGACACTTGACAAAATTTCTTCTGTTAGAGCAAGATGCAAATTGGCGATAGTATCCCCTTCTGCTTTAATCCATTTTTCTTTTTCAACAGTTGCTGGTCTTTCGCCGATAGTTGCAGCACAACTATCCTTCGGCAATAATGCCTTCATTTTTAATTTCCACAATGAGAAATTATTTTTGTTAAAGATTTCAATTTCAACTCTTCTCGCCATAATAAAAAGGCTCTGATACCACTTCTTGGGAAAAAAATAAAGATAATATAAAGAGTTGTGAAAAAAAAAAGCGTGGACAGTACTAATAAGGATAATTCACAAGTAAGACTAATTTGACAAATTCTTTAGATAGAATTAAATTTTCAAGTAAATTTAAAAAAAAAAACTCAAGAGGTCACAAATAGTCCCACTTAAAATCCAGTCTCCTTAGACAGAGCTTACTTACACAACACAATTACACCACTATCCAGTACGAAAAATTATAGCAGATATGATCCAAAAATATTAAAAATATTTTCCTATACTATTATAATATAACAGTCAATAAGTAAGAGAAATAATAACAAAAATAGATATCAAGAGTTTTTACGTGGAAACCCAAGTCAGGAAAAACCATAATGACTCAGTCCAGAAAGATCTCGCTAAGAAAAATAGGATTTACAATATTTTTCTAGAAACATTCTGGAGAATATTCACTAAGAGATAAATCACCACGCTTAGATTTCACAATGTGCACAAAACATCCTACGTATTTTTCCCTCACACTCTTTCTTTTTTCTCCCTAAAAAAGAATCATCACTATATTTTTCCACTCTCTCCTCTTCTTCTTCTGCTTTTCTCTTTTTGAATTTTGGATGCAAAGACTCTTCTTCAAGCCTTTATTTATACAGATTTCATGAGAAATTTTCCTTAAATTCAGGGGTGCAATGCCAATTCCCCCTTTCACACCATTATATTGATGAGGAGTTCCCCCTCATCATAAAGAGGGACTTCTACATCACAATAATGTATGGCTATTTTGAGGATAAAATTTGAAGATGAATAATGGAAATCAGTTCATGACTAATATTTTGTGTGTGTATAGGTCTTTCTATGCATGTGTGTGCGTGTTTGCATGTGTGTGAATAAAATTTTAAAAATAATAATAATAATTAGTTCATGATTAATATTTGAAATATGAGATATAAAGTAAATTTATTCCATATCAAGTGTATATTCTAATTCGACAATATATGATGTAATATAGAAAAGAATGGGAAAATGACAAATCAACCATCATCCCTTACTGTTAGTGACAAACCAATTATCATCATTTTTTCGCTAACAAATTAACCATTGAACTATAGAAAATTGATGTCGCTACCATTGCTGTCACGTTTGTCGTTAACGCTTTGATGACAAACTACAGCGGTTTGAGGACGAACCGCCTCGGTGTGTCATGAAACCGCGGTGGTGTCTCATGGAATCGCAGCTGTTTGTCACGTCGAAAATCTTTGATCGCAAATTTGAGGGCTTAAATGCTTGATTTTGAATTCAAGAAATGTGGGTCATGGGGTAAACTATGTGACAAGTCGTAGATCCCTGAGAGAGTTTCAATTTGATATATTATAGAGCTGATTCGGACACCCGTAGCCAAAGTTATGATCAATTGAAGTTGAAGAGGTCAAAATTATAGTTCTGCTTCCATAAACCAGGAACAGTAGCGGTTTCATCGTCAAGCCACAGTGGCGTGTCAATACGCCGCAATGGCATGTCAATACCCTGTGGCGGCTTCATACTAAACCACCGCGGTGTATTGAGACATCGCTGCAGTTCCTACATGAAGCGTCGCGGTTCTTCATTTGGTTTTTAAAAACTATGGCACCGCGATGGTTTGTATACGAAATGCCGCGGTGCCACATCATCACGTTTAACGGCAAACGTGATAGCGATGTTGGATTTGACATTTCTCATACTTCAGTGGTTAATTTTTTAGAAAAAAAATGATAGTGGTTGGTTTGTCACCAATAGTAAAGGATGATGGTTGATTTGTCATTTTCCTAGAAAAAAGATTTTTTTAACATATATGACTTGTCCAAATTTAATTATAATATTATAAAGGGAAAATGACAAATTAACTATCATCGTTTGCGATCAATGACAAGTCAACAATTATCCTTTTTTTCTAACAAATTAACCACTAACGTATGGTAAAATTACAAAGCGAACATCGCTGTCACGTTTGCCATTAACGTACTGAGGTGGAGCCGTGACGGTTCATATATAAACCACCGTGGCGCCGTTGTATTCCAAGAAAAGAAGGCCAAATTTGGCTTGAACCGCCGCGAGGTCTCAAGAGACTGTCGCGAGATCTCAAGAGACCGCCGCGGTGTGAATCGCAGTGGTCTCTTGAGACACCGCGCGGCGTCATCATAAACCGCAGCGATTTCTTGACACTATTTTGAATTGTATAAGTATAGAGTGAACTCCTCGCAATATTCTCAGACATTTTGTCAATGATTAGCGAACCCTAGAGATTTTTGAGAGCTGAAGTGAACCACATTTTGGCAAAGTTGAAGAATTTGTTGAAAAGCAAATGGCATCTTTGAGTGTTGAAGAATCTGTTATTAACTGTCAAGTTGAAGTGGGGCCCACAGCCACATTTTTTGCCACTGAGAATAAGATACGTGGAATTGGAAATGAAGCTGCAATTGTATTGCATTCTATCTCAGCAACTCTATACGAGGAGGACGATGAGGACCTCCGTTCATTTTGCCAATCCACTAGTGACAAAGACATTGACATGGCCGAGAGTAGGCCTAGACGCCCACCACAAGCACAATGCACCTTCGCTGGTATGGGCCTTGGTAAAAAATATAGTTCATTGAATAAAATTAGAGAAGAAATTGTCGATCATGCGTTGAAGAATGGGTACAGGATAAAATTAACCCACAATGACGCTCATCGGTTGAGGACTGCCTGCCAGGAAGGATGCACGTGGCTGCTGCACGCCTAAAAAATGCAAGGTGAAATGATGTTTCAAATAAAGTTCTACAACGACGTTCACACTTGCTCCAGAAAGATGGAAAGCCGCCATGCCACTGCCAAATGGGTGGCAACACATTAATTAGACAGATTTAAAAGTCAGGCCGATTAGGACCTATCTTCCGTAATTGAGATAGTCAGGAAGGACTTCAACATCAACATCACACCCAGCCTTGCTAGAAGGGCAAGAAATGCGACCAAAAAATTAATGAAGGGGATGGCAATGAGCAATACAAGCTCATATGGTCCTATGCCGAGGAGATTCAGAGGTCTAATCTTGGGAGCTCGGTGTGTGTTGACTTAGACATGAGTGAGTGCATTTAAAGTGATGTACATGTATTTGGCAGCATACAAGATGGCCGTACTGAACTGTGGTAGACCGGTTATTTGTTTGGACGGTTGCCACTTGAAGGGAGCGACTCCAGGACAGCTACTCACTGCTGTCACCATCGACGGGAACGATGGAATGTATCCGATTGCTAGAGCAATGGTTGAAGCATAAAATAGGGCTTCTTGGAGCTAGTTTCTGGAATTGTTGCTCGATGATCTAAACACCCTATCTGGCAATGGATGGACAATCATTTATGACCAACAAAAGGTGCGGTTGATTGCTTTTGCCTTCTGTGTTTATGTTATGCATTTTGTACCAATGTCTGACTCATACTATGAAGCTTTGCGGGGGCTAGTGCTAGCTGTCAGAGAGGTGGCAGGGCAAGCGGACCATCGGTTTTGCATCCGACACCTGTATGGAAATTTTAAAAAATAATTTAAAGGCAGATTGTTAAAGGATGCAATGTGGGCCGCATCTATAGCCACAACAGTGAGTCAGTTTGAGAGAGAGATGGCAAATTTATTTTTACTTGACCTAGTGGCCCACAACTATCTATGAGGAATAGATGTGACATGTTAGGCCAAACATGCTTTCTGCTCCATCCTCAAATGCGACTTAAGCCTCAACAATCTTAGCAAGTCCTTCAACGCCTACATCTTACAAGCCCGTGACAAACTGATTCTAAGTATGTTTGAGATCATTCGAAAGGGCATTATGGGTAGTATCATGAAAAAAAATGAAAAGATGGCTCGCTCGATGGACCTTTAGTGTCTGCAGATCAGCAATCGTCTCACTAAACTACAACTTGTTGGTCAAAATTGGAGACCCCAGTTTTCAGGAGCTGCCCGGTTTGAAGTCAGCAACAGTAACGAATAGAAATCTGTCGATTTGGATAGGCGTATTTGTACCTGTTACTAGTGGGAGTTGACCGGCATCCCATGTGTCCATGTAGTCTCGTGCATCCACTTCAGATCTCCTGAGGAATTTGTGCATGCATGCTATCACTGGGAAACATACATGGCGATGTACTCCCACTTTGTCCACCCCGTCGATGGACGAATCAAGTGGCCTCCTGTGACACATCTTGATCCAATTATCCCACCGCCATTTAAAAGGCTTCTAGGAAGGCTGCAAAAACGTAGAAGACGGGATGTGGACGAGGCCCCAAGCCAGATAGTGCTACCCAGAAGACATATAAACATGACCTGTGTCTGGTATGGGGGTGTGGGGCACAATTCCCGCACGTGCGAAGGTGGAAATGAGTCTAGTGCAGGGGCCGGCATAGGCGACAGAGGGAGAGGATGAGCCAGAGGTAGAGGCAGAAGCGACAGAGGAAGGTCGGAGGGAAAAATTATGGGTTTCAGAGTCCCCGAGACAAGCCTCGAGACACAGCCTGCCATAGTCCCTGAGACAGTCCCCGAGAGAGTTTCTGAGACTGTTCCCGATAGAGTTCCTGAGACGCAGGTGAGCCCATTATCACGTTTGTGTTTTCAAGTGTTATTTAAACTATGCTAATTTCATTTGCAATGTGTTCTGCAGGAGTATGATGCACAAGGTCCACAAACACAAACATAGACAAATGTGGACCTGAACCTTCTGTAATACATTGGTTTGATAGATTAGCTTTGATATATATGTGATTGTACTGTACGCTATCATTGTAAATTTTGAACTGATTAATATGAATTGGTTTCATAAATTTGAATTGATAAATTTGAATTTGTTTTGTTTCATCAATTTGAATTGATATATTGGTTCCATACATTTGGTTGTGGAGGATGATTGGAAATTGATTATAGGTACCATGACAATCCGCAGCGGTTTGTGCATCGTTGCCCCGACTTGCTCACAAGCCACCACGGCTTGGTAACAACCCGTGGCGACCTGTCCACAACCTCACCGCGGCTTGCATAACAAACTGCCGCGACTTGTGAGCAACGCCGCAACGGCTTGCTAACAAACCGCGGTGGCTTGCTGAAATTGTTGCAATGAATTCACCCAAGTTTCTCCATACACTTGTTTTTAATTATCTACTTGATTTAGTTCATGCAGGATTTACTTTTCACTTATCCTCACCCCAATTTATAAAAATTTTGGAGAGTCTCCCTTGTTTCTTTACTCCCCCAAAGCTAATCTCATACATTGTGCACAAAATTTCAAGTAGTTCCAGTATCATCCATCTGTTATCTTTTCTACTATTAATCTTTCATCCAACATATAATCTTTAATCCAAACATATAATTGTTTATCCAAACATATAATTCAACGTACACATATTTTACAACAAATTCAACTAAAATAGATATGCATATGCCTATGCCTTCTTCTTCCTACCCCGCTTCAGCCGCAAATCTGTGACTTGAAAAGACAATTGCACGTCCAAGCATACGTTGGACGCATTGGCGTACAACGGACCATCCATGGGTTGATCGCCATGCTCGTGGAATTGTTCCTTATTTGTGCAATGCTGGAGCACCCTCATCCCCTCACTCATGCACCGAAAGACGCCAGATGGGCTGCAATGCAAAGAAAACAATTAGTAAACAAGCAGAAGCAATATGAATATACACAAGGGAAAATACATACTACTCTTTGTCAGTGGGGGCTACGATCACAGAAATTGCTTCAGGCATCAATTGCTGGTAAGCGAATTGAGTGTGTAGGTCAACGAACGACATAAACAACCCTTGCTTTATATGTGTCTGAAATGTAAACAACACATTAGAAACCATAGAACATGAACAACAATTCGAAGAAGCGAGATGGTTACTTAAGTGAATCCACCCTAAGGTGAGTAGTGATTGTTGCTGTTGAAACACGAAGGTAGCTTCGTCGTCCAACGCATAGCACTACATATAAGTTTGGATGAGTACTAAGATAAAAGCTTATAAACTAAGATACAAAGAAGACTTCTCACCATGTCTGGCGTCCTGTGTTGGTCCGAGAAGATGATATCAATGATGGTGTATTCACCGTTGATCATCTTTCCCCCGAGATATGCGTACGTCTCCAAGTTCTTTCTAATATTTGGCGCAACATACTTCTTGAAGATGTCCATCAATTCCCGAGATTGCAACGAAAATGGCAAAAGGCTGTCAGACTAATAAAGCAAATAAGTGCATACACACATATATAACCAAATGAAAGACGTACCACGCACACAGTTCTAAGGGCCTAAGGCTGTGACTCACTGGTCTCCTGCACCTTGGCAGACATGGCTGGATGAGCAGGTTGGTGGCTTACGGCACCAATGTTGCAAATCAACAACATGTCATTACGTCAGACACAAATAAAGTAAAGACTGGACTTTGCGTACAAAGTAAATGACTTACAAGCGGTATGCGGATTCTGTTGCTTCAGAGGACGATGGAGAGCCTGCTGTACGAGCTAATCTGCTCTCAATTTTCTGAAGTTCCGCCACCAGCTCACAGTGCCTCTCTTCTGCTCGTTTCTCCCCTTTTTGTATTTGAACTTGCGCCATTTGAAGATGCTCCTCCATCATTTGTATTCTAGTCAGCGCCATATGATGGAGCTCCTCCATCTTGCTCATCTAGACAGAAGTCTCCTCAGGCATTGAAGTAAAATGAGATGTCTGAGGAGGGGGCTCTTCTGCTAAGGGGGCTGAATGCTGAGGCACTGAGGGGGGTGGAGGTGCTGGTTGCTTCTTGGTCTTGCGACCAATTTCCCTCAAACTTTGGTGACCCCCATTCAGTCCACTTTCAATTTATTGTACACGTCAGTGGCCGACTCTTCAATTCTCGGCTCTTTCTCCGAGATGGGTACCCCATAATGCTCAATAATCCTTTGGATGAGCCAGTTGTATGACAGGTTCTTGGCTGGGTTCTTGAGCACCTCGTGCATGTGCCTCAGGATGACATATCCGATGTCCACCTTTTTCCTGGTGAACACATTCTCCAGCAAATAGAGATCCATGCAACTAACATGGTCTCCATGTCTATCCCCAGGCAAAATCGTGTACGTGGTGATGAGGTGGATCACTCGGGCTATGGCATTCAGCTCCTTGCCCTTTGGCTTGTTGTACTCAGCAATCTCGGGATCCCGGTGCAACAATCTAAGCACCGCTAGCCCTTCTCCTCAGTTGATGAATGGTGGACCCCGAGACACGTGATAATATTGATCGCTTAGCCCCTTCAGTACACATCCAAGCATTATATTCAGCTCATTGGGAGTCAACCTCAACTCCCGTCCAAAAATATATGTTCGCATCTCTAATGGCTGGTGGACAGTTTCAAATTTAGATAAAACAATCTAACAATCCTCTCACAATAACTACCCCCCATTCAACACAACCCGCTCAATCCAGCATCCTCAACCAATTGTTGAATTCTCATTCCTGCCAAGGAGTCCAAATCTATTATTTTTGAAACAATAATTGCACGGTGTTGTATATCATCTTCATACCGTGCTTTGGCATATGTTGTCCTGAATAGTTTGGACTGGAAACCCGCTGTAACGAGTTGGAACCGGACCAATGAGCTTCTGGCTAGTTGTTGTTCAGGCTCGGGTTGAGGTTGCTATTGAGAGTGTGCAACGGTTTCTCCAGCCTCAACGGTTTCTCCGTGTTGCACCGCCGCGGGTTGAACATCTTCCACCGCCGCGGTTTGGACATCTTCCACCACGACGAGTGCTTCTTTTTGCACCGTTGACTCCTCTGGTATCGATTGCGACGTACCCTTTCACTTGAACGCCAATTTCTTTGCTCGGGAATACATTGTGATCGAAGGTCTGAGCTTATTGTTCGCCAAGCGGTTTTCGTTGTTTGTTCGCGGTGAAAATGCCCGAGCCCTAGGACTTTAGCGTTTATGTATACCGACAGAGTTCAAAGACTGAGGCCAGAACCGCTGTGGTTTATGAAAATGCCACTGCGGTATCTCAAGAGACCGTGGCGGTTTGGTATCACACCGCGGCGGTCTCTTGAGACCCCGCGGCAGTTCAAGCCAAATTTGGCCTTCTTTTATTGCAAAACTACGGCATCCCGGTGGTTTGTATGCTAACCACCGCGGCTCCACCTCAGCACGTTAACGGCAAACGTGACAACGATGTTCGCTTTGTCATTTTCCCATACGTTAGTGGTTAATTTGTTAGAAAAAAAAGAATAGTGGTTAACTTGTCATTGAGGGCAAACGATGACGGTTAATTTATCATTTTCCCTATTATAAATAATTTTTGTTAAATAAAAAATAATAAATTTTTTTCCGGATAGTTGTATATGTATTAGGGAAAATGACAAATTAACCATCGTGGTTTGCAATCAATGACAATCAACCACTATCCTTTATTTTCTAACAAACTAACCACTGACGTATGAGAAAATGACAAAGCAAATATCGCTCTCACGTTTGCCGTTAACAAGGTGATCTGGAGCCGTGGCAGTCCATTGAAATAAGGCCAAATTTGGCCTGGACGGAGCTGAGATACTGCGATTTCTCGGGACGCCACAGCGGCGTCCATCAGAACGCCGTGGCGGTTTAGTGGAAACAGGTGTGTTTTTGGTTGCTGAAAATGAAGATGAAAAATCTGTTGATAAGTCATCCCTTTCTCTTGATCCTGGTGAACTTCAAGAGCGCTAAGAATTTATTGGAAGCTTGTTCGAGGAGAGGGTAAATCTAGGGATGAGCATTTTGATGGTTTGATATCAGGAAGTAAATCCAAAAGTGGCTCTGATTTGGAGTACTAGAACGAGAATTGTCATCCCACAAAGAGGTTTAAAGTGGGAAGCTTTGGCGAACCTTCAGTTTCTGAAGGATTGGATGTCGGGTTGTTGGGATCTCACAGTGATTTTCCTAGTAAAGTAAAGAAAAATTCTTTGAAGGATCCTACTAATCAACTTCCAAATATTGATAGGGTAACAAATGCCGATTTTGGTTCTCAAAAGGAATACAAACAACCAAGTTTAGGAAAATATCACGTTCAACCAGCTGATCCAAAGTCCTTCGATCAAAATGGAAGGGAAAAGGCTCCTGATACAGCAGAAAAACCTGGCAAAAGTGTTGAAAATTCTGGACGTGGGCTTAAAAATTCCAATAAGGGGTTTCTTTGAAAAAGGATAAATTACGTGCACGTTCTCATAAGGAAGAGGCTAGTAGGAATGAGATTAAAGTTCCAGGAAGTTTAAAGGAAGGTGGCACTGGTGCTAAACAGTCAGAACCTTCTAATTCATATTACCAGATACCAAATGAAGCAGGTCAAATGTCAATGGAAGCAGATCATATGTCAAACTTTATAATTGGATCTTCCCCAAAGGATAAAAATAGATTTGGTGCTGACAAATCCCCTATTATCAACGGTAGAGGCAGAGTTCTTCAAAGAGAGCTTTCAGACTTGGAAATGGGTGAACTTCGTGGGCCGTTGTCTGAGGCAGCACCAGCTGAAAAAAAATTTGAAAGGAAAAGTTCGTTCAAACAGACAGAGATCAGAACGCTGCGGCGTTCTGCATGGAAGAACGCCGCAGCGTTCCGCATGCGCCACGACGTTTCGTTGTTCATTTCTCTTTCCATTTCCGTCGCTGTCTGGTTTGTGCTCTTAGTGGCTCCCTTCGCATATGAATATAATCCATGTTTCGTCTTTGCTGTGTAATCTGCTGTTTGGATTCGGTCATGCTTTTCACACATGCTGCAAGATTGAAGCATGATTTTGCTTTTTTGGCTTCAGAGTCTTAACAATTTACATTTTCTGCTACATTTACTCCATCCTATTTGAGAAAACAACAATTCGATGCCAATGGATTCTCGCCCTCGTTTTTTCAAGATTAGAAAATCTTGGTAAGAACTATTCTTCTTTCTTGCAACATGGTCAATGGTTTTCTTGTTTAGAATTTATATTAAATACTGTGTGATCGTTCTAATTGACGCCGCAGCAGCGTCCCAGGAATTCACAGCGTCTCAACGGGCGTCTCAGACACCGTGACGTCCAGGCCAAATTTGGCCTTCTTTCCATAGACCGCTGCGGCTCCATATCAGCTTGTTAACGACAAACATGACAACGATGTTTGCTTTGTCATTTTCCCATACGTCAGTAGTTAATTTGTTAGAAAATAAAAAATAGTGATTAACTTGTCATTGATCGCAAACCACGATGTTTAATTTGTCATTTTCCCTATGTATTATCTTAATTAATTACTTTTTTTTTTATTTTTATCGTTCATTCACTCGGTAAATCAATGATTGTCAGAGAGAAAGGCAGGATTTGAGACATTAAACTTAGTTCTATATGAACCTGTTATGAAGGATTACATATATGTAATTACTGTATAAAAAACAATTACTTCAAATAAATAAATGCTATAATTAGAAGTGTTAATTCTAGATAATTAATAACTATATTAATTAAATATACAAGCCGTTGCAATGAGATTCTATAGACAAGCCCAATGGATGAACATACAAAGGTTAGAATTATATAGCCCCAGCACAATCAGTTGAATATTAGCCTCGACCACATTTCCAGGACCTCCAATTGCAAGATTAGGAGCGATGTCCACGTGGATCCATCAGGCTGTTTGAGGATGCAACAACAATCACACAACACGGATCGATGAAAAGGTGTTAATTACGATTCAGTACGGAAGATTAAAGCCATGCGAATGAGAAACTCCTATGAAGCTTTATCAAACATTATGTGTACCTATCTGTAAATCTTAAAATCAAGCGCCAGGAGAAGAAAATACTCATGCTTACGCAAAATAAGTTCCCAATAATGCACATATCATATGGATAGGTGGTCCGCGGCCTCAACACTAGTCAGTAACACATGTGAGACATAGATCCTCAACTGTGATTAAACCCAATGAAAATGCAGCATAAAATGAGTTTCTTGTATAAGAAAACTCGGTCTAATACATTCAGATAAGAAAACCCAAGACTCCAGACGAGCCAAATGGCATGCTATAAGGCAAGAAAAATTGAGTTCATTCAATGATAGAAATATAACATAGCATTCTGCATTGGAAACTCATGGCCATTTGCATATTTCAGTCAAATGATGCTAAAACAAAACAGGTTTCAAGTACTTGATCCCAAAATGATGTACTTCATCGTCTAACTCAAGATTGAAATAATCGTGACAGATTGAATCCTTGTTACTTGCAATGATTTACACAATGCAAAAAGCCAAAAACAAATCAATTTCTTTAAGAGTGACAACCGTGGCGTCTAGTTGATATATTATATCATACGCTTGTACTGACAAAAGCCCAAAAAATAATTGATGGAGTTTACACCATTAACATTATAACCCTTGGTTTGAATACTCACCTCACATACTTATCTTTTACCATCATTGCTACGCAGCCTCATCTCGCCTTCCAAAGGGCATCGGAAATTCATCGTCCAGCTCAGAGAAACTATATCTTCCAGCCATACTCTTCAACGCCTGATAAACCCGGTCCATGGACCACCTTTCCTTGGGTTGAGAAACCACACAATTACAAGCAATTTTCAGAAACTGTAAAATTTCCTCATCATTCCCCTTCCCACAAAGATTTTTGTCAATACAATCCTTAATCTGACCAAAAGAATTAAGCCGATTGACCCAATCCACCAAATTACCCTTATATCCTTCCTCCCCATTGCTCACTTCTAGAGGTTTTTGCCCAGTCACCAACTCCAAAAGAACCACTCCAAATCCATAGACATCTCCTTTAAGCGAAGCAACCAAAGTACTCGGGTATTCTGGGGCAACATAGCCAAGTTCTCCCAAGTCTCCATTGACAAAGCTACTCTCAATTGAATCAGTAGCCATTAATTTTGCCAACCCGTAATCCATAATTCTTGCATCATAGTCTTCATCTATGAGAATCACATTGGAACATATATTTTGATGCATATATGGAGGTTGGCATCCATGGTGGAGCCAGCAAAGTCCCCTTGCCGCTCCAACGCCAATCCTAAATCGCGTCAGCCAGTCCAACGAAGTATTGGTCCTATGCAACAGAGAGTAGAGTGTTCCATTTGACATATGCTTGTAAACTAACAGCTTTTCATCTTCCACAAGACAAAACCCCAAAAGCGATGTCAAATTTGGGTGCCTTATCTGTCCTAATCTGTTCATCTCCACTTGAAACTGCCTCTCGCCGAACTTGCAAGTGCTGAGACGCTTGATTGCCAGGGCAGATCCGTCAGGAAGAATTGCCTTATAAGTAGTTCCTGTTCTGGTTGAAACAATGATGTTTTCTGAGCTGAAATTGTTTGTTGCTGCCATTAAATCAGCTAACTTAACTTTGACTAAAGGTTTTTGAAACAATGAAACTTGAACAAGCTTGTGAGCCCTCAATCTTTGAGCCCAGTCATCATCGTTTCCAGTCCCAAATCTCCCTTTCTTCTTCTTGCTTGACCTCAAATGGCACCACCACCATAGCCCAAAACCAACCAGCAAAGAAGCAGCAGCGCCAAAGACTCCAGCTGCGATTATAATGGCGAGATTCTTCTTGCTCAAACCACCACACTTTGATCCAAGAGGCTCCCCACAAAGGCCGCTATTCCCTTCAAAATCAGCCTTCCCAAACTTGGAGAAAAACGAAGGAATAGCTCCACTAAGTTTATTATTCGACACAGAAAACTTATTAAGCCGACTCAGACTAGAAAGTTCATAAGGAATTGAGCCCGACAGACGATTACCCGACAAAATCAACTTGTTCAAATAGGAACACTTGGCTAGATCGGTAGGTATGGAGCCTGAAAAACCGTTGTTGGACAAATCCAGAGTCACCAAGAACATCAACCACGTGCAAATCTCAGATGGAATCGAACCTGAGAACTCGTTATCGGAAAGATACAAGTTTTGCAGGCTTGAACAATACTGTAAATCCGTCGGAATCAAACCAGATAGCGTCATGCCCCGCAGTTCGAGACTAAATACACGATTCTCGCGATCGTTCCAGCAGGAAACGCCGACGAAATTGCAGATGAAACCAACGGTAGTGTTGACGAAGTTCCATGAGCTAATAGTCCCTTGAGGATCGTTGAGCGAATTCTTAATCCCCTGAAGGCACCTCACGTCGTCCTCATCTGCCCCTGTACAAGAAGAAGCGAAATACAGAAGAAATAAAGCGGAGAAGACGCAGAAGAAGGAGTAGATCTTCATGTTTAACGAAATGGGTGAGATGGAAATGTTGGAATATGTCGATAAGCAATCGTGTTAATGGGTTGGAGGTCAAAAGCGTGTTTTTCGTGGTGGGAAATTCATGGGGATAGAGAAAGCAGGTGAATGAAAATTCGAAGAGGGGAAGGAAGAGTGGAGACATCCATTGACTAGGTGAGGAGTGGGAAAGAAATTTAACCAGATCGAATGAACACAAGTGCAAAACTAAATTCAGGTTCTACTGCAGAATTAAAAATTACTTTTTGTTATCAATCAAGAGAAAAAACGATAGTCATAGTTTATGGATTTTCAAGGGTCGACTTTTGTGAGTGATGATGGCAGCTGGTTTGACTGAAGAATTTAATTGCTAGTTTGGAGGAGTGGGAAACACTGTTTGACCGGAAAGATTAGAACTTTGGATCCTCCACTTCATTTGATTCTACTGCATTTCCTGCTAATTATTTTATAACCCATCTTCCACTTCTTGAAGCAGCTTTTGGAACAACGTTGCAACTAATGAATGGCTTGCCATTCGTTAATCATATGATATTGAATCTATTGAAATATATTTGGAATTATTGCCAAAATAACTAAAGAAAAACGATTAATGACTTTAATCTTTGTGGTTAAACTATGATTATGTCGTCAACTAATACAGGAATGCGATGGGAAACAGTGTGAGTAAGAAGAAAGAGAATATTGGTGGGCGTGGTTGGGTGGTGCGGTGGAAGAAGGTTTGAAGATAGTTGAAAAGAAGCTCTCTTCCTTGATCAACACCACCCACAGGGAAAGCCACTGCGCCAACTCATCGGAATTCGGAAATTACAGATTTCATGTGGCTGACGTGCAAGATTTCTTCACTGCATTTTGCTGTTATTTGAAGTTCAATGATTGTATGTGGCAGTCCGTTTCTCTTTCTTTCTTATATGTAATCATATGCATTGATTGGATTTAAAACATTGAACTAAATCGAGAATCTGTTAATAATCTTAATTAATCTAAATATGCTTTAGATTCTAAAAAAAATCATTTAGATCAATTGGAGAATTCTTTGAAAAATTACCTCTAATCATTAATGTATATAAGGAGAACTGCATTTTTGAATAGTCTCTTCTAACACTTATCATTATCGTATAGATGATGTATATTTTTTTACTTAATGAAATTGCTGGATTAGGGGACCTTCAATTATCTAATCTCTTGTTTATAAATTTCTTCCATCAAGAAGTTTATGGAGGGGTGCCATTTGTGAATAATTTCTGCCAAAGAAACCATCCAAAACCAAATCATAATTGTTGGGTTGACTGTTATTATTATGAAAAACTGTCAACTCCAACATTCTCCCACTTTGTTTGTATTTTTACATTATTTCTGTAGTAAGAAAACACACATGAATCATGCCGATAAGTCCTCTAAATAAAATAAGTATTATCTTCCATGTATCACAATGGATTATGTTCCTTTTTAATAAATAAATTCTATGTTTATTCAAGGTTCATTATTTAAGTATATTTCTCAAAATAAATGTGTGCACAAATATAAATATGAGAAATATCATAAGAAGAGTTACATTAATATTCGTTCTTACAATGAAAATTTACATAGAGGAACCAAGTCTCATTCTTTCTACGTGATCCTTAAATTTTGACGGTGGCATGCCTTTAGTCAAAGGATCGGTGATCATCAATCAGTGCTAATGTGTTTGATGACCACTGTATCATTCTTAACACGTTCTCTAATGGCTAAATACTTAATGTCGATATGATTACTTCGACTAACACTTTTATTGTTTTTAACCATAAAATAGCAGCTGAATTGTCATAATATATCTTCAATGGCCTAGAAATAGAATCCATGATTCTAAGCCCTGAAATAAAACACTTCATCCATACACTATATGGAGTAGCCTCAAAACATGATACGAACTCAGCTTCTATAGTAGATGTGGTAGTCAAGTTTTTTTCTTGCACTTTTCCAAGATACTCACCAACAAATGTAAAAATATATTCAGATGTTGATTTAGGTGAATCAATGCAGCTAGTAAAGTTTGAATCAGAGTAGTCAATCACATCTAAGCTATCAATCCGTCTGTACATAAGCATGTAGTCTTTAGTTCCTTGAAGGTACTGCAACACTTTCTTTGCAGCAGTCCAATGTTCCTTACCTAGATTACTCTGATATCTTCTTAACATCTCAACAACAAATGCAATGTCAAGTCTTATGCAGACTTGAGCATATATTAGGCTTCTAACAACCGAAACATATGAAATGTTCTTCATTTGCTCCCTCTCAAAGTCGTTCTTTAGGCACTGGTTCTTATGGAACCTATCACCCTTCACAATTGGAGCAATACTAGGTGAACAATTTTTCATCCAAAATCTCTCTAAAACTTTATTTATATAAGTTTATTGAGACAAACCCAAAATGCCTTGAAATCTGTCTCAATGAATCTTAATACCGATGAAATAGGAGCCATCACTTATGTATTTCATATCAAAGTTTTTAGAGAGAAATTGTTTCACCTCATGCAATAAACCTTTACCATTAGTTGCAAGTAAAATATCATCCACAAATAAAACTAAGAAACAAAATTTACTCCTACTAACATTCTGGTATATACACTGATTCATAATGTTTTTAACAAAACCAAATGAAGAGATAACATCATGAAACTTTAAATACCACTGACGGGAAGCTTATTTCAATCCATATATGGATTTTTTAAACTTGCATACTAATTGCTCACCATCATTAGAGGAGAATTCTTCAGGTTGTTTCTTGTAAACTTCTTCTGTAACGACCTGATTTTTCGTAAATCCATTAAAATGTGTAAAATTTGAAAATTTTCTTTTTTAAAAATAAAACATATCAGAGTGCGTCTTACCGAATCACTACTGACTTTTTCTTTAAAACTCGTTATGAAAACCAATTGATAAAATGTGCGAAAGCGTTATAAAATAAAACATTATAAAACATGGCGGAAGCGTAAATGAATATCTTAAAGAAGAAACTAAACAATGGAGTACAATATAATAAACTTAATGTGATTACAACCGTTTCTCATTTTACTCTTTAGTCTGGCCAGCCCCGAGTCTCGCGCGTGCAAATCATCCATCATTGCTTCATTATGTGTTTATCATCTACTTATTATCTGTTCATCGTTGTACCTACACCACAAGTAATACGTGAGTCTAATGGCTCAGTAAGGAAAAGGGTTAACACAATTATGCTTATGACTCTCTTTGGTTCTTTTGGAATGAGGGGCTGTTGGGAGAAATGTGCCCAACAAGCAAATGAAATATAACAATTTTATAATATATGAATAAATTTATATTAATTAATATTATGTTAACATTTTATATGTGGGATAAAATACAAAGAGTAATAACTAGAATATGTCCATGACTTATATTTGAAGTATGGAATCTTCAAATAGTTCAAAGTCATAAACATAGTTTATCTCATTAAGAATGTATAGTTATATCCTGACTAAATATGTAGTGATATAAGATAGGTCTTGGTATGCATCACGTCATCTTTCATGTGAGGCCAATAATATCCCCTATTTAGTAGGGCATATGTTCTTTGCCATCCAGCATAACCAGCCCACAAGGTGTCATGGCATTCTTTCAATAGGGTTCACCGTAGATCATTGCTTCGGGGCAAATAAAGGCGGTTTCCCTTGGTTAATAACAAGTTTTCCCCGATCCAGAATTGTCGGGTCTTCTTTTCCTTTACTAATTGCATGACAGCCCGAGCAATAGGGTCATCTTGTAGATAGTCTTGAATGCGATCTCTCATAGACCTGATAATTCTACTTGCTTGAAGTTGAGACAAATAGCAAAGACTAGCACACTTTGCTTTTAGACTGAGGGCGTCAGATGCCCAGTTTGATTGGCCCGACTTATGCTCAAAATGGAAATCAAATTTTAAGATAAGTTCGTGCCAACGCGCCTGTTTGGAGGTCAGCTTTGGCTGCTCAAAAAAATGACAGATTGCTCTGTTGTCAGTCTTTAATATAAACTTTGATCCAAGCAGGTACTGTCTCCATACTCGAAGGCAGTGTACTACGACCAACATTTCTTTCTCTAAGGCAATGTACCTTCTTTCAGCTTCTATTAGCTTGCGGCTTTCATATGCGACAGGATGACCATTTTGTAGTAAGACTCCTCCGAGCGCAAAGTCAGATGCATCAGTTTCGACTTCAAATGGCAAAGTCACATCTGCTAGAGCCAAGACTGGACTTTGCATCTTGGCTTCTTTCAGATCAATGAAGGCTGTTTGACATTCTTCACTCCACTCCTAAGAGATCCCCTTCTTCAGAAGTTCTGTGAGGGGTGCCGCCCTCTTAGAGAATCCTTCCAAAAATCGTCTATAATAATTTGCAAGCCCGAGGAAAGAGCGCAATTCGGTGACCGAGGCAAGGTTTCTCCAGTCCTGGATTGCCTTGAATTTATCTGTATCCATACGGAGACGACCTTGTTTAATTATGTGGTCAAGGAATCCGATGCTTTCTTGGGCAAATGAGCATTTCTCTCTCTTTACATATAGTTGATTTTGCTTTAGTTTCTCAAGGACGAGACGAAGATGAACCTTGTGTTCTTCCATGGTCTCACTGTAGACCACAATGTCATCAAGGTAAACTACCACAAATTTGTCAAGGAATTCATGGAATACTTGGTTCATGAGAGTGTAGAAAGTCACTAGAGCATTTGTCAATCTGAATGGCATCACCAAAAATTCAAAAGTTCCATATCTAGTCACGCAAGTTGTCTTTTGTTCATCACCTTCTGCAATTCTGACTTGATAGTAACCTGATCGTAAGTCAAGCTTTGTGAAGTACTTTGGCTTATACAGCTGAACAAATAGATCGGTGATGAGCGGGATTGAATATTTGTTTCGTACAGTGACCTTGTTAAGAGCCCGATAATCAATGCACAGTTGCAAGCTACCATCCTTCTTTTTCTTGAACAACACAGGTGCTCCGAATGGTGCTTTGGCTGGCCTAATGAATCTTGCCTCGAGTAGTTCATCCAATTGTTTTCTCAACTCTATGAGTTCTGGTGGAGCCATTCTGTAAGGCACCTTTGCAGGGGCCTTAGTTCCCGAGGTCAATTCGATCTGATAATTGATGTCTCTACGCTGGGGTAGTGTCTTAGCCAAACATTCCAGCATAATACTCTTGTACTTTTCAAGAACTTCCATGATTTCAGATGACACTATTTCTTCTTTGCCTTCATGCATGATCGAAGGGACAAGGATATATGTGGGTTCTTGATTCTTCAATCCCTTTTTGAATTGCATTGCAGAGATCTTCTTTATGTTGCTAGCACTTGGTTGTTTGAGTATAGCCGGAACTACTGTTGGGTTGTTCTCAATAATTACCATGCACTTAGCCAATGGGATGGGGATGACTTTGTGTTCCATCAAGAATTCCATCCCTAATATAGTATCAAAATTATCCATTTGTACCACAATGAAGTCAATTGGTCCCTTCCACGTGTTGAGTTTTAGCTAAGCTCTTTTTACTACCCCAACTACTGGCATTGCTTTTGCATTCACCGTTTTCATCTTGCCAACATTCTTTTCCAGCTTTAGGCCTAAGCGACAAGCTTTCTTCTCTGTGATAAAGTTATGTGTGGCTCCCAAGTCAATCATAGTGCTTTTGGCAGTCCTATTATTGACAAGGCTTTCCACATACATAAGGCTTTTATTCAGGGTCTTTTTCAACTTTGCCATCTGTTGTTGAACTGCTGATAAGAAGGTCATTATTCCTACTTCAGCCATTTCCACAAGCTCTTCTTTGGCAACTCCTTCAGCTGGGTTGTTGTTATGGATCGAGGCTTTTAATGTTATTAATGCTGACCTATGAGGGCATTCTGCAACTCAGTGTGGTCCCTTGCATAAGAAGCACGACATAGGTCTATTCGGTTGTCATTGATTACTAGCCCCTTTTCATGTCTCTTGTCTTTCTCTTGGGACAATGGCTTTCTTTCAATAGTACTTGTAGTCGGCTTTGGGCCTCTTGTATTGCTTGAAGTGCTCGAAGTGTTCTTCTTTTGGCTAGGATTTTCGTTGGTATAATCGAACAGTCTATATAACTTTGTTTTGACCCAAGGTTTCAGTCCTTCAATGAAGGTGAAGATCTTGTCTTTTTTAGATATGTCTCAAATATTCAGCATGAGGCCTAAGAACGTCTTAACGTATTCGTGAATGCTGTTAGTCTGTTTTAGTTCTCGTAATGATCGGCGTGCATTAAACTCAACATTTTCAGGAAAGAACTGATCCTTCAACTGCTTTTTGAGCTTTTCCCAAGTATCGATGACACAATCACCGTTACAAATGTCATTATATTTTGACCTCCACCAGAGTTTTGCATCTTCAGTAAGGTGCATCGTGGGCAAGGTCACCTTTGACTCTTCATCAGTTTTAGCTGCTTTGAAATATTGTTCCATGTCAAAGATGAAATTTTCAATTTCCTTGGCATCGTGGGCTCCCCCAAAGGATTTTGGCTCAGGGATTTTCACCCGACTACGTTCAACTGAGCTTGAAGCTTGTTCTTGGTTTCCCATAGCTCTCATAGTGACATTCAATTTGATGTTCATTTTGGAAATCTCAGCTTTGAGGGATTCAAATATCACTTTGAAGTCTTTCATCAAGACAGTCAGGGTGCTGGATAGTTGAGTATGAGCATGGTCGATCTCTTCGATGTGCTCCAGGACCCCAACCATAGCACTCATGCAACTTTCTCCACTATCTACCCTTTTTCCCTTTTCTCTTTGGGACTCGAGGTTCTCCACTCAATCTAGCAGCTCTTGGATTGGGATGGAGTCTATCCTATTGTGGATAGTAGCTATCTCATTAGAAAATTCAGCCATTTCCTTCTTTCGTTCCTCTAGGAAACGAACGCTATCAAGTATCTCTTCGAGGCACTTCATCTCCTCTTCCAACCCGATTAGCCATTCGAGTTGGTCCATTGACGAGCTCTCTTTTTCCGACTAATTCTTTTTTAGCATGGTTTCTTGCGATTTGAGCCAACCTAGCTCTGATACCAACTGTCACGGTCCTACTTTCAAGAGACTTAAGATGGACTGTGTGGCACCGTTGTTAGGGGGAACAACAAGTCAGCCTACGAAGTGTGCCAACGACACCAATTGCCCATGACATTAGAATGAGCTTTATGTCCAACGAGTGAGCAGTAAACGAGCGAGATTAATTGAAAAGAGCGTCTTTGAGCATAATGAGTATAGTTTGAATGTAAAAAGCCTTATCATTGATTGTCAGCAAATTACATTGGGTAGGGAGGTCTGCGTGCAGTCATGCTTCTCCCCCTAAAGAGCAATCTGGACCATTTCCACCATGGCAGAAATAAACATGCTATGGTGGTGAGTAGTCACTTGCCCAAAATAGAAAATAAAAAAAAAAATACAAAGGAATTGCTGTAAATTGAAAGAAATCTAACTTAACAGCATGGGTGGCTATGGACAACACGTCTTGGACAAGCCCAGATTGTTACATCGGGCCTAGTAAGGGGATGGCTATCCCTTTTCTTCTATTTGATGGAGTGACCCAAATTGCACGAATATCAAAAACAGCAAGAACATATTCATTTTCACACAGAATTGCTTCATAGAGGTTTGTATCCATTCTCTTGTGATGATGATCATCAGCAACGACTTTTTATTTTTATTTTTATTTTTCTGGATGCTTTTCTTATGGCTCAGCGACTGGACACCTGCAATTCTTTGCGATTAAATAAAGAAATAAACCTTATAGTTCTTTCTGGAAATCCATCCGTTTCCAAGCTCTATCTTCATCATTTTCACAACCTCCTCAACCTCATCCTTATGAATCTGCGGATTGGAATTTAAAACCAAAAGAATTCGATATAAATTATTGGAGGACATGCTAATGACCCTTTCGCTCATCTAGCCCTTAAAGGGAATACCATCGGTATATTTTTTTGTTAAATGCTTTATGAGCTTTCGCATCTTCTTCTTCATCTTCTAGTTTTATTCTTGATCACAAGTTTTGCAGATTTGTCGGATTTTGACCTTAAAGTAAAATTTCAGAACTGTGCTTCTCTATCATTTGGCTATTCGACGCGAGATTTAATGCGTTCATTTTTGTTTTTGAAGATCTGCGCATATAGGTGTTTAAAAACCAGTGTTTCGCCTTCTCCCAAATCGCCAACCTATCGTGGTCTTGCTACGAATTTAGAGGTTGGACTTGATCCAGCAATTTACAGCGGAGGTTAGAAGAAGAAGAAGACTTAAAGGAGAGACATCTCCTTTCAAACCGTAACCACCACATAAAAGTTGCAATATTTAAAAAATAATAGGGAAAATGACAAACCAACCATCATCTTTTACTGTCAATCAATGACAAGTCAACCACTAACCTTTTTTGCCTAACAAATTAACCACTAAACTATGAAAAATTGACAGAGTAAACACTGCAGTTACGTTTTTCGTGTTGTCATTCCACCACAAATTGTCATAGTTTAGGGGTTGAATTGTTAATCTATAGAGGATCGTCATAGTTCAGAGGTCAAATTGTTAAACTGCAAAGGATTGTCGTTGATCTGCTGCAAATAGTCATTGACCCGCAGAGGATCCTTGTCGTAGTTTTGGGGTGTTAATCCACAGAGGATTATCATAGTTTAGGGGTTAAATTGTTAATTCGCAAAAGGATTTTCATAGTTCAGCGGTTAAATTGTTAATTTACAGAAGATCTTTATAGTTCAGGAGTTAAATTGTTAATCCGCAAAGAATTGTCGTCGAGGATTGTTGTCATAGTTCAGGAGTTAAATTGTTAATCCACAAAGTATTGTCATAGTTCAAGAGTTAAATTCTTAATCCGCAGAGGATTGTCTGCAAATAAAAATACTATTTATTTTTTTTTTCGTAGAAAAACACAAATAACGCAAACAAACTGTGATTATTTTATGGACTGTAAAACAATTCTAAATCATCCGAAAACTAAAATATTAACATTCTTTTACAAAAGCTTCTAAATCATGAAACTTGAAATCTTCTAAATACATTCTTTTACAAAATCCAAAATTTTCTAAATGAATTCTCCATAAATATTAACTCTTTTCCACTGTAAAGCTTTTCTAAAATCACGAGTTCCTTCCGTTTTTTCCATGGGTATTTATCCTTTCCACTGCGATTTTCAGAAAGTTAATGGCAATGTTCGCGGCCACAATTTTTCATAGTTTGGTGGTTAATTTGTTAGTAAAAAAATGTTAATGATTGACTTATCATTGACTACAAAAGATGATGGTTGGTTTGTCATTTTCCCAAAATAATAATTTACCTTTATTTTAAAACATCAATTATTAGATTCTCTCCATCTTAAAAAATTTTAAGAAAATTGACAACATAAATCCTAAACTATTAGGTTGAAAAGCTAAACTTTAAAATAATTTTGTGAACAATTAAATCTTGAACTATGAAAAATGAAGAAGATAAACCTTGCAGTTACGTTTTCCTTCAAAAACCACTGAAGCAAATGCCATAGTCACATTTTCTGCTTAAAAATTTCCAAAGACGTCACATGGACGTCCAAGGATCAACCTTTGACATCCTTCAATGACAAGGGACATACAAGGTTGATCCACGAGGAGGGGTATCCAAGGATCAGCGTTAGGGCCATCGTAAGGCTGAGGGACGTACAGGGGATGTCCATGGTGGCTGCGGGATGAAGAGACATATGCCTTGCAATGATGAACGATGTCCAAGATGGAGAATGGGTGTTGATAGATGAAAGTTTGTGCCTATTGGATGAAGGGATGGATGTCTTGCAATGATGATGGATGGTAAATATAGAGAATGGACATCCTCCATAGGCTTTGGCAGACGAAGGTTTGTGCCTGTTGGATGAATGGGCGAACGTCCTTCAATGAGGATAGACAACTAGGATGGAGGATGGGCATCCTCCAAAGGTGTTGGCAAAATAAGATTTGTACTGATTGGATGAAGGGATGAACATCCTTCAATGTTGATAGATTATTAGAATGGAGGATGAAGATCGTCCAAAGACGTTGGCAGACGAAATTTGTTGCTTGATGGATGAAAAGACAAATGTCCTTCAATGAGGATGGATGACAAGGATGGAGGATGGGTGTCCAAAGAGGCTAGCCGACGTTATGTTAAAGGGAAGTCACATGGAAGACACATGCTATTTTAAATGGGAGTAGACGAAAGTTGTTGGCCACTGAATGAAGGCGTCAGAGGTCCTTCAGAGATGGGGTCGTCCATCGCTAGAAATGAACGTTTAAGATGAGATTATTGAAAGACGACATCATTTAACATTTTGCAGATGTCTGTGGATGTTGGGGGACATTTATTGATGTTGAGAAACGATAACATTTAGTATTGAAGGACGTCCCTCAACTCAGGACGGACGTCCCTCAACTCAGGACGGACGTCCCTCAATGCATCCATCTTTTCATATGATGTATTTTTGTGAGTCTATTAGTGAATGCAATGGATGGATATAAGTTTTAGATAGCAGTTTTATTTGGATGTTGATGAATGTAATGAATGGATGTATTCTATTGGGAATACCTATAAACAGATGTTATTATATCAAAATTTTTTAAATAAAGTGACATGAAAGTATAAATTATGAGTTGTGAATTGACTTTAAAATTATGTCATTTGAGTAAAGAAATAAAAAGATATATCAATTCAACGTTAACACATAACTTGAAATGAGAGAGAGGAGAAAAACAGTTAAGGGATGTTCATTCTGGTAGAGGGACATCCATCGTAAGTTGAGGGACATTTGTTGTAATACCTCGATAATATTTTCCTGTGTATGCAATGTAATTAATTTTGGAGTAATTAATGTACTATGTTGCGGGGTAATATGTTGTTGATTAATGACATATAAATATGGGAAAATGTTAAGGAGTGAATAAGTATAAAGTTTTGTTGGAAAATGTGTATTTGGATTTTCAGACGCATGCGGACCGGACTTGGGGTTGCGTCCTGAAATGCATTTCATGTTGCCCTCTGCGTTTTGGGACGAGGTAGGACGATGTTTCTCGTCCGAATTCTTCCTCCGTCTGTAGCGCGAGTTTTCGGACAAAGAGGGACGATCTATGGACGATGGCGAACGAAGAGAGTTTGAATCTATCCAATTTATTGGACATTTCGGGTGCACGCGGACGATGGTGGATGAAGAGAGTTTGAATCTGTCCAAATTATTGGACATTTCAGACGCATGCAGACAAATGCACAGACCCCTTCCTTCGTCCAAAAATGCAACTCTTTTTGGGAAATGAGGAATTCTGACGAGTGCGGACGAGGCGCAGACGCCTTCCCTTGTCCGAAAATGCATAGATCTGCTAGAAAATAGGTTTTAAATATTAGGTTATTTTGTCGTTTAGGCATTAAAGACCCACTTAGATGACAAGGAAACTCCTCCTCCCATGCTTGGATACCCTCCCCATCCCGATTTGGTGAGTGACTATCACTCCAGGTAAGGTTTCGTGTTTTATGTTAGCCTTCCCTACTGTCCTCTTGCATTTTCTTCTCCGTGCATGAGTGAGTTCTCTGGAGTGTGTGTGTTCTGTGAGGTCTGAGTTGAGAGAAGTGTTCTTGGGTGAGAGATGGAGACAGAGAAGTGAAATGCTCTCTGGAGAAGTGGAGTCCAAGAGCTCCTGCGAGAAGGAAGAGTAGAGGAGAGCTCATACTTTCTGCCATCAAATTGTGGCAGAGAGTGTTCCCCTTCGATGTGTTGCAAATATGAGGATAGAGTGAGGACTTGAGTGGTGCTTTCGTCAAGTGTTAAGTCGAGAGAAGAGGGAGGCAGTGTAGTGGATTGGAGTTGCAGCTCACGGTCCAGCTACTGCAAATCAGTTGTCTCTAGTAAGTGAAGTCCTTTACTTTTATTCTGGAGTTTTACGGATTTTAGGTTGGATAAATGTAGGAGATAAGGAGTTAAATGGATGATGTGATTAAGGCTCTCTGTTTTAATGTTAAGCTTACTCTCTGTTGTCTACTGTTTATGGAAATTATGGGATTAAGGGTATGAAACTTATGTGTAATGGATTTGTGTTCCTATACCCGTAACATATTTATGAATGGACAAGTTGGATTTAATTCTCTGTTGATTCTTATCATTGTGTGTATGTGGGATGTACACTTTGTTAACTGTTGGTATTGAAATATGCACGATTTGTTAATTGGTTAGAAAATGGATATTGAGTTTGGATTATGAAACACTATCAAGTGATGAATAAATATTTAAGGTATAGATAATGATGAAGTTGTTAAGATGAGAATGTTAGAATTGCATAGTGTTATGTTGCGTTTTAGGCGTTAATGGGTTTCTAGAATTTCTATGTAATTAAGGATAGAAAAAGAATGAGATCTATAAGTTATGATTATTAATGAGTAAATATTTTAATCATGAAGGTGTTGAAAAGAAAATGAAGGATAAAGATTAAGTGCTAATACGCGTTAAAACTTTGAAGTAAGAAATTGAGTAGAGTCGTTGGCTAGTGGAGGCCCTACACCATTAGTAGTGTTTTTCTGTTAATTGTTTGTTTGCATTTCTACTATGCTGCCATATTATGCCTATGTTGTTCGCACATTATTAATTTAATCTCTAAGCATGTTTAGGATGTTAGCATATTGTTATTGTTGCCTTTAAATTGTCAAGCATACCTATACTGTTATTATTTCCTTTAAATTGCCAAGCATGTCTATGTTGTCATTGCTTCCTTTAAATTACCGAGCATGCCTACATAGTATGTTAGTAGACTTTCCTTATCTCATACTTTTATATTGTTGTGATTACTGCTTTATCTCTCATACTTTTATATTGTTGTGATTACTGCTTCTCATTGACATGCATCATGATAATGTTTCTCATTGACATGCATTATGATAATAGAAACAAGTAGGAAGTGCCACCTCTAGGGTGGTACTAATATGCATTTATGTGAGGAAAATGGATAAATGAAATGAATGAAAGGAAAGGAAATGGGGAGTTGGGGGATAGACGGGTAGTTCGGATCTAATCAGGTAGTCTAGACTTACGCCCCTTCCTTGTCGGGAACGGGACTAGCTACCCTAGGTGGTTAGAAGCTGACAAAGAGATTATTCCCTCCGATACGGATTCCTCCAATCTCCCGCTCGACGTACGAGTAACGAATGAAAGAATGAAATGTAAAGAAGAAGAACGGTTTGGGTGGATCCATTTCGACATAATAAGTTAGAGTCATACATCATACTGCATATCTCATTTCTTACTGGGCCTCGGGCTCACAATTTGCTAATGGTGTAGGTACACGCAAGAAAACAAACGAATGAGCAGTTGATAAAGGATTTTCACGGGCGGGACTTGTGACTAGCTAGGGTAAGGAAAGTAAAAGGAAAAAAAGGGTTTTGTAAATTTAAAATACAAGTTTATTTATTGTCTTTTAAAACAAACGATTTATGCTTCCGCTGTAAAATGAGAAAAATGGATTTTATAAATGAAGTCTTGCGCTGTTAATCAAGATTCAAGTAACGAGTTTTAAGCAAGATGTTTTAATGATCGAGTTTTTAAGAAAAGAACTTTGATTTCAATTGAAGAGTTTTAATAGGGATTCAGTTGTATTATAAAAGTTTTAAATTTAATTTATTTTTGAAGTAAAGAAAAATCGGGTCGTCACATTCGTGGCATTGTTAGACGTTCTTCAATACTAAAAAACGACATTCCCTCAAGGTCGAAGGTATTGTAGGATGCTCTTCAGCTTACAACGGATTTTCCTCAAAGCTTGGACGTCCTTTGGCCTTACGATAAGATGTCCCTTGGAGGCACCTCCTCCCATCCTGGATGTTTATTCTCTCTAAGGGATGCCCTTCTTCTATAAAGGTCATCACTTTATTTCAATGATTTTGACATAATAACAATAACAACCAGAATATCTAAGTAGAATATCATAACAATAATACAAATGAACAAACGTACAATAAATCAAATGTATAATAAAAAATGTACAAAAATACTTCCATATTCTAATTTCACAACTCAAATGTACAATCCCTCAAATTTACTATTAGACTTGTCAGAGATCAACAACTTCGAACCTCAACTTGGAGTTGATATGTACATGTGAGGAGTGCTCGAAAAGGACTTCAGTGGCTCATTGTGAGAATGGAATCTGATCAGCTTACAACTGCCAATCATCGACACACCTACAGAGCCAGAGAGTTGAAATATTGTCGTGCGTGATAAAATTGGAAGGGAGAAATTAGTATGAAAATTAAAAGCACAATGAATAGCACAGTGTGAGAAAATATACCATTTTTTTTTATTTGTAGGGGCCATGACAATTGCAATTGTCCCTCGTAACATCACCTGGTAGGCGTAATTTGTGTGCAGGTCAATACATGATACGAAACATCTTTGCCTTGGGTGTGTTTGAAATTAAAATCATATATTATAAGTAGTTGGATAAGAGGAAAAAATATTGCATGAAGGATTAAAAGTGACGTACATGGATCTAACCAAGACTTATAAGTAAGTCCCTCAGTTGGACATCAAGTACCTCTGTAACGACCCAGATTTCTTAACCATTTTAAAAGTACGCTAAGTTTTACCAAAACAAATCTCGAAGTTTAGTTTTTCTTAAAAATCCTTTATAAGGGAAATCAGAGTGCGAAAACCCGATCATTACTAAAAAAACTCATTTTTACCATTCATTAAATAGTGAAGAACTATTACCTATGATTTGCGGAAGCGATATAAAAATTTGTTCATAAAAGTTGCGGAAATGTAATTAAACAAGAAATTCCATTTAAGAAAAATAAGAAACTATGATCAACAGTTTAGCGGAAAACGACATTGAAAAATAAACATTAATTTAAGATTCAAGGTTTTGAGTTTCCAAATAAGGCTTACATAATAATCCGCATAATGTTCAAGTAAGGGCAATAAGGGGAAAATTAACATTCGTAAAAAGACAACAATTCGACGTTAGCCTTACAACTTTCTTCTTCTTCATTTCTTAGTGTCATACTACTACTTCCCTAGCGTCTCCATCGGATCCACCGCAGGCTCCACCGGAATGGCCTCTTCTACAGCTCATGGCATAATTACTTCGTTACCTACACCACAAATAAGGACGTGAGCTTTTGCCCAGTAAGGAGATGGGGGAAAACAATTTATGCATTTCTCTCTCTTGGAATGGGGGCCACTCAAACCAATTCTTTCGTTACGTTATTTGGTTCTTGGTTCTATACTCGTACTCCGAGCTGGAGATTGGAGGTAGTCCATTGAGATGGCCTAGTTGATCAGCTTCTAACCTCCTGTGTGCGTACTAGTCCCTTTCCCGACTTGGTAAGGGTGTATCCTAGCAGCTAAGCTAGATCCGGACTACCCATCTACCCCAACTCCCTATTCGTTCCCTTTTTCTGGCGCGTCCCGCCTTCTAGGTTCTTTCTCTTTCCGGAGTATCCCGCCTTTAGAGTTCTTCCTCTTCCCGGTGTATCCCGCCTTTAGAATTTCTTCCCTTTCGATGTATCCTATTGTCAGGGTTTCTCCGGTGGCGGGCGTTTCCAGCCTGCCCTGAACATTCTTGTTCTTAGCATTTTCCTCACTCATGTATGTGGGTACCACCACGAGGGGGTACCCCCTACTTGGTTTCTATTAACGTGAAAACAACCTAGCAAAATTGAACAACATATATGGAAAGTAAACGACAACGAAACTAGGGGATCTATCATGAGCAATGAACAAAACGAATACTAGCACATGATTCTTATGACAAAAGTAATGATTATACTCATCTACGAAATGGAAACTAATCATACTAGTAACGTTCAATAAAATACCATCAGAATATACTTGTGCATAATGGAAACAACAACAGCATAGAGTAATGGACTAATGTCTAATTAGAACTACCAATATGTTTGTAAATCCAAAGAAACAGCAGCTAACACATGTTGAATTTACAATGGCAACGACATGCTTTTAATCTACTACGTAGCATAAAATACGAGCATTGAAGCTTGATTCTATTTGACTACTCAGCAGAAAAATACGTTCAGCAGAACATGCTTTTAATTGAACCTAATCAACAGAAAAACCAACAGCTGAACATGCTTTTAATGAACAATATGCAGCAAGGAAATATCAATAATAGAACAGTGGAACGTGCTTATTGATAAGTTAACATACGGCAGAAAAATAGTGATGAACATATGGCGAAACATGCTTTAATCATCTACTTACAGTAGCGAATCACGTCAACTATAACGAAAAATCTTACGTTGAACGTCTAAACATGTTCTAAATCGACTAATTAGTAGGAGAAATACGACCATACAAACATGCTTTTAATCGACTATGTAACAGGACTAAGCATGCTTTTAAGCAGACAATATAACAGAACATTTACAACATCTAGCATGCTTTTAGATCGACTACACAAGTGAAACTAACCTAATTTTAATGACTAAACGAGATAGCAGAAAAAGTAAGCATTCAAGTATAATTTAAATCGACTATAATGGTGACGTATTAGACATATAAACATGCATTTATCCGGGCAATACAACAGCAAGTCAGAACGTTTATCATGCTTTCTAAACTGTAACATGCAACAGAAATTATAGATCAAATGAGGGCAGTAAACAAACTTCATGACATTCAAATACAGCAGCAGTTATTGTCAATAAAACGTGCTTCTCAATGACTATGCACAGCAGAAAACTATTAACAATTGACACAGAATGACAGTAAACGAACGCATGCTTTATATATTATAAAGAAATACAACAGCAATTTAACGACTAAACATGCTTTTAAATGGTTAAAATAACGACAGCAGAATAATGAAAACAGACAGCGAAATATACTCATATAATCAAGGAAATAGAAATACTGAGCATGCTTACGGCAGGGATATAAGGTAAGGGTGATAAAACTTAAACAAACTGAATAATTTAACATGATACTATAAACTACACTCAGTTTAATCATCTAACTACAATAGGAACAATAAGCCTTTAGTCGACAAAACAGAATCCCTTTCGTCACTAGAAAACTGTCAAGAACTCATTCATGTTTCTCATTCATTCAGGCACTTTCTCTTTATTTCCTTTCAACTTATCATAGTAACTATCATGAATGTTTAACAGTAAAGAATGTACAAAGAATGGAAAGGAAAATGAATGAAGCAGTAAATAGACCCATCCTCCAGTTGTACGCAACAACCTTCAAAGTACTTAAAGGAAAAGAACATGAAAGTTTAGGATAGTTCAGAGAGCAGCCACGTAACAAGTTCTTAAGAAAATCGCAGAAAACTATGTAGATCAAACAACTCAAGCAATACACACACACACACACACACACACACACACACACACACACACTCTTTTACTTGGGTGTAGGGCTTCCACAAGCCAAGAACACACCCATATCCTTACCCTTTGACGATGAGTCAATCACTCAGCTGCATCTTCCTTCGATTCCCACTCCTCACACAACAATTCTCCCCCGATTCCTTTGAACCAAAAAAACGTGATAAAGAGGAAGAAGCTGAGAAGGAAATAGGGCTCTTGGGGGAACATCTGGTACTCATGGCAGGGGTGGTGCAGGTGACAAATCCTCTGTTGGTCCTCTGTTGGTTCCCCGTCATTTTCTCTCTGATTTAATTCTTATTTTGTTGCTGATTTGCTAAGATTCGGACGAGTGCGGACGAAATCTTTGCGTCCGCATTGTCTGCAAGACCAACTTTCACAGACAAAATCTGAGGTCTCGGACGAAAGCTAGCATCCCCACTTTAGTCTGCATCGTCCCCAGTTAGTGTCCGCATGTGTCATCCGCATACTTTTTAAATCGAACAGATTCAATTCGGACGAGCGCTTCCTTGTCTGCATCATCCGCATATGTCGTCCGAATGTGTCCAGATTTTTGATAGAGGCAAAATGGACGAAGCATCAACTAGTCCGCAATCGTCCTGACATGTCTGAATGTTCCCAGACATGGACAGATTCAATGCGGACGCATCCTATCTTGTTCGCGTCGTTTGCGTCCTACGTCCGCAACACCTCAGCACAGTGAGGTTAGGAGGACAAATTGCGTCCCAAGTCGTCCCCAAGAACTGGGCGACGTTCCATTTGTTTTGCGGATGACACTTCTCGTCCGCAAAGGCGTCCGTATGCGTCCTAATGGTTCAACAACCCTATTTCTTTGCGGTTTCGACCAAGTTTTTATCTGAATTGATTTTCTTCACAAAATCACAAGTCATAATTTAATGTGTAAAGAGATAATGTAAATACGTGTATTACGCCAATTCTTTCCTCCAAAGTTTGATTACATCATTTAATGGAAAAATTAAGATCGGGTTGTTACAACCTCTTCCTTGTTCAATGTGCCATACTACATTAAAAAAGCATTCAATATATTTATTTAGCATAACAGCTTCTTAAACATTGATTACACATCCTAAAGAAGTTATCCTCACTAATTTTGATATTGAATTTTTATTTGGAATGATGAGGTTCGTTATCATGAAAACATCTTTTGTCTAAAAAAAGACAACACAAAGCAGGATGTCTTGAGCATAGAATCAAAACTGAGAATAACTTTGAAATAATATAGTTCTTTACCCTAATGCCCACAAAATACCACATGTCTCTAGGTTGCTATGGGTATTTGCATGAGCAAATCTCATGAACTTCTTCATTAGTTTCACAGGCTGCAATGATCAGTTTAAACACTACCATCAAACTATTAAGTGCAAATTCAATACATTGCACAAAACCAGATTGAAGACATATCACTTGCAAATTTAGCAATGAAACAAGTCGTGGAACTGCTGCATTCACAATGGAGGATCCGTCGCAAAAATCTTCTAAACTTTGCCAAGAGTTAGAGGAAGGGACGGTTACCTGATGAGAAGAGATCTCCACAGCTGTGGCACAATATTATATCTAATTAAAAGAGCATAAACCAAAGTACTAATGCATATATGGAAAGTGCATATAAACTAAAATACTTAATAGCATTCGTCTGGTGTGGCGTGTAGGACCAGTGCACTCTTATAGAGGGGAGGGGGGTGATTAGGTGTACTAACTTTTTCATATGATAATTAATTTTCTAATTCTAAGTGATTTGTATCAAATATTAAATCAAATAAAAACAAGTAAGAGTAAGGGATAGAGAGATTTGCAAACCGAATTTGTTTAGGCGGTTCGGCAACCCCGGCCTACATCCACGCTCCAAGTTTCTGATTGGAGATCCTTAATTACCCAACCTCCTTGGTTGGTGATGGTTGACTTCATGGTGTCAATCAAACTATTACAAACTGTTTTCAGGGTGTCATCCTTTGGATTGATCTTCACGGGCATCAATCTAGCCTTGGTGTGTTGCGGGGCGTCACCCTTTGTGTTCATAAATTACAAATAAGAAAAGAGAAAATTAGAACTTAGGACTTAACTCTGTAATATGAAATCTCAAGTTGAGGATTGAAAGAGTTAGGCTTATGCACTCATTTGAATGGTGAGAATATGAATATAAAATTCGGCAGCATTTATGTAACATCCCGGAACGTTTTTCGTATAAAAATTTTATTTTCTTTATAAAACACTCGTGATGGAAAACCAGAGTAATAAACATATAGCAGAAGTTTCAGAGTAAACATACAGTGGAAGTTTTAGAGTAAACATACAGCGAAAGTCCTTTACATTTAAATACCACAAACATGTAGTTTAAAAGCTATTAAATAAACACAAGTAAAACATTACCTTAAAACTGTTTGAAGTCACAAAACACTTAAAAGCTTTTAAAACATTTAAATACATTTATTTCATTTCCGTGAGCCATAACCACAAGGTCAATGTTGCTAATAGCACAAACGCCCACACAACAATACTCCATCAACTACATCCTTTAACAGCTTTATCCAATCATCGGCTCCTTATCAACTTCAACGGGACCTGACTATGAACCTAAGGCTCAGTAAGCGGTATAAGCGTAAAACATGAAATACACATACAATTTTATAACATCGTTTATAGTTTCTGTTTTGCTTATCTGTTACTATTACTATCTTTTACGGTTATTTATTTTGTTTCTATGTCGGGTGTGTCTAATTGGTCCACAAAAACAACTATTTCTGTGTTGGGCGTATCCAACTAATCCACAAAACAACACTTATTTATCTTTGGTTTCTGTGCCGGGCGTAACCAAAAGTAGATATTTACGTATATTCCGTTTAATTCTGTTACTATTCTATTTTTCACTTATACTGTTACTTAATCCATTTATGTATCGAGCGTATCCAACCAGACCACACAAACTTCTATTTACTTATCTTTAGTTTCTGTGCCGGGTGTATCTAACCGGACCATAAAAACAACTTTTTACGTATATTCCGTATTTGAAATTTCTTTTTAAAACAAACTGTATCAGAGTGCGTCTAACCGAATCGCTACTGACTCTTTCTTTAAACTCGTTTGGGAAAACCAATTACAAAGTGCGGAAGCGTAAATAATAACCATTTGTTTAAAACTTTACGAAAGTGTAAATAAATCATTTAAAAGGAATCTAAACAATGGAGTATGGTATAAGAAACTTAAAGTGATTACAACCGTTAACTCATTCTTTTCTTTGCCTGGCTAGCCTCGAGTCTCGCTCGTGCAAATCATCCATCCCTGCTTCATTACGTGTTTATCATCTACTTATTATCTGTTCGTCATTGTACCTACACCATAAGTAATACGTGAGCCTAATGGCTCAGTAAGGAAAAAGGTTTAATGCAATTATGTTTATGAGTCTCTTTAGTTCATTTGGAATGGGGACCACCCAAACCAATCCTTTCATTAGCGATTTACCATTTTATTACTTTACTTTAAGTCATTCGTTCGTTACTCGTACTTCGAGCTGGAGATTGAAAGACCCATATGGGATAGTATAGTTGGTCGGACCTAACCTCCTATGGGCAACTAGGTCCCGTTCCCAATAAGGTAGGGGCATTACCTAATTGCCAGACTAAGGGTCACTACCCATCTATCTCTCAAGTCCCTTATTCTTTTCTTTGTGTCTGTGCCGGGCTAAGCTACCAGACCACTGAGGCCTTTATTATCTTATAGTTTTATTCATTTTCATCATTTATCCTCACTAAACCCCGTGGCACTCCCTATTAGTTTCTATTAGCATGATGTATGACCATACATTCTCAACCTAACATGATTCATGATGCTCAATAACGTAACTTTAACAAAAATTGAAGTGCGCATTAAAAATAACTAAAAGCGCATATAAGGAAAGCAAAGCATATAATAGAAGGAAATAATTGCACACCACAGAGAACAAGTACAATGGATTAAAACAAGGGAAACATGCTCGAATTAATAGAACAATATCATTCGGGAAAGAATTGAAAACATACTATCGATTAACATGTAAATTATCCTAGTCCATTTACATGCTCCCTACTTTCATTATCTAAGTGATAATTGACATACTAATTGGACACCCTAATTACAAACTCGTTACATGGCATATCTTAATTAATTGTCATGCGAATATTAATCTAATTTAATTATAAGCTCGACTAATTTGTTATCATGCTCAAGGTTCAACGACTAGTTAATTATCATGCTTATTTACATACTTAGATTAACTAATTGGTCAACATGCTCAATTGATTCAATTAGCTAAATTGAATAACAATTCACATGCTCAAGTTAATAAACTACTTTAAGCAATTAACATGCTCAAGTCTATTTATCTACTATTTATCCATTCCTATTTAGTAATATGCTTGATCCAAATTAACATACTCATTGATTAACATTAAAACATGCTATTTCCTAATCAATAATTAACATGCTTGAAGGAAGATTATAAATTATTACTCCAATACTTACTAGTTAGTTCATTAATAAGTAAACATACTCCTATCTAATTAGAAGTTTCCTAAGTAACTAACAGATTTGAACAATAACTGCCATTTCGATGATTAACATTAACAGGTTAGTAAATTAATATGCTTAGTCTCTAATTAAGTTACTCACGCTAGTTAATTAACATGATGTCAATTGATTTGCACAAACTACTTGGTTACGTGCTGGTTAATGTATTGAACATGCTAATTATTGAACATGCTAATTAATTACCCTGATTAATGACATGCTTAATAAGTAATAGCAAGCAAGAGATTAACTGTATGCATAAATGAAAAATTAAACCATAAGTAGTTAGGTAGTGAACATTTATCGTTTTATGCTTTAACCATTTATCTCCCATCTTTCGTTTATCATTTCCTCATCAAACTAGGGAATTTGCACTACGTGACAAACCATAAAATAGGACTAAACCACAAGAGGGAATATCAAAGCACAATGGGGAATACACAGAGCAATAAAAAAAACTTCAAATAGCACTAGAAGGAAAGGAACAAATATCATTCAAGGGATTATCACTTCAAACTAACTAACAGCAATAATCAGAAACCATTTCAGGGAAACTATTACCTATAAGTAACTACTCAGCTCTTAGCAGTAATCATTTTAAGGCAATCAACATTCTTAACAACTACCAGTAAACATTTTAAGGGAAAACAACTCACACACTCCCACTTGTGGTGTAGGTCCTCCAAATGGCCAAGACACACTCAAATCCTTACCTATTTGAAGAATACAAGTAGGGACAGCTACTATTCCTCACAGTAGTTCCTCACAACAGCTGGAGCTCACCTATTCTACTCACCTAGCAGCTCCAAGGCAGCAGCCCAACCTTGCTCAAGTAGCTCACCTCACACACAACACTTACAGTTTTCACTAAACCATACAACTCACTGGAGCTCTCTCTCTCCCAGGAACACTCCTCTCACGCAGTTCCCCCTTTTTCTGGATGAAAACAGACTGAAGGAGGAAGGGGGAAGAAGGTTTATACCTGGAGAGGGAACAAAAGATACGCCCAGGAGGTGGGTACAAGGAGGTAAATCCTGCTAGTCGGTTCTGAAGGGCGACTCGCGTGCTCTGGACCGGGATTTGTGTTAGGGGATCTGTTTCCTATTAGTTAGGCGTCGTTGTTTTTCTGATTTTAAATCTCTGAAATCGCAGTTCTGCGATGATTCGGACGAGTGCGGATGACTTGGCCTCATCCGCAAGGCTAAAATCTCATAGGCTAAATCACGCTTGGGGACGAGGAGAGGCATCCTCGTCTGTGTCCTTACCGTCCATAGGCGACTTGTGGATGCAATATGGCATCCACATGTGTCGTCCGCCATCATCCGAAAGTGTCCATAAAATCGACAAATTCAAATCGGACGATACCTTTACTTGTCCGCAATCGTCCCGACTCATCGAAAGGTGTCCATGTTCAGAACAGATTCGATATGGACGAGACAACTCATGTCTGCATCATCCAGGACCTCGTCCGCAGGTGCCCAGGATTAGAACAGAGGCGATTCGGACGAGGCTACTCCTCGTTCGCACTTGTTCAGAGTCATTCGCAACATTGCGGCACAGTGTGTTCAGGACAAGAAATCTCGTCCTGGGTCTTGTCCTGGGTCTCGTCCCAACCCTTGTGTGTGTGTGTGCAACGCTTTTGCGGCTCGTTTGCAAATGTCGTCCTCAGGCATCTGCAAACGCCCTGGACAGTTTTTCTCACACTTCTCTCACTTAACTCCTTTCCTGTAACATTTCCCCCATAGGCACACGACACTTATAATCACGCGATGTAACGTCCTAACTGCTCTGCCATCTAATTTGTATCGCATACACGGGGAAAACATAACAGAAATACCCCTAGACTTAACGCTCTATAACACCCTTCGTAATACCCCGGTAATTGTCCAACTTAAAAAGTCGGGGTGTTAAATATTCATTATGGGTATGTTAGTTGAACTTAAGGGAACTTATTATTGAGAAATAATTATTAAAAGCTATGTTGTTAATTTATGATTAGGTTTCTTTGAGAAGAATCTTAAAGTGTTAAACCATTAAAGCTAAGGACTCCAGGTATGTGCTATTGCATGTGCTTTGTCCGAAAGGACCTACATCATAGGAAATTCGGGTTTTGTTTGATGTCTGTTTATTACATGCATAAGTTATGTTATTGTATGGAAATGTATGTTATTTGCTTGCATGTTTATTAGATTTAAGTTTAGTTTCTTAGATAGGACGAATCACATGTTAAGGATACAATTAAGGAACACGTTAGATAGGATTTGTATGTGCACGATAACATTAAGACTAGAAATCCTAAAGTACACAAAAATGGAATATACGTAAACAACTGTGGATCGGTTAGATATGGCTGGCACAGATATCAAGTAAACGACTGTGGACTGGTTAGATACGGCCGACTCAGATATCAAGTAAATGACTATGGACTGGTTATCAAACAACAAATCGTTTGTCCGACACAGATATCAGACAACAAATCGTTTCATCTCCAGACGTTGGTTATCATCATCAAATGACCTTCATAAATTCCGATGGAATGATTCTTCAGTTAGTCGATCGACCACCATGCATGATTGCCGCGGACGATCTCCCCCTTGTCTATCGACCGCCACGAACGATTGTGACATGATTTCTCCAGAAGCAACGTTATTTTATTATTTCTCCAATCACACACACACACACACACACACACACACACACACACACACACACACACACACACAAATATATTAGATGACTTTTTCCTAAATCATTAACTTCTCAATTTCCAATTTATCCAAACCTTAATTTTTTTCCTAATAATCAAGGTATAGTTCAATATACCACAAAGATCAAAAACCTTATTATTGTTAACCCTATTAACAACCTTATATCCAAGACCAACATGCACTAAATCCATAACTATATATTCGAACATTGATATCAATTAACCAACTTACAGTACATGTTTCAGTATTCTTTCTTCACATTATTCCTTATTATATCTAATATGCCCTAAAATATTATAAATCCTATACCTTCAATCTTATCATATCAAGTACATTTTCTCTTACTAATTCCACTGACTGTCAATCTAGTTGATATCATTCTATCGAACTCCAATATCATCAAACAGTTCTTCAATTAACCTCAATCCTTCCTTGAAGCTAATTATGAACATAATGGGGTATCATAATTCACTTTTTCAAAATATGTTTATCTTGACCAATATGTTTACTTCTCTAACTCAGCTCCTAACATCCCCAAAAATATCACTTGAGTCGTATGCTTAGCATAACAAAATTTTAGGATATTACAGTTTCGATAGGATTCTCACTCTTCAATTGGGCTTCAGAGTGCCTTATATAAATAGACCCTGCTTGAGCGGTCGACCATTTCCTTTTTGGTGTACTGCATCTAACCATTGGGATGTTATTGTTATGCTTTTGTTCGTCCATTTTTCACTCCAGGTTGTCAAACTGGTCGACCATTTTCTTTTCGATCGACCACTTCTTTAAAGCTTGGAACATTTGGTCGATCAGCAACTCAACTCCTCGATCGCCTGCTCAACCACTACCTCAACAGCAGAACTAAGATATAATCTGTTTAATGTTGTGGTTGACCATTTCTTCACTGGTCGACCACTTGCTCGACCGCACAACTAGGCAGTAATCTGCCTTTTAAATCGGTCGACCGAATGAAAAGAGGTCTACCGCTTCCTCTATTCTTCATGAAATTGGTCGACCTCCATATGGCTTTCGTCGACCTCTACTTTGTGTTTTGCCCCTTTTCATTTTTCTAAGTCCCAAATATCTTCATTCAAACTACATGGACTTAGGTAAACACGTTAGACAACATTAATACTCATATTAAGAGTATTTCCAATGAATATAAATAATGTATTTACAAACATCAAGTAAGTACAAATTAAACAACTTAATCATTCAAATTATACTGTCATCATCAAAACAAATTACCTAATGTCAATTAGGCCAAAAATCACTCCCATTTTTATGATGACAAAACATGTTAAGCTTTTTAATTACCTATCCTAAGCACGTGCATATAGTATTGCATAATATGATCTCTCCCCCTTTATTTATGCCATCTCTCACTTTTAATTTCATGCAATCATGTTATTCTTAATAAACAACTTACCTAACTTCTCCCCCTTTTTATCATAATAAAAAAGAATTCAATTGGAGTAACTCCATAGACTGAAAAAAAATCTCCCCCTTTGTCATTAAACATTTAAAACCATTGACGAGAAATCAAACAAACAAACAACACAATATATTTTCATCTCTCCCAATTGAATTATCATCAAGAATATTGTTAGCCTTTTATTAGGCTTAATTTTATTTTGATGAGAACTAAATGTTTTATTTTGTTAGAAAATAATATGTTGGTTCTTGTATTTTTATGGATATTATTCTTAATATTTTTATCATAATATTTATACTTATATTTATTGGAAATACCCTCCAAATGGGTATTATTATGTGTTAACATATTTATCTAAGTCCATGTAGTGGTTGCATATTATTTTGGGATTTGGAATAATTAAAGGAAAATTAATGGAGAAGTGTAGATGAGCTGCAGACTAGAGGACGGGACCAAAACTAGGTTTTGGTCTTCCGATCGTGACGGGGTTGACTGATTTGGTTGAGGGACTCTACCGAATTTAGAGAGTTTGCTTCTAGAGCTTCAACGATTGTTTTTTTGGATGTAACGCGATTGAGGATGTGGACGAGATGTGTGACCGAAAAATATCAAGTTTTGAATGAACCATTTTCAACGTTTTTGCGGTCTTAACGAGGTCGAGGTCTTTCGGACGAGGCATGCGATCAAATGAACAAAAACTCTGAAGGATTTTCGGACGCGCAGCAAACAAGGCTGCGGTTGAGGGATGCGACCGAAAAAGGCCAAATTTGCGTAATAGTCATCTTCCAACGGCTATTTTTCAATGATAATATATTCTAACATCTGGAAGCGGTCAACCGAATTCTTGTGGTCGACAAAAAACATGTAGGTTTGTAAATGAAGAGAAGCACTCCAAACTCATAATACGAAACCAAAATTGAAGCAAAACCCTGCCAAATTCAAGAGTCAATTATAATACACTGAGCATAGTAAATCCAACTCTCCCTAATCCCAAACTTGAGAATTCAATTTTGGGGAAGTTTGGAATAGTTTTTGAGCTTTACATTTCCAAATGCTATTGTACGATATTGTAAAGGGTAACCCCTTACTAATTTTTCATATAAAGGTGACCTCTCGAAATAGTCAATGACTCGATTGAATGCCCATAAGTTCAATCAATGGGTGACTCCTCGCAACAGCTGAGTAACCAGGTGGCGACCCGAAATAATCAAGGTTGATGACCCGTTAATAGTCAAGGGTGATGACCCGTGAATAGTCGATATTGTAACAGTTTAATTAGCACCCATAAGCCAATTGGTTAGTGAATCTCCAAGTGGAATCTTGGAGCGCGAACATAGGCGGGTTTGCCGAATCGCTTAAACAAACCTTTGTGCACACTCTCTGTCCCTTACTCTTTCATTTCTACATTGCATGTTTTAATTACGTGATAAATTATATAGGGTGTTAGAGAATTTAATTATCGCACAAAAATACTAGAATGATATATTCACCCCCCCCCCCCCCCCTATTGGTATGTATAGGGACTAACAAGTGGTATCAAAGCGGGTATTAAAATTTTTCTTGTGTGATATTGTTGAGATTGTGCATAGTGTTTCAATTTTTGGTTAAATTTTACTTAGAGAATTGTGTCTTGATTTATTGGATTACTTGGATATCATTGATTGCATATTTTTGAGTATATAGTTTATAATGGCTTTCAATATGCATAACGAGGGGCAATCCACCCTAGGGCCTCCATTTTTTTTTTATGGAAATAACTACTCCTATTGGAAGGCTAGGATGACAATATATATTCAATCTGTTGATTACCAAATGTGGAGAATCGTAATAAATGGACCTTATATTCCGCATAAAATTGTAAATGGATTGAATGTTCCTAAATTGAATGATGAGTACAATGATGTTGATTTTCGAAAATGGAGTTTAAATGCTAGAGCTATAAATCTTTTGTATTGTGCTTTAAGTGTTGATGAATTTAATAGAATTCATAGTTGTGATAGTGCCTATGATATTTGGAGATTACTTGAAATTACACATGAGGGCACTAATAAAGTAAAAGAGAATAAATTGAGTATGCTAATTCATGACTACAAATTATTTAGTATTGAGAAAGATGAATCCATTAGTTTTATGTTTACACGATTTACTAATGTGACTAATGGTTTGAAAGTGCTTGGTAGAGAATATCCCAATGAAGAGTTGGGGAGAAAGATTCTTATGTGTCTACCGATAAAGTGGCTTCCCAAGGTGACGACAATACAAAAGGCTCGTGATTTCAAGGTTTTGAAAATGGAGGAACTCATCGGTTCTCTAATGACACACGAGATCACCTTTTTGAGTCACAAGGAGGAGGAGTAAAAGGCGAAAGGAATTCTTCTGAAGCCCCTTGTATTCAAAGCCTCCACGAGCACCAAAGATGATTTCGAGGAAGAGAGTGAAGAGGAGGATGAATCCAAAGATGATCAGCTAAAGATTCTCACCCAGAAATTGGATAAGTGCCTTCAAAAGAAGAAGGACAAGGGGAAGAAGAGCATTGTATGCTATGGGTGTGGAAAACCCGAGCATCTATCTATCGAGTGCCCCAAGGCAAGGAGGAGATCTAAAACCTCAAAGAAGAAAGCCCTAAAGGCCACATATGATGATAGCGAGGAGTCTCTTTAGAAATTGAAGAAATCTCTCACATATGCTTTGTGGCCAAAGGTAATAAGGTAACCTTTTCTAGCGACTCTGATAATGATAATGATGCTTTCATTGAATTGCTAGAGAGTTTTAATGAGCTAAAAGACAAATATAAATTGTTGAAAAAGGAGAAAAATAATTTGATCAAAAAGCATGCTATTTTGAATAGATCTCTTAAGGATCAAATTATTGAATTGAAGAGCATGAATAATATTTTGAATGCTACATTGAAAACTTATGAATTTGATAATAGTGAATTGAAGTTGAAAAATGATGATTTGAATGCTATAGTACTTAAATTCACTAATGGTAGTAAAAATTTTAATATGCTGTTAGGTAAGCAAAGGGTCATATTTGATAAAGCCAGAATTGACTGTGAACCCTTTGCTACAATGAAGAATTATACAAATTTCTTTGTTAGCCCTACCACATGTAATGTATGTAATTGTATAGGGCACAAATATTTTATTTGTCCATTCAAATTGAGTAGTAATTCTAAATCTAGTTTAAACGCAAAATCTGTGTTGGTTCCTAAAGGAACCAAACCCTTAACAAATGAACCCAAAAAGGTTTAGGTACCAAAGAAATCTACTTAATTATTTTGTAGGATGAAAGTTCGCCCAAGGAGCCTAAAGGGATTGGATACTTGAATATCCAAAATGGAAAGGGAGAAGCTTTAAGAAGTTGCCTCCAATGTATTGAAAGATGAAAATAAACTTTGGTGGAGGTACACATTTTTCTTTGGTATCTCACTTGAATTGATTTATTTATTTTTATTTGAATTGAATTGATAGTTTGCATATAGGTTGAAATTTTTTATATTAATTCTTGCTTTGGAATTGTTTGGATTAAATTATTTTGCCTTTTTGAAAATATTTATATCTCCCTTGATTGAAATTAGTTATTGATATAGGGGGAGAAAATAGAATTATATAAAGATTATTGATTCACTTTGAATTGTTGAGTTTTCTAATTTTGATGATCTTGCTTCCGCTTTGGTTTAAACTTTGATATTCCCCATTGATTTTATTTTGATCATTAATTTAGGGGACGAAAATAAAATTGGTTGATTTAACTTGGGTTTCCCCAGATGATTTGGTTTTTTTTTTGTAAAGGGGGAAGAGTTTTGATTTTGAATTTCAATTGGTATCAATACTTGTGATTTGTTTTTAAACGGATTTTAATTTGGTATCTTTTTAAATCCCCAACTATTTGAAGTTGTGCATAAAGATAGGGGGAGGAAGTTTGGTTTTCATTTTAAACTCATCCACGGATTTTTGACAATTGGTATCTTTTTGTATTTAAAATTGGATGGTTCTTATTTGTGTGATTCCCTCACTTTATGCTTGTTGTAAATTTTAAAGGGGGAGAAAATTTAAGTTGTGATATTGTTGCTCTAAGGGGGAGAGAAAAAGTTTTAAGTTGTGATATATCCCCAATAGTTTGTTTTAGTGGTTAACATAGGGGGAGAGATAATTGGATTGATTTTTGATTTCAAACTTTTGTATCTCTCATAGAAATGTGTTTTGGATTTCATTTTGAACTAACAAGTGGTATCATTTTTAGAATTTGATTTTTTTCATTTTGATTTATAATTGGTATCACTAATTGAAAATTGTTTTATCATTCTTGGTCTTAAATTGATATCTATTTCCTTGATTCTAATGTTAAATTCCCTCAAATGACTTTATATGCTTAATGACAAAGGGGGAGAAATTTTTTTTTAAGGGAAAGAATGTTTTCGTTTAGTAATATTTTTTTAACTTTGATAGATTTTAGATTTCCCTCCCCATGGAACTCTTTTTTATTATGACAAAAAAGGGAGAAAGATATATAAATTGTGAATGGGGGACAAGATTTATATAAGTTGTTAAAAAGGGAGAAGAGATTAATGAATATGTATAGCATGTTTGTATGATTTTAATGTTGATATATTGCATAACTTAAATGGGAGAAATCTAATATGCAATTATAGATGCACATGCTTAGTTTTAGGTATAACCAACTTATAGGATTTTGTCATCATAAAAAAGAGGGAGATTGTTAGCCTTTTTGTTAAGCTTAGTTTTATTTTGATGAAAACTAAATGTTTTATTTTGTTAGAAAATAATAAGTTGGTTATTGTATTTTTATGGATATTATTCTTAATATTTATATCATAATATTTATACTCGTATTTATTGAAAATACCCTCAAAACGGGTATTATTATGTGTTAACATATTTATCTAAGTCCATGTTGTGGTTGCATATCATTTTGGGACTTGGAATAATTAAAGGAAATTTAATGGAGAAGTATGGACGAGCTGCAGTCGAGAGGACGCAACCAAAACTAGGTTTTGGTCTTCCGATCGTGACGCGATCGACAAATTCGGTTGAGGGACGCGACCGAATTTAGAGAGTTTGCTTATGGAGCTTCAGCAATGGTTTTTCGGACACAACACGGTTGAAGTCGAGGATGCGGACGAGATGTGCGACCAAAAAACATCAAGTTTTGAATCTGTCATTTTCATCGTTTTTGCGGTCTTGACGCGGTCGAGGTTTTTCAGACAAGGTTTGCAACCGAATGAACAAACCTGGAACTCCAAAGGATTTTCGGACGCGCAGCGGTTGAGGTTGCAGTCAAGGGATGCGACCGAAAAAGTCTAGATTTGCGTAACGGTCATCTTCCAACAGCTATTTTTCAATGGTAATATTTTCTAACGGCTGGAAGCGGTCGACCAAATTCTTGTGGTCGACCGAATTCTTGTGGTCTACCAAAAAACGTACAAGTCTATAAATGAAGAGAAGCACTCCATGCTCATAATACGAAACCCAGGATTGAAGCGAAGCCCTGCCAAATTCAAGACTCAATTCTAATACACTATGAGCATTGTAAAGACAACTCTCCCTAATCCCAAACTTGATAATTCAATTTGGGAGAGTTCATAATAGTTTTTTAGCTTTACATTTCCAAATACTATTGTACGATATTGTAAAGGGTGACGCCCTACTAATTCGTCATATAAAGGTGATGCCTCGAAATAGTCAAAGACTCGATTAAACGCCCGTAAATTTAATCAACAGGTGACTCCCCGCAATAGTCGAGTAAACGGGTGACGCCCCAAAATAGTAAAGGTTGACGACCCGTTAATAGTCAAGGGTGATGCCCTGTGAATAGTTAATATTGTAACGATTTAATTGGCACCCATAAGCAATTGGTTAGTGAATCTCCAAGTGGAATCTTGGAGCGCAGACTGCGTAAACAAACCTTTGTGCACACACTCTATCCCTTACTCTTTAATTTCCGCATTGCATGTTTTAATTACGTGATAAATCATATAGGGTGTTAGAGAATTTAATTATCGCACAAAAATACTAGAACGCTATATTCACCCCCTCTATAGGCGTGCATAGGGACCGACAAATATATGGAGGGAATTCATCAAAACAAAATCAACCATTCAATAAATCTAAACAAATATTTCAATCAAAACAAATATTATTTTCCCCTTTGACATTTACTATACATATAAAAATTAGGTATTTTACAATCTAAGTATATCCATTTTTCTCTCCCCCTATATCAATGAATAAAATCAAATCATTGGGGATATAACAATCAAGACAAAACAATTCAACAATTTAATTCTCTCCCTTTGTCATTAAACAAAATATAATAAATGAGGGTCTTTGCATCAAACATAAACACTTTTATTTTTTCCCCTATATCAATAAACAGTTTTTGGGAGAAACCAAATATATATGAAGAAAAGTAATTCAAACTATACCAATTGTAATACCAAAACCATTTAAACTTTTGAAAAAAAATATTCAAATTAAAAACTATCTTCTCCCCCTATATCAATAAACAATCTCAAATGAATGGGAATTTTGCATCAAAAACAAATTCCAACAATTCTTCAATATATGTTATTTATGATACCACTTGTTGGATTAATAAACATTATACCAATAAGAAAAATAAATCAATGATACCAAAACAAATATGCAAATCAAAGAATCAATATTAACCAAGAAAATAAAATTTTATCCTATATGCATATAATCAATTCACTTCTATTCAAATTAGGAAAATAAGTGTAGGCCTACGCATACAATTAATCCAAATCAAATCAAGAGTATATGTAATTCAATAAGCATTTTCATCAACTAATTATTCATACTCTTGATTTACAATTGAAAAACACCTAAATGTTTTTCTTAACCACCCAAATCTTTTTGGGTCATTTATCCTTAGGAATGGTTCCTTTAGGAACCCACACCAATTTAGAAGTTTTCATTTTATCATTTATCCTTAGGAATGGTTGCTAAAGGAATGGTTCCTTTAGCAACTAAAAGATTTATGTCCTATACAATTACAACTATTACAAATAGTAGGACAAACAAAGAAATTATTGTAATTTTTCTTTTTAGCAAAGGGTTGATTGCCAATTCCAATTTTGTCAAATGCAACCATTTGCTTTCCTCGTATAATATTTAAATTTTTGCTCCCTTTTGTAAAATTAGGCACAACACAATTTAAATAATCATTTTTAACCTTCAATGTGTTAATTTCACTTTCAAGTGATTTGATAGTAGAATTCAAGTTATCGTTCAAAATTTTTTCAAATCACAAATTTGCTTCTCAAAAGATTGAACCATATCAACATGCTTTTTCATCAAAATTTCATTTTCCTTTTTCAATGATTTATATTTAGACTTTAGTTTATTGAATTGTTCATATAACTCATTGAAAACATCAAGCAATTCATCTTCATCAAAAGTTTCTTCTAAATCACTAGAAGAAACGTACATTGGCCATTTCTGTAGGATCGATATGCACTTATAAAGGGGGGGAGGGGGGTGAATTTAGGTGTTCTAATCTTTTTTGTGCGATATTAGATTTCTCTAACCCTAAGTGTTTTAACAACAATCAAGCATACAATTTAACACAAATAATAAGAGATGGGGTGAGAGAATACGCAAACCAATTTGTTCATGCGATTCGGTAAATCTCGCCTATGTCCGCTGTAACATCCCATTTCTGTTTATGCATTTTCACATATTCGTAAAAATTTTGAACATTTTAAAACCCATTTGAAATATACTTAAAAGAAAAACATCAGAGTACATTACGTGGAATAATAAAAATATTTAAAATACTTAAAAACCATAAATAGGGCCTTTATGCAATTTAAATAAATTTTATTCTTTTGAACCATAACCCCGAGGTCAATCCGCGCATGGTAACAGAAGCTTGCATCGCATCACACTTCTTTCACGTTTATCTCATTTGGATCACAATCGATACCTACTTCACATGAGGAATAATGAGTCTATTGCCCAGTAAGGAATATAAATGAAATGTGGATGCCATAGTTGTAACAACTCTACATGCACAAGTTTGATAGATCCGTAAGCTGGGTGAGAGCAACCTCTTCAGTTTCCGAACTCACTAAAAATGAATCCACTTACATTTACGTTTATTTACTTGTTAGGTGAGAGCAACCTCTTCAGTCTCTGAACTCACCCACCCATTGAGTGAGAGCAACCTCTTAAGTCTCCGAACTCACCTAAACGGGTTATTTTCTACATGAGAGAAACCTCTTAAGTCTCCAAACCCACATAGAAAACACTCATTTATTATCTTCATTATTATTTCTGTGCAATGCATGATATGCAATCCTAAGACATGCCTATATGAATGACACACAACTATTCATAGATCTCAAACAATATTACAAACAAATATCTATCAATGAGCAAGAATCATGCATCGACTACGATTTATCACTTAACATACTTTTACTAATATGTTAACAAGCAGAATCTAACCTTAACAATCAATGTGATGTAACCATGAATGAATTCTATAAGGACACTAAATATCAATAAGGGTGGAAATCATCATATTATTCTCTAATTCTCACAGCTTTTATTAATTCGCAGGGTTATATGCACTTAATCCTATTTTATAATGTTAACAATATAATTATTAACAACCTAACAAAAAAAACTATAACAACTATTCTAATCTTCTATATTCGCATATTAACATTCATAAAAATAGTTCCTATGGTGATATGTAATTTGTCCACACGTTTAGTACCTAAAAGAAACATACAAAGAGCATCCAAGGAATGACCCACTACGAACACACCCACAGTAGTAAAGTTTCTATGGAAATCATGTAAAAGCCCATTCTCTTCATTATTTGTTACTAATAGATTAGTTTATTTATCACCCAGTATATTAACAAACCAAAACAATCCAGGAACCCATGAACAGAAACCACATTGCCATCTAATAGCATTTCAATCATGACGTGCACTCTCTTGTTTTCCAAGTTGCGCATCAGTTTTCAATTATTGTCTTTTTCTTGTCATGTTCAGGTTTTTTTAGGCAGTTGTTCTTTCTGAATTGCTATATTTGAACCATGGGCAGTACTTTCAATCCACAAATTCTAGTCGAAAAGCTAGCCAAGCTCAACAACTCACAGGCGAGCATAGAGAGTATCCTCTTTATGTCATTGATAGGATTCTCAGTGGTTTTCATCTCACCAGTCTTCACTTTATTGCTTGTATTCTTTTCAATTGTAGCACTAAGCTTGTGATAAAATATATACTCTGCGAGGAGTTTCATTTAAATATCCCTCTTTAGGTGGTATATGTGAAATGGAAAGTGATCTGTAGTTGTAATTTTTTTTTATTGAGATGAGTTCGATGGATCTTTACAAACAAAAACATTATTAGATTTTGTAATACGCTAATTTCAAGTGGTATACTTATATTTTTTGTTAAATGTTAAATTCTATTTAGTGTTTTAGAAATGAACAAAGAGAGAGAATTGTTGATATGTAAATTACCGTTTAACTATTATTTTTCAAATGGTGGTAAACTCATCAATTAATCAGCTGGATTAATTTGTAATTTAGTAAAGTGCAAACGCCTGTCAGGTTCATCAAATAACTTACTAATCGCATGAAGTGTGGATGTAAGGCAAACTTGATGGGTGTTGGTGGATTTAAAACCAGATAAAATGAAGGTGTCTAATAGTTAATGTCTTTGGGTTACTATTCCTCAGTATTGATACTAAATCCCTTTTACGTTCTCTTTTAATGGTTTATGTATTCTCATTTCTTTACTCTTTTCATGCAAATTTTATATTTGAATTAGTTCTCCTCTGCTTCCCTTGATGCGATTAAGCTTTGTCCCACTGGTGCATATTCCATATGAATAAAGCTCAACAAGTTGTGGAATATATATATATATATATATATATATATGTAAAGGTTATTAATAAAATAAATAAGATAATAGATTGAGTTGGATAGAAGTTGGACCGAAGAAATTGGATGCACAGAAAATGGGAGATACCGTCTGTGACCTAGAGACATTGTTGTTTTGAAGGAAATGTTCACTATTAAAGAGCTATCTAAGGATGATATCTGTGGGAGCATACTGATCCACGGAAGGAAGGAATTCATATGCTGCTTGGTGTCGTTATGGATGAAGGAAATTGTTAAAGATGAGAGGAGAAAATGCCAACCGTTGGATCTATTGTGCTGGAGGGGTATACACTGTTAGATTAAGAGTGAATGGAAAGATGGCGCGGAGGGGGAAAGATTCCCTGGTGGGAGTGTGATTGATCGTCAAATGAGAAGAGTTGGTGAAGGATCGACTGTTAGATGAGAGAGGGGGGATGGAAAAGATGCTTCTGCGAGAAAGAAAGATTCTTTGTGGAAGTGAAGGGGATTGTTAGATTAAAAGGGTAGACGAGATTAGAGCCTTTGGATAAAAAAAAAGATGCTTATGTGAGAAAATAAAGATTTGTAGCGAGAAAGAGATGGCACATTGGATTATAAGATCGAGAGTGTTGATAGCCATTGAGTCAAGGAAGGAAGTCACGGTTGTGTAGGAGAATGGAGGGTTGTTAGATGAGAAAAATAGGAGAAGAATTGATCGTTCGATTGTAAGTTACAAAAGGAAATGTGTCTGGATAAAGGTACTCGTCTGCGAGTTTAAAAGGACATCGTTGTTTCAAAGAAAAAACACACTCGTGGTGAAATAAGCAAGGATAGGAACAACATCGTTTTGACTAAAGGAACCTAGCTAAACAGTGAAGTCGTGGGAGTGTAGACATCCACGAATAAAGATGCTTTTAGAAATACGATGTGACATGAAATGATTGGTTTAGTAGGATGAATATTCACTGAGAATATTCTTGGCAGACATGAATGTGTCCACGACAACCTATACTTCTGGACCCAACTCTAAGGGTAATTTAAATTCAAACGACTCTCTACCCTATTGAAAATTGAGGCATCATTTGTTCTTCATTGCGAAGTAAATGCACATTGAAGAGGAATGAAATGGGTAATTTCTCAGCTGAATGGTTGTGACTGATCGGCTAGATTGAATGCACTGAGGCACAATCAAATTAAAAAGGGGAACCAAAGAATATTTGGATTCATAGGAGAAAAAATCCAGTTTGGGGTGACCAAGAGAAGAGGAATTGAGGAAAATATGCAATTTTTCTCTACATATCGTATGAAGAAATTATGTTGGCTTATCAAGGTTTACGGATTTACAGAATGCATTCTAAGACAAACCAAGTAAGTAAAGATGCATGTTTTTTACCATTCAGCCTACACTTCAAGGTACTAGGTGACTCTGTTTGTTGTTTGTTGATTTTTTAATCTTTAATATCTCAAGGGTGTGATAATCTGTTTCTATGCTCGATTAGGATACTCTGTATTTTGAGACTATTTTTATTTAACTCAAGGATTTACTACTCTAGCGTTTCTATTGATAAACATAGATTATGTTTTCTGATAAGAGCGTGATGTTGTCTGTTAGAATTAAGATGATATTCATAGATTTTGTTTTCCAATAAGAGCATGATACTGTCTGTTAGAATTGAGATGATATTCCTTGCTTCCTATCATATGTTATTTCACTCGAGAATGTGATAGACTGTGATTCAGATGTTTATTTTATTGCACTACTTGCATATAAGAAAGATAAAAAGAAGATAGAAGATACGTAAATGGGTCTAAGGATAGGCTGTTTTGAAGGGTACCAAAGTGTGAAGATACCTATAGTTTTCCTCTTATTGATGTTAGGCAGATTGGTCGATGCCGGTCCTGTGCATTGATGTTCGTAATAGCTAACACATGACTTAGTTGGTGATGTGTCCAACACCCAAAGTTTGAGACGAATTATCAGTCAAGCCTACTCTTACCTAAGAAGATAAAGAAGATAATAGTAAAGAAAAGAAAGAGAAAAGAAATTGATATTTAATCATGTTGCATATGTGAATTGTTCTAAATTACATCTCTTGCATATATATGTGTAATGAATCTGTTAAGTTCATTGTTGCTGACAAGTTGCATATATATGTGAAATGAATATGTTTGAGTTTATTGATGTTGATAAGTTGCATATATATATGCAGTGAATCTGTTGAAGTTTTATTGTTGCAGTTGCTTTGAAATGTTTATGCTGATAGATGCATGATAACATAGAATGTTATTTGACTAATGAATTTAGTTCTTTACTTATTAAGTATTAGACTTATAGTTAAACCTCGTGGTGCAGGTATTTTAGCTATTGATGATGGTCTTGATGATGAGACAGTGAAAATAGGTTCCTATGAGTAATACTTAGCGGTAGTCAAGTGATGGAAGCCTGTGAAGTTTATTTCATTTCAAAGAGTGATTCCTATCTTTAATAATCATGTTTTGATAAACTATTTAAGAACTTAATATTTAGATTTTTGTTGTAAAGATATTGCAAGTGAATTTTTATATGTATTGTAGAATTTTTATGTTGTGTTTTACCGTTACAATTATTTGACATGTATTTCGTTAGTAAAATAATGACTCAAAGATTTTATCATATCATGTTTTGATAAAATATATAATTTTTTAAAATGACTTTAAATTTTCAGGTCACTACAATGTCCTTTTATGAACTTTGTATAGTTTGCCATTTGCTCCAATGCCTTTACTAACAGGAAAATGATGTGCAACTACTTGAAAACATCCAAGAATCTTTTAAATTGTTTGTCTTGCTGCTGCTTCTATAATCTTTGTGGAAAATGAGGTGGTAGTCTAATAACTTGTAATTCTAGTTGTTGTTTCTATGGTTTTGCTGCAACTTCCTTCATAGGCAACTTTTGTGTAGGTATCTCTTCCATTGTTTCTTTTGTAAGATGTTTCTTTAACTCTATTGTAACTATTTTCTTAAGTCTTTTATGTGCTTTAACCGTCTCAATAATATTATCATCCCTCAAGGTCGTAACTTTGGAATACTTCTTATTCTCAACTCTTAGATTTTCTATATTACTAGTGAGAGCACCTTGAAGTCTACTATTTGATGAACTTGCAAAATGTAAAACTGGTTTTCTAAATTTCTGAATGAAGCAATTTGACTGCAAACCATAGCATCATTTTTCTCCATGTAGCTTTTCAGTAACTTTTCTATAGATGCTAAAGATGGTTAAGCTTGTTGATTTCTATTTTGCTACATGAAACCAGATGAATTTTGTGGTATGTTATGAAAATTAAAAGATCTAGCTCCTTGATTTTGACATTTAGAACTCCAACTAAAATTTGGATGTTGCCTCCTCCCTAGATTGTAAGTATTGGAGTAAACATCCTATTGAAATTCTAATTCTAACTATAATTTTCCACATAGCACACTCACTTATGTTTGAAGGGAAACTCTCAAAAGAATATTCTCTTCCATAATATACACACGAAATTGCTATAGCAGGCTACGAGACTCCAAGTTGCAAATTTTTTACCATATTTGTCTACAATGAAATTTG
>CM039477.1:9862697-9918029 GCA_022433065.1 Begonia loranthoides | reverse complement strand
AGTGGATAATTGTATGAAAGGGATTAAATTTTATTAACTAAGTGGGTAATTTAATAAAATTAAAAGAGATTATGTTTTGGAGTGGACTGAACTGGTTCAGAAAGAACTGAACCGGTCCAGCTTAGAACACAGAATGGCCATCGTGTACTTCGCTAGCAGAGAGCGAGACGAGAGAAGAGCGAGAGGGGAGAAAGAGAACGAGAGCGGGAGGGACGACGGAGCTCAGCCGGAGTTCTCTTGCTGCGAGGCGACCTCCTGGTGAGCTGCTGCGGCGAACGGCGAGCGAAGAGGAGTCGCGGGAGGCTAGGGCTCGGATTTGGGGCTCCCGCGGAGGTGATTTTTGGCGACGGGTCGGACTGCGATTCTGGCGTCGGTTCGAGGTAAGTTGATCATTTTGTGGTGTTTTTCTTCCCTCCTTGGTGTTCTGCTGGTCGGCGTTTCGAGTGGCGATGGCAGGGGGATTGGTGTTGGCGATTTCCGCGGGGAGAGACGGTCAGATTGGTGGTTCGAGCTGGATCGTTCGGCCTTGGTCTAACTGGTCGTTAGGTTCGAACATGTGATGACGCAACCGACGTGTAACGTGGTGGATAGCTTTTGAAAAAGCTGAATGGAGCAAGGATATTGTCAGAGGAAATGTGTTCTGGTTGGAGGTTGCTTGTCTCCTGGGCGCTGGATAATGAGATAGTGAGTGTGAGGATAAAATCGCTAAGAGCTGGAAGCTCTCGGGTGTTTTCTCCTAAGGGCCGAGACAGGGAGAGGGAAGGCAGGGGATGGTTGGAGCTGTCTAGGAGCTGTGAGCTGCTGGAGCTAAAGGAGCTGCTGTCCACGCTGGAGCTACTACTGCCGAGAAGCCATCGAAGCTGCTGTCGTGTGCTAGCTATCCCTGTTTTTTGGTTCGTCAAATGGTAAGGAATGGGTAGTGTCTGGCTGTCTAAGCCCTACCCACGAGTATGTGTGTGTGCGTTGAGTACGGTTGCTTGATTTCTGTTCTCTGGTTGTTTGATTCTGTCGTTGGCTGTTTTTGGTTCCTGGAATGTTCTGCTCCATGATAATGGTAGAGTTTGTGTGTTTTATATGCTATCTGTTGTATGTTTCTATGCTTGGATACTATGTACATCTCTAGGTTGGTTGTTCACGCATGTTCTTGATTGATAAATGCTCTGTTATTCCTGGATTGATACACTGTAAGATCACATGTATGCTTGTTATTAATTTGTTGATCAGCTCTCTGTTAGTTTTAGGATTAGTTGATGGTTGTTTTGTTAATAGCTCTGCTCATTTCGTTAGTTTGGATGTTTGTAGATATTGATTGATTCCCTGCCATATTTCCTTGACTATTGATAGAGTAGATTAATTGGTATTCTATAGATTTCGTGAGCTTCGTGACATTTCATATTTCCTTGATATTAGTAGTTCTCTTTATTGCAATTGCCTTTTGTGTATGGCGTAAACTCCTTGCTAATAATGTAGAATTGTTTTAGTTATTTAAATTCTATTCTTTTAATTGTTAACCATTTTCTTACTAAGCCTTTTAGGCTTACAGTTTACTCGCGGTGTAGGTACACGACGCGCGGAGTTCTCGAGTAACTAAAGGAGCAGTTGATGAGGGATTTGCACAAGCGAGCTTATGGTTGGCCAGGCTACGAGAAGTAAAGACAATTGGGTTGTGATTTATTTAAATTACGCTTTTCCTAAATTGTAATTAAGTGTTTAGTTTATTCCCTTAAATTATTTACGCTTCCGCAGATCTTTATTTTCGCAACATTTTAAATAACTATTTGTTTTCAACGCTTCTGCATTTTGTTAAATTGAATTTCTATAGCGAGTTTTTACGAATGGTTGGTAGCGGTTTGGATTAGGCGCACTCTGACATGTTTTTCTCAATTTTTAACATATTTTTAACGAGTTTTCGAAAATCCGGGTCGTTACAACTAGCATTCTACACCATCATCAACGCAGGAAATATCTACAGCAACTAACAGTAAGCATTTCAGGAAACTAACGTAAAACTCACGCACTTTACTTGTGGGTAGGGCCTCCACTGGACAAGACACACACAAATCCTTAGCTAAACTGAAGAACTAACAGGGACAACACTCCAGCTCACGGCTCCTCAGCTCATAGCATCCCACTCCTCACACCTTTCACCTCACTTCATTCACATTCGCTGAAGGAAAGTTTATCAACTCACCAGAACACTCATGAGCTCACACTTAACCCACAATGGCTAACTCACAATATCTCACTTGCAGGTCTCACGCTAGAAGGAAGGCTCTTCGCAGAAAGGGGGAAGCTAAACCGTAAAAATGGAAGAACGAAGGGAAGGAGTGGCTTATACCTGAAGGAGGAGAGGACATCGTACACTAGGGGTAAAGAGGAGGGCGGCTCCTACTTGGTGAGGGTGGGGGAAGGTCATTCCTTCTCTGCGTTGGGGAAGGAGATGATTTTGAGCCTCTATTGTCTGCGAATTAATGGACTACACGACAGTTTTCTATCATTTTAACCCTAATTTATTCGTATGTCTGGACTATTTCGAACGAGTGCGGACGTGATGGTCTTGTCCGCATTCGTCCGAAAGTGTAAAATCCTAAGGCAGATTTGTGCTTTCGGATGAGAAATGGCGTCCCCACCCATTCCGTACCGTCCGAATTTAGTGATCGGACGCAAATTGGCGTCTGCATGCATCTGAATCTGTCCATAAATTGGACAGATTCAAATCTACAATGTCCGCCTGTGTCAACATTCATCCGCAGTCATCCAAATTCCCCATTTGGACGCGATATGGCGTCAGCATAACGCGTCTGCATTGTCCGAAAGTGTCCAAGATTTGGACAGATTCGATTCGGACATAGCCACCCATGTCCACATTCGTCCACGAAGCGTTCGAAGGTTGAGTTAGAGACAAGGTCTACTTGGGACGTGAGACAACGTCTATGAAAGTCGTCCCAAAGTGTTGGGATAGCGTTCTATGCGTTTGCGGACGAGGAACGCCGTCCGCAGGCATTTGAAAACGCCCAGTCCAGCACTTAACACATTTTTCTCCCTAAAACACGTACCATAACGTCTCCCCCAAATATACACGTCACAAAATAACACGTATAAATACGAAATATAATCTCCCAACTACCCAAACACTTGATTACATCACGTATATGGGGAAAATATACTGGAAATACCCTATGACTTAACGATCCGAATACATCATTGGTAATATCCCGATAATTATCCAATTTAAAAAAGTCAGGGTGCTACAAACAAGTTGGCCACTCAATCCTTCTTCTTCAAGAATAACTACCAAGGAAGCATCCTTGCAAATGAGGTGTTCATCTTTGTACAAACCTTTTTTAGAAAATTCTCCTCCCATGCTTTGAGGGTCTAACAAATGTAAAGGCCCTTCTTTAGGTAATACAATCTCTTCTTCAAACTACTGATCTACCTCTAGGGTTTCCTCTAATACCTCAACATGTTCTTTTGCATACAAAGGTGGAGCGCATGCAAAACTTGATTTCACTAATATGTTATCAAGTTGTTGAGCTAGCTTTTGTAGTGAGACATTTATTTCAATGAGTTGGACTCGCTAACTCTTGGAAAGACTCTTCCCAGATCGAGTGGGTGGTGGAGAAAATGGAACCATCTTGATAAGCTTCGGAGCATATCTTCTTCTTAGAACCTTTTTCATCAAGCCCCATATGTTAACGACTTCTTCTCTATCTCTTCTTTGATTATTAATCAAATTGCTCCACCACAATGAAACTCTTTCTCTAAACCCTGAAGAAATAAGTTTCACTGAGGTCTTCTAGGAAAAATGGGAATTCTTGAAAAATTTCTTCAACTTCTTCTTCCCATTCAATGTAATCTTCCAACCATTATGACCTGCTAAAAGTAGGAATAGAAGCCTGTAAGTCTTCTTCTTCCGTCATGCAATCCATAGCATACTTGCAACCTCTTTTCTTCATGTAGAATAAATAAGAACACACAAATAAGGTGTTGATAGGGTTAAAATAGGCTTTGATACCAAATGATGCACCATGGATTGGGGAGACTTGGAAACCCCTTGATGCAAGCGACTATTAGGGGTAGAATCGGACCCGAAATGGAAACTAGCTTAACTCAAACAATATATGTCTAAATGATGCGAACTTTGGACCACGTACTGCTCTATAAATAAAAATGAATCCCTCTAAAAATCTCATAGAAATTCATTTGGTATAGAAAGTTATGGATGAAGAAGTACAAGTTGGTTTGAGTGCCTAAAAAGGAAAGAAACGGACCTGAAATGGCAGAATTCTTAACTCATTCAATTCGCGTCCAAATGGCGTGAAACTTAGACAAGACCCTACTCTGTTAGTGAAAGGGAATTCCTCTAAAAATAAGAGGCAGAATCATTCAAAAATGGAAGTTATGGATATAGGGGTGCAAGCTGGTCTGAATACCTATTGACTTCAATGACTTCCAATGGTGGAAGCACTCTTACTTGGATCTTAGCAACCTTTCAACTCCTTTGCTAGGGATTTCCACCTTTAGAAAAAGATAGAGAAAGAAATAGCTTTAATAGGATTTACCAAAAGCTCACAAGAAACACGGTGAAACCAAAAGGGTTTAGTCAAAATGGAGGGAACTCCAACCTTTGAAAAGGATAACTTTGAGCTGAAAATTCATCCACTCGGGTAGACCTTATAGAGGGTTTAAATACCGTACAAAATTAGGGCAAGCTTCTGAAAGATAACTTATCAAAATGCCCTTACAAAGACATATGCTCGGCTAGCCATGCCCTCACCGAGTGACACCAACAATTGATTATTAAACTTAACATAAAATAAATCATAAATAAGTTTATAAATCTTGCATGCAACAATGATCTAATGGATCATTCTTCAAGGCTCGCTTTCAAATTGAATTGGGCTTCAATTTCGAGTAAAAGAGATTGGGCTTCTTTAATAGAACACAGCTCTCCATTCGTGGACCTTTTGGCATAGTACATAAACTTTAATGTTAATGCAAGACCCAATTATAGAAAGCTTGGAAAGTCAGCTATAATCTTCATGAAGCACACTTTTTGATATAAGACCTTGAAGATAGCCAAATAATCCAAATATTGCTCAGTGGTCAGATTGTCTGCAATTTTGGAACGTCTAAGAAATCTTCTAAACTTGTGCTTGATCTTCCACCTATGTTTAATTTTGAATAACTCCATGATACTCATGGATGCTGGATGAATAAAAGGATGGTTTGAGTACACTCGTCCCTTTGATCACCTACAAAAAGAATACTCAAAATATCGTTAGAGAATCTATGTGCTCTATTGCAAATATAGGGTATTCATGGCACAACACTTAAGGAGAAAGGAAAAAGTTTCAATCTTAGCACATCTTCAAAAAGAATAACTGGCTTCCATAAAATTTTTAAGGCGTTGATGAGGATATTTTATATCTTGAATACTAAACTGACCAATAGTTTGTAATATCTACAACATTATAGGTTTAATCTCAAAGTTTCTAGCTAGAATGATAGGTTATGCAATCCCTAGATTTAGTCCATGTGCACTTTGAATACCATAATCTCCGATGGGCCAATTCTTATTATTCATTGGTTGTTGCATAGTTTCGTTGTGACGCCCCGCGTCAAATTTCATTTTTCTTTCTTAAATATTTTCAAAATATATATTCTTCTCTCTTTGACTTAACATGTAAAATTTTGCACAATAAAATTTAATATAAAAATTTCAGAATATGAAAGAAAATCAGAGTATACGGAAGGTACTTTTAAAACTTTGAGAAAGTTTAACGATTAAAATAAAAACATACGAGAAAATATACAAAATCAAGTCTCAAAAATTAGTCTATGCAATTCTTTGTCCCTTTAATAAATCCACGAAATTTAAAACTAACTTTTATCATCTTCTTGCGCCATACTACTCAAGTCGTGATTCATCCGAATACGCCTCAGGCTCCAGGGGAAATGCGCCCTCTCCTACTCTAGGCGTTATCATTTCATTACCTAGACCACAAGTAATACGTAAATCTAAAAGACTTAGTAAGGAAAGGGAAAAATGCATATGACATGTCTCTCTTTAGTTTACTTGGATTGGGTCCGCTCCAAACCAAACTTTCACTACGTTCATTCGTTCATTCATAACTTGTATATCAAGCCACAAGTTTAAGGAGCACGTATGAGATGGAATAGTCTGATCGGCTTCTAACCCTACGTGGGCTAAATTCGAGCTGCCCATCCGCCCTTAGACCCTCCATTACATCATTCATCATAGCATCATTCGTTACGTTTTCCTCACTCATGCATGTGAGTACCATACCAAAATGTCACTCCTTACTTTTTTCTATTATCGTGATGCATGTACATGTTAATACAATTTAATAAAACAGAGATAAACTGACAGCAAATATATGATTAATGATTGAAAATAAAGCACAGCGAACAACACCTAATAATAACGACTATAGTTAGAACACCCAAGGAAGACAACAATAACGAACATTTAACACATAATTGATTTCCCATTCGCAGATTAATAACAACTTTGGAAATTAATGGCAACAAGTTATTAATATCTACTAGACATGCTACTATCTAATGATTTCACGGAAATATGTATTCATTGACAATTTAAAACGTATTTGTTAATCAATTACTTAGACAAGTATGTTTGATAATTGAAGAACAATAAGTACTCACTGAGTCTAATGATCGCAAACAATTAAGAATATGTTATTAAACTGAAAGCAATTATTAACCAACAAATCAATTTAGCATGCTAGTCAAGTTTACAAGTACAAATAGTTATTACCGAATCAGACATTTTCGAATTCAATTACAGGTAATAACTTGTTAGATAATTTATATAATCGTTAGATTTATGCACAACCAGGAACACCAACAGCATGCTTACAGCAAGTTTTCTATGAAATAAACAGTAAACCATCTAATTCTAACTGTTTCAGGATGTGTTTGTTTAGTTTAACTACACAATGTATAGGATGAATTATTTACAAGATATACTAAACGAATGGTAATTGAAAACATAATTACTAATATGCGAATGTAAGAGACGTGCTAAACAATTGACTCTACTTAAACTAATAATATTTCCACTTCCTAACCAGAGTCCAGACTAAGTGACAATTAAATCTACAAATCAACGATAAGCAGCTATATTCAGAAGTCATTTATCCTTTGTTCATGAATTTCATTTTCAGTAAACAGTTGGAGTTCGTCGGTGCATACTTTCCAAATCATAACAGTAACCAAGGTTATAAGAATTGTAGTCTGTAAATCCATCATTCTCAATACTATTAACACCTTTCCTTTTTAGCAGAATAAAAAAATTGGGGTGAATGTAGTTGAAGGAATTAATCTAAGAATCTAACCACGCAGCAGGGAAAATTATTACAGCAACTAATCTACCATTGAAATTCAGAAATTAAACATCTAATCTATCACACTCACACACCCACTTGTGGTGTAGGGTCTACAAGTGACCACGACACACCCAATCCTTACCTCTACTGAAGAAATTCACAGCAGGGACAGCAATGACTGAATCTGGAATTCCCACGGTTCTTCAGAGGTACCCGATTATCCACTTCTCTTTCTCACTTTCACTCTGTCATTGGAAAGGGAGAGTTTTTCAAATGAAGTCTCCACCAGCGTTTAAAGGCAGAGGAATTACCTGCCAGTTTCGGTGTGCACCAATCGGAGGGAAGGAACTAGCGGAACTGGGGGAAACGTGAATCGTTGAGGGAGATTCGTTCCTCCAGAATCGATTCGTGGCTGTTTCCCCGACCTTCAACCCCCGGAAATCGTTGTGTTGAACCGTAGTTCGGTCCACCTGCTCGAGCCGACTCGTCTGCTTCAAACCACGACCCGAAGACCCACCAGCTCGTCGACGCAACAGCTCGCGGTCGCTACTCGTTGCCGTCAACCACGCCGTCACTGTGCCCCACCGAACACCCACATCGGCAGCAGAACACCGACGTCGATATAATCCCGAACAAAGCTGCGAGATCCGACGCCAAATCGTCTCCCTAACCCGCGAATCTACCGGCGCAATCCCTTCCGGAGTCGTCACACGACGTCGCAACACCATCGTCGTCCACTTCGTCGCACTTTGTCGCCGACTTTGCGGGTCTGCACTCGCCGACCCTCTCTCTCTCGCCGGATCCCCCTTTCTCTTTTCTCCTGATTCATTCCTCTCTTCAGGACAAAAATAGTCCCTTCTTCAATTAATGGCCAAACAGGACCCAACAACACACACCGAACCGGTTCTGTTGCTGAACCGGTTTTTGCCTCCAAATCTCAATAATCCAATATTATTAAATCCCAATTAGTCCATCATATCTAAATTAAATTCTCCCTCTTTTATTAATTTAATTAAATCTTGTATTTAATTAAATTAATCTCAATCCAAATTTAAAATTCTCAATTTATTCTAATGTCGTTCAATGATAATTATTGGTCCATTTCACTTTCTTTTATATGTTTTTTTTTTTCCAAATTAACTACTTTTTTACAAATAATTCTCTAATTATTATTCAGTAAATTTTAAAATAATAATCTAGCGAATACGTCCTTAGTAATATTTCGATAATTATCTAACTTAATCAAAAATTTCCAAATTATACTTCTATTATATTTATTAAATTTTAATAAAAAGTTAGAGTGTTACATTCGTCCACCGTTCATTCTTGCTAAGAAAGGACACTCAATTTCATGATTATTTTATTGGCCTTCTTTATAGCTAATGCAGCATGTCTTGTAATAAAAATCAAATTTTTAGTGACACATAAATAGTAGAAATTCTTGATTGATTCAATAAAAAATAATTATAAAATTTTTCTCCAACAACGGCCCCAAAAACTTGTTGATTGATAATTATGTGAAGCACAAGTGATACTATCATAACAAGTAATATAATAATTAAGATAGAGTGTTAAATCCATATAAAACAATTTATAATTTTGTTTTTATATAAAATCAATATAAACGTCTACTTTAAGAGTGATCAAAAGATGTCGTTTTTACCAGAGATGATATTAAAGACTAAAGAGTAAAATAAAGCAATCAAACAAGTGAGCTAAATACATTAGAAAAACAATTGAGAGTCAATTTCCTCGCCCTTTATCGTTTTATGTTTACATGTTACAGTAATATTACAACAATAGTAATCAATTAACTAAGAATTTAATGTACAACGTAATATTTTGTTGATCTACTATATTCATTTATTTTATTTGTTCTTGTCATATGTCTATACAAAGACATAATAAAAAATAAAGTTCAATTTCACTAGAGTTATGTGGTACAACTCAATTTGTTTATAGTAATTACATAAAAATGCTAACTTTATGTCAAAAGCTAACTAACCACACATTATTCAACAACAGTTCTCAATTTCAAATTACGGTTCGGTACGTATGAAAAATAATTTATGGTTCTGAAAATCATCCTTTTACCATAATAATAATAATGAAACACAATGTTGACTAAACTAATTGCTATACTTACTCAAAGCTAATAATATATAAATATTAAATAAAAAATTTGGTACATTATTGTCTCAGCAAAAAAGAAACTATTTAATGATAGAAAATTAAGAAAACAAAGCAAAATAATAAAACATGATTTAGAGTGGAAGAAAAACAAATAAAACAGTAAAGATCCTCCTCGGTTGTCAATCATTAAGAACTCCTTGTTATACCACTGTTTCTCTCTTCTCCACACCTAAATATACACTAATGAAAATTTAAACTCTAATGAAAGACTCTAATCTATGACTCTGCTACTTGAAATTAGATACAAGTTGTTGTATTTATAAGGGTGGATAATTAAAGTTAACCAAATCTTTTTTGTATTTATAAGGGTGGACGTCAGCTTCCTTCTAGATAGCCTTTGAGATTTGAATTTGATAATCTCTTCCAAAGAATTGGTAACTTTAATTATTTGAACTTCATTACATGGCAAGTCTTCTGAGTGAATCTTTCTTTAAATATTTTTAGAAACTTCCTTTAATCTTCATTTTCTGATTCTCCTATTCATTGGGATTCCCTTTTCTGCAAAAACAAATTAACTTTCTAAAATGTAGCCTAAATCCTTAAAAAAGATATAGAAAATTATCAAAATTTATGAAATATATCATTCAACTCGGATTCTTGCATTGTTGTAACAAAAAACTATTTTCTATATGAAAAATCAACTGAATAAATATGAATTAATTACAAAAGTTCCTGCAAAATTATATCCAAATAACTCTATAAAATAGAGTTATCATACTTCTTGCTTTTCTATTTGTTTTCTTATCTAAGAACTGTTGTCGCAGAGTTATTGAACATCAATGCAGTCTCTTCAACACCGATAACCAAATTTATAATAAAATGATCATATGAGTCAAGAGAACTTTCAAGTAAAAGTTTGGTAGCTTATTTTTGTCAAGTTTATACTCGCTTATTGGATGTTGAGAATAATAAGGTACTGAAAGTGTTGATATATGCAATTATCGACGTTGGTTTTGACATCTAAAGTGTGAGAATTTTTTTTCTAAAGAAGATATTTTATCACGATTTCCATGTCTATAATTTTGTCAATGAATTGCAAAACTCTTTAGTAGTTATTTTCATTGATATACTAGACAATATTTCATCTGTAAATGCAAGATGTAGGTTGCTAATAACATACACATCTACTTTGCCCCATTTTTCTACTTTGATGATTATGGTTTAGTACCAATGTATATAACACAATCATCTTTACAAAATAGCATCTTCACTTTTTATTTTCACAACAAAAAGTTAGTTCCCTTGAATTTTTCAATTTCATATCTACGAGTTATAGTTATAAGGCTCTAATCATTTATGTGAAAAGTATAGATGGTATGAAAAATTATATCAAATGCACACAAAAAATTATTAGAAATAATTTCTCACTATTAAAATATAAAGAACATAAATAAGAGAAATAAAATGAAAAAAAAATAAGCATCGAGAATTTTATGAAACCTAAATTGGGAAAAACTTTAGTGACTGAGTAGAGAAATATATTATTTATGAAAAATATGATTACCATAGTTTTCTAGATAATAATTCTAGAAATATTAACAAAGAAAAATTTACCATAGAAATCACTTTGGGTATTGAAAATACGAACGAGAATTGGAAAAGAGAAACAAAAAATAGTGGACATCGAGATTTACGTGGAAAACCCAAGATTGGTAAAAAACCACGGGCAGAGAAGAGAAATCACTAATTAAAATTGGTATAATGAGTTTTGTGACTCAAGCTTATATTTATAGCATAAACAGGAAATCTTTGTCATATTGAACTTCCTAACGTGGGTTGAAACCGGCCTGGCCCAATTAGAATTCGGGTTACACCGAACTCTAACAATCTCCACATTGATGCGAATTCCACTCTATAAAATATATATTCAAAACTCTAGAAACCTCCTATTCCACAAAAACTCCTGAGGACAAAATCAGCAGCTAATACCAACCAACCTCAAACAATGCTTGAACTTCGGTGTAGGCAAAGTCTTGGTCATCATATCAACAGGATTATCATGAGTACTGATTTTACTTACATCAAAATCATCACGAGCAATCACTTCATGAACAAAATGATAACGAATATCGATGTGCTTCGTTCTCTCATGAAACATCTGATCTTTAGTGAAAAATATAGCACTCTGACTGTCACAAAATACTGTGGCAATCTGCAAGTCTTCGCTGAGCTAATCAAACAAACATTTTAACCATATAGCTTCTTTACAAACTGCTGTAATAGACATATATTCCACCTCTGTAGTAGACAACGTAACAGTATCAAGTAAGCTAGCTCTCCAACCGATAGCACAACCTCTAACTGTAAAAATATATCTTGTAAGAGATCTCCTTTTATCAAGGTCCCTCGCATAATTAGAATCAACATATCAAATGACAGGATTTTTAGTTCTTCCAAATTGAAGACAAACATCACTAGTTCCACGCAAATACTTAAGAATCCACTTAACAGCTTTCTAGTGTTCTTTTCCCAGATTTACCATGTACCTACTAACCGCACTGGCTGTGTAAGATAAACCTTGACGCATGCAAACCATAACATATATGAGAGATTCCACTGTACTTGAATACGGAATTCGTGACATATAATGAATTCAATCATCTGATTGCAGACATAAGTCAAATGAAAGCATGAAATGAGCTGCTAAAGGAGTACCAACTAGTTTAGACTAATTCATGTTAAATCTGTAGAGAACTTTCTAAATGTACCCCATTTGACTTAGGTACAATGTTCCAGCTTTTCTATCTCTCTGTATCTCTATACCAAGTATCTTTATGGCTGCTCCCAAATCTTTCATCTCAAATTCTTTACTCATCTGTGCTTTGACCCTTTTGATTTGTTTTATATTTTTAGTTGCTATTAACATGTCATCAACGTATAAGAGCAAATAAACCACTAACCCATTTTTACTATTCTTTATGTAAACACAACTATAATAATTGCTCCTTCTAAAATCTTGAGCAAGCATGAATGAATAGAACCTCTTATACCACTATCTAGGTGATTGCTTCAGACCATAAAAGGGATTTCTTCAAAGAACAAACATAGTTTTCTTTTCTCGAGACAATAAAACCTTCAGGTTATTGCATATAGATGTCCTCCTCAAGTTCTCCATGTAAAAATACAATTTTCACATCTAACTGCTCAAGCTCAAAGTTGTGCATAGCCACAACACCCAGCAAAGCTCGAATTGAACTGTGTTTAACCACTGGAGAAAACACATTAGTGAAGTCTACATCTAGAATCTGACTGTACCCCTTAGCAACTAGACGTGCTTTGTATCTGTTTTTTCAACACCTGGTGTACCTTCCTTTTTCTTGAACACTCATTTGCAACGAACAACTTTATTTTCTCTTGGCAATTTAACTAAGTACCATGTGCCATTTTTTTGAAGAGATTTCATCTCCTCTTACATGGCGATCATCCATTTCCTTGAATCTTCTGAACTCACTGCCTCTGAATAAGTAAACAGCTCTTCACTGTAATCTAAGCTTTGAGTGTATGCTTTTAGCTACACTCAAAGCATAAGCAACAAAATATGCTTCACCATATTTCTGTGGAAGTTTTATCTGTCTTCTTGATATATTCTTGGCGATGGAATACTGTGGTGAATCTAATAATGGTGATTGTGCGAAAACGATATCACTCTGATTATCTTAGCAGGTCTAATTTGAAGACTCTGATGTTGACCCTGATCTAACTTCAACTTCAACCTTGCTACTAGATAGATGATTAGTCTTATCTGTCAAGCCTTTAGAAGGTAAATTAGCAAGCATAACAGCTTCATCAAATACCACATCTCTGCTAAATCTAACTTTTCTGGATTCAAGACACCATAATTTATATCTCTTGACACCAGACTTGTATCCAAGGAATATACACTTTAGTGATCTGGGTTCTAACTTGCATTTATCAACATGAGCATCCGCAGGGCAACCAAACACTCTTAAAACTGAATAATCAACAGGAGTGCCAGATCAAACTTCTTCAGCAACTTTCTTATCAAGAGCATTTGACGGAGAATGATTCACAATATAACAAGCAGTAGCAGCAGCTTCAGCCCAAAATGACTTAGGTAAACCAAAATCTAAAAGCATAAACTGAACCTTCTTCATTAAAGTTCTATTCATTCGCTCTACCACTCCATTTTGTTGTGGAGTATCCGATACTGTCAGATACCTCATAATATCTTCTGACCTGCAAAAAGAGTTGAACTCTTCCGAACAAAGCTCTAACCCATTATCGGTGCATAGATATTTTACCTGCTTTCCTATCTGCATTTCAATTAAAGTTTTTCACTCCTTGAACGTAGAGAATACATCACTTTTCTTCTTTAGAAAGAACACCCAAACTTTTTTGGAAAAATCATTAATCATAGTCAGCATATAATGTGCCCCTCCCTTGGTGGGCACCGGTGTTGTCCTCAGAGCTCCGAGTGGATGTAATCTAGTGTTTCTTTTTGTACAGTGAGTGGCTGAAGTGAATCTAACTCTCTTCTATTTTCTGAAAACACAATGCTCGCAAAACTACAATTTACTTATACTTTAACAATTCAAAAAGCCTCTTTTGCTCAGCTCATTCATCCAATTTTCACTCATATGCCCAAATGCATATGTCAGAATTTGGTAAGGTTTTCATCTGATAATAAAGTACTAATTGTTGCATCCTCAACAAATGTAGATTCCTGCAGAACATATAAATTTTTAGACTTTTACCGCCCTTTCATCATAACAAGAGAACCACGACAGATCTTTAAAAATCCACCTTCACTGGTGTACTTATACCCTTTTAGATCAAGAGTACTCAACGAGATCAAATTTCTCTTCCAATCTGGAACATGTCGCACATCACTAAGTGTTCTGACAACTCCATCTTACATTTTAATTATGACTATACCAATCCCTGCTATCTTGCACAATGCATTATTTCCCATCAATACGACACCTTTTGACAGAGAATCATATGTTGAAAATTAGTCTCCATTAAGACACATATGAAACATGCAGGCTGAATCTAGAATCCACTCCTCGGATGACTTTGAGTTTTCATCAGACACTACAAGAAGATCTCTTTCTGATTCATAATCATTTTTTACAGCGACAACAGATTCACCAAACTTCACTGGTTGTTTTCCCTTCTGATCAGCTTATTCTTCTATTTTGTTGTACAATTTATAACATTTAGATTTTACATGCCCCTTTTTTCTGACAGAAAAATAAACTTTGTTTTTGTTTCTGGACTTTAATCTGCCTTTTGAACCCTTTCTGTTACTGTTTCCTTTATTGGACCTCTCTAATGTTTTACCCTGAGTAACCAGACCCTCTCCTTGAGTTCCAGATCCAACTACAAGATGCTTCATCGTTTCCTTTGAAAGTAAAGCATCATAGACTTCTTTTAGAAGTAACATGTCATGACTGTATAGAATAGTGTCCCGAAAAATATTGTACGAAGCGGGCAATGAACATAATAAAATAAAACCCAAATCCTCCTCATCAAATTTACATTTCACAGTTTCCAAATCTAAAACAATTTCTTTAAATGCAACAAAGTGTTCTTTATTCGAAGTTCCTTCTCCCATATGATGAAAATATAATTGTTGCTTCAAATGCAGCTTACTCGCCATGGTTTTATGCATGCACAATTCTTCCAATTTTAACCATATTTCAGTAATAGATTTTGCCTTCAACACATCCACCAAAATTGCATTTGATAAATGAAGACGAATCGGAGATAACGTTTTTCTCTCTCTCAAGTGTTTCTCCTCATCGATCCAAGACACTGACATTTTATTGAACCCCAATAATGTATTGTCCAATTCCATCTGAGCAAGCATAGCTCGCATATTTACCTACCATATAAGAAACCTTGTATTCTGATCCAACATCAAAATATCATACCTCATCGAAGTCATCTCTCAAAATTTAGAATTTACCCCAAAAATCTAACAAAATATCTGAACCAAAATTCAAGTTCCAAATATTCCAAAATAATCTGATATTCCAACCATAATCTTCAGAAATACTCCAACCAAAATTCGAATAAATCCAAAACAGAATTTTTATCCAAAAATTCTCTCAGCCCTGCAATATCCAAAATTCAGTGATTTTCAGAATACCAAAATCAACAATTGGACAGTTCACAGTTCACTCGACAGTGGGAGGCAGGCTTCAATCGGGCCAACATGGACTGTTCAATTTATGATAGGTGATAGGTTCTGCAGCTCCTCCTTCCTCAGAGACGGCAACATTGATAGAGGCTCGGGCGATTTAATTTTGATCTTCACGAGACATAATCGACCGACGGACGAGGAAATCAAGTGGTAGTGGAGGCAATTGGTCGGATGTGTGGCTTCTGTGTAATACCCAAAATTTTTATATCAGAATTTAATAAAAATAGTTGGAAAGTAATTTGGGACATTTAGATTAATTATATAATTATCAGGGTATTACCAATGACGTATTCGTAAGCTTTTAAATTATGGAAAATTAAGGTAATTAGAATAAGATTAATTTAATAAACTAAATTATTAAGTGAGATATAATTAATTGAGGAATTAGAAATAAAGGAGATTAAATGGAGAAATGAGTTGCTGAACCGAACCGATTCAGGTTGTGGTTCTTTGGTCCGGTTCATAAATCATGTAGAAGGGGGAGGAAAAATCGACTTGGCCTTCGACCATTTTTCCTCCCGAGAGAATAGAGAGTGAGAGGCGAAAGGGAGAGATAGGCGAGCTGGAGGAGATCGACGAAGGAGACCAGTGATTGACGATGAGGGCGAGCTTTTTCGCTGCGAAGGGATGACTCTGGCGGACTCGGGTTCGTTTTGGCTTACTGTGCGTCGCGGGTTACGAGCTAGGGCTAGATTTTTTCGGCACGCGAGAAGGATCGGGGCAGCATCGGGTTGAGGGTTCGACGAGACGGCAACGGTGAGGCTAGAATCGGCGTGATGCTCGGCGACGGAAAAGGAGGCTGCACCAACATGTTCGGGTTGGCTGGTGCAGGGGGGCGACGGTTCTAGCTTGGTTCGTTGGGCAGTGGTTGGTTCAGCTTACGGTTCAGTTCGAACCAGTGCTTCCTCCTATGATTTTGTCCAGGTGAGATCGACAGTGTGTCGAGCGTGCGGAGAACACTCTGCAAATTCAGTGATGTTGTTGGAGAGCTACACTCTCTGCCTTCTAGGAGTGGCAGAGAGTGTCTCTTTGTTGGTGATTTACAAGAGAGTGAAGGGTCGAGAGAGAAGAGGCAAAATGGGAGCCGAGGAGGAAAGAAGAGGAAGGAGAGAAAGAGAGGGGTAGCTACTGGATGATAAGGCTCGGGTGTCTGCGATCCTCTCTGGTGTTTGGGTAAGACATCCCTTCTTTTTCCTTTGTGGATTTTGGTGATAATACGTGAGTGAATAGTGTGTGAGAGATGTGCTGGTTGTTGGTCTGGTTATTGAATTACTGCCATTGCTTGGATAATATTTCTCTGTTAGTCATTGGTTTGAGATATGTTTATAATAGATGTTATGGATAAATTGTTGGATGTGGGAAAATGTTAAAAAACGATGCTCTAATATTGGATTGTACTGTGTGAACTCTTTTTCTCTCTCTGTTGAACATCATGGATTTGTTTACTTGGCTTTGGGAAGGATGATGTTGAGTGTATGCTGCTGTAGGATAATTAGCTACTGTTGGTTGGATTTGTGCCTTGAATGTGTCATGTGATGGTGTGAAGCTAATAAATGAGAAATTGTATGGTGATAGTTGCTGGAGATAAATTATTAACTTGTTTAGGTTGATAATTTAATGTTTGGATAAAGAATAAAGAAAGATTATTGCCTAGAGTGCGAATATGTTGGATTTAGTGTGGTTGCGGATCTATACCTTGTTGCGGTTTATGGAACTCTGTAAATGTTTGTTGGAGGGATTATTATCAATAAGTAAATGTTTCTAATTTTGAAGGTACAAAAAGGAGAAGAATGATAGCGATTAAGAACCAACCACGATAAAGATGCGAGGCAAGGAAATAGGGGTGCTTTGGCCATTGAGGCCCTACACCACAAGTAGAGTGTGTGCGTTTTGTGTCTGTTCATGAAATGCTTACTGTTAGATAGTTCCTTGGATGATTTTATATGTTAGTTTCTTGCTGATTTTGTGTAGTTCTTCTTGCTACTAATAGTGGTTATTCTCTGATATGTTTTCCTTGTCAATTCTTGTTGTAGGTCATTACTAGCTCTATGATGTTTTCTTTTCGTTGATTTGTTCTGTTTTATTGACTATTGAGCGATATAAATGCTTTGTTGAAAGAAGTGATGAATGAGAAAAAAGGTAATGAATGTCAAGGATGTGAATGACGAGTGAATATGTGTAGTCTGGAAATAAGCTAGGACCTCTATTTTCGATACTGAATGATCACTTGATGTTTAATTTCCACTATCATGTTGTTATTCCTTGCTATTGCTCTGCTATTTATTATCTGCTTTATCTCCCTGAACTGGTATGCTCACTTGTTAATCAATTTAGTTAAATGTTAAACTATGGTAACTAATTAGTTGATTAATCTAAACATGTGAACTAATTGATTGTGTAATCCCGGCATGTAAATCGCTTAATTCTATGTTTATAATCTTCCGAGCATGTAAATCAGTTAGTTGTTTGACTCCTCTAATTCTAGCATGTTTATTTAATGATTAGCCCTCTAATTTTAGCATGTTTATTTAATGATTAGCGTATAAATTGTAATCAATTGAGCATGTCAACCAAGCTAGTTAATTAGCTAAGTATGTAGATTAACTAGCATGTTTAAATGTTAATTAGTATTCTACGAGCATGTTAATTGGCCTAACGAAATTAGTTAACTTGAGCATGATAATCTGATTAGAGTAATTAACTTAATTAGAAATTGAGCATGTTAATCGAATCGCCTAACTAATTAATAGTTGATAATTACTTCTTGAGCATGCCAATCTATTTAGAAATATTTAATCATCTAGAAAGCATGTTTAATTGATTATTTTAGCATGTTTAATGACTAGTATTTAATTGAGCATGTTAATTAATTTATGCCTTCCTTTAATATGCACGTCGCTTGTGATCCGTTGTATCTTCTTTATTATTGTGATTTATATATTCGAGCATGTTCCCCGTTGTTCAATTGGTTCTATAATTGCTTCATTCATATGCTATACGTTATTGGGTGTTCCATTCTTTTTATTTGCGTTTTTAATTCAGTTACTGTCTTCTATATGCGCATTTTGATTCCTATTAAAGTTATGTTATATGCATTGTGCATCATGTTAGGTTGAGATCATGTTAAAGAAACCCAGTAGAGGGTACCCACTCGGGGTGGTACCCACATGCACGAGTGAGGAAAATGCTAAGAACAAGAATGTTCGGGATGAGCGGGATACGCCCATCACCGAAGAAATCCTCCCGACGGGATACATCGGGAGGGAAGAAGCCCTGAAGGCGGGATACGCTGGAAGGGGAGGACTTTTGAAGACAGGAGACGCAGGAAAGGGGATGAAAAAGGGAGTTGGAGGCGGATGGGTAGCGGAATTAGTCCTCATCTAGGCGAAGCCCCCAATCTTGAGGGGAACGGGGACCTAGTTGCAAGTAAAAGGTTAGGTCTGGTCTACTATTCCATCCCCTAAGACCCCTCCAATCTTCAGCTCGATGTACGAGTAAAGAACGAACGAATAACAAACGTAATGAAAAGAATTGGTTTGGGTGGCCCCCATTCCAAGAAAAATTAAAGAGAGATATGCATAATTGTTTTCCCCATTTCCTTACTGGGCATAAGCTCAAGTCCTTACTTGTGGTGTAGGTAAAACGACGAACAGATAATAAGCAGATAACAAGTGATAATCTAAAGCTGGGATAAAGGATTTGCACGAGCGAGATTCGGAGCTGGCCATGCAAAGAGAAAGACAAGTAAATGGTTGTAATTTAACGGTGCTTAATTGTCAGTTTCATTTGTTAAGCGCAATGTTTCTACGGTTTAGTATTTCCTTCTTGAACAATTTCTTTATGCTTCCGCCATGTTTTACAATGGTTTATTTTATAACACTTCCACATATTTTATCAATTGGTTTTTCATAACGAGTTTAAAGAAAGAGTCAGTAGCGATCCGGTTAGACGCACTCTGATATCTTTTGTTTTAAAAAGAAAATTTTAGATTTTACGCATTTTCAAGGATTTACCAAAATCCGGGTCGTTACATTATGTGCGTGCGACCCGTGGAGAGATGGCTTGGTGATTACTTAGCAGATTTGCGATGCGGCAGTCGTTTCTCTCCTCTGTCTTCGGCCGATAGTAGCATTGCTCTGTTCTTCGTTGTTGAAGCTGCCTTGTTCTTCGCTTCACGAAAGAGATAGCCCTGGGCAAGACTAAGTTTTTTAGAAGAAGAATTGCATGCAACACTTTGTTTTGTTGAAGAACACGGGTAGAACAAAAAAAAAGGAAAATACCTTTTTTTTAAATTTCTTTTTCCAAAATAAAAACACAAAATCGTTCCACCTCCAAAAAATCGAAAACTTCGATTTTCAAAAACCTTCAACTATGCTCTGATACCAATTGTTGAAAATACGAATGAGAATTGAAAAAGAGAAACAAAAAATAATGGACACCGAGATTTACATGGAAAACTCAAGACGGATAAAAAACCACGGGCAAATGAGAGAAATCAGTAATGAAAACTGGTACAATGAGTTTTGCAACTCAAACTTATATTTATAGCATAAATTGAGAATCCTAATCATACCGAAATTCCTAACGTAGGCTGAAACTAGCTTGACTCAATTAGAATTCGGATCACACCAAACTCTAATATCGGACACTCGCTTTGTCTTCTCCCCCTCGTTCGATTCTGAAAATCCTCCGTGCAACTCCCAGTTTATAGAGAAATATGAATGCAAGATGATAAAAAAAAAAACAAAACAATGAAGGCACGCATGAAAAATAGACGCTAGAAATCATGCGTGGACAATCTACTTTTACATGTATTTTCTTCATTTTTCATTTAACGTCGTGGGTCATTCGTCATAATGTGGAGATCCTCATTTAATTTGACCCTCATTGTCCCACTACTCGATGGTCAATCCACTCAAATCTACACAAAATTCTGTTATCAAAAGCCTTCCATCCTCAGCTTTGGTTACTAAGATAGCCTCTCAAAGACAACATCTAAATTGATTTATTTTTTAAGTGGGGTTGACAACTTTATAGAGTTTATCTCAAACAAGCACTAGAGACTCATGGAAAGGATTCAACCGTACTGTGAGCGTTGGCAACAATTTATTGCATCTGTCCACAAAATGAGAGGAAGGATGATGCGAAGAATTTTCTGAAAGAAAATCACTATAAAAGTCTCTTAATTCTGTTTTCAATCAGAAAAGCTTGAGGAACAAAAGAGGAATCAGTAGAATTAGGAGGGAAATATAGATACGTTGCTTTCAAGGGTTGAAAGAGAGTGCTTTGTTTTGGGCATTCCAATAAGAATGGCTTCCTTTCCACTGTTCTCTTCTTGCATCAGAAACCAAATGCTGTTTAAACATGACAATGAAAGCCTCCACTCTCTCATTCAACTCCTCCTTCGATAGCCGAGGAGCCTCAGGTTTCTCTTCAATGGGCTTCTCTTCCTCCCCATCAACCTCCACTGTGTAAGTCTTTGAATCATCTTCTTCTCCTTTCAATGGCAATCCATTTGAATTCTTCTCCCTCTTCTCGGGCTCATCACGGCTATGGCTGTCGCTTGTTCTTTTATCAATGAGAGTCGAAGGGTTTGAAGTGAAGAAGATGGCGAGGAGGACGAGGTTGACGGCCATGAAAACCCATACACGCCATCGCTCCATTAGTAACACCATTACAGTGCGTTTAACAAACGCTGCAACTAAGAATGCTGTTCCTGCTGTGAACAAAATTATGGCCATATAATCGCCTTCCTTGCTGGCTCTCTCTGTCTTCTCACTCTTCTCCATATTTTTTTTTTTTTAAATTCAGGTCTAAAGCTTAGATGGTATTTCTCAAGACCCTTTTTTATAGGGAATTTTGAGTGGAATTTTTGAGTCAAGTGAGATGATCAAAAGGGGGGCATGAGAAGCAGGAGTTGCAGAAAAGTAGAGAAGACAAGTAGACATGAATTATAAAGCCTGCATTTGTATGTTTCATCTTTTTATAATTGCTTCAGTTCTAACTCAATCATTTGGTTTAAGAAGTGTTGTTTGGAATCTGGGTGCGGCGTGGAGTGGAGTTTGAGGCTTGAGTTTTTCCATGGCAGTGACAACAATTAAATTAGAGTCATCTGATCATTACTCTATTCTTGGGTTTGTTTACTCCTAGAATTACTTTTTTTATGAAGGAAGAAGACGATTTTCAGAATTAGGAGAAGTATTTTTAAGAAGAAATCGAAAAAGTGAGAATCTAGTGGTAAAAGCACTGTCTTTTTGGCGTAAGAACAAAGAAAAAGTGCAATCCTAGAGCACGCCTGTTTGATGCAATTTCATCACACTTCAAAACTTATTTATTTATTTCACTTATTCTGCAATTGAAAAGCATGAACAGCGGAAGATTCCCACTGTAATGTCGTAAATTTCAGAAGATTTATAAAGCTGTCTGAATGGCAAGCAACAGCTTAAATATCTGCCCATTAAAATAAAAGAAAGAAAAAATATATTTTTTTTTAAACGCTTCCTGAGCTGTGGAAGCTTTGCAAACGGAAAGGAGTTTTCAGATTTCTCTTCCTCCCCTTTTGCCGTAAACTAAGCCTCTTGGACCCTCTCATCTCTCATTGATTCTTTCTCTCGTGTTCTGCAATCCCCGTGAAGAAGAAATCGACCATGGTAAGTCTAATTTCTCTCAACTCTGTGTTTTCGATTTGTTGATTGAAGTTATGAAGTTTTGGTTGAATTTTTGGCAGGAAACCGTGTATGTTTGAATGGGAAAAGTATTGGAATTTCATGGTAATTGCAGTGGTCCTTGTAATCGGAGGCCCATTACAAGGCCGGTGGTCCAGAGAGGTATAAAAAATTTATTTTCATTTTGGATACATCTATGTTTACTAGCATTGGTTTGAAATTTTGGAATGTTGAAGTTTGATTGTTAATTTGAGAGTTTTTGGTTGACAAGTTTGATGAGTTTCAACGTGAGATTGTGTGAATAACGTCGATGGTGGGAACTGCAACTGACGTCAAGTTGTGGCGATGGTCCCCTCGGCCTTGACCTTGGCCAATTGAACGGTCTGTCGAGACTGGAAGTCTCGACCAAAGACGTATCACTCATGTCAATGTCGTCTGTGTCCAAGTTCTCTTAGCAGAGAGCCTAGGGGTGGGCAAATCGGTTCTCGGTTTCAGTTCCGGACCTATTGGAACCTACCGTTCGGTTATCGGTTCCGAGAGTAAGGAACCAAAACCGAAACCGCAAGGAGCCGGATCCAGAACCTGAACCGAACCTCGGTTACGGTTCAGTTCGGTTCCGATTGGTTCCGGTTCCCAAATTGAAAAACAATTTTATGTCTGGCTCTGTTTTTATCTTTCTCGCGTGCTCTCTATTTTGCCATCTTTCTCACTTGCTCTCTACTATTCGGCCACCATTCCTTCTCTTTCAATCACTCGCCTTCTTCTTCTTGCTTTCGGCGTCATTATTCCTTTCAGCCTTCTTCTTCTTCCTTTCGGCGTCACTGATCCATTTGATTTTGACGGTGGAAGGTTGCAAGTTTCTAACCTAGAAATCCCGGCCCTTCCGTTCTTTGATTGTGAAATGAGCGATTTTCTCTTACAGTGCTATGATTTCAATTTGCAGATTAAGAAATTAAACTCTCAGGGATATGAGGTTGTGTTGGTATCATCTGGGGCTGTAGGCCTTGGTCGTCAAAGGCTTTGCTATAGAAAATTACTAAATAGCAGGTACTTTTGTGTCTTTAACCTATTTTATAAATCTATTAAGTTGGACATTGGTTGACATTTATTAATCTAGAGAAAATATCTTTGTTGGTTGGGTGCTATACAGTTTTGCTGACCTCCAAAAACCTCAAGTTGAGCTTGATGGGAAGGCTTGTGTAGCAGTTGGTCAAAATTGTCTTATGGCGCTCTATGATACATTATTTAGTCAGGTGATTTAGAATTCAATGTCCAGCCATTCTCTAGAAGTCAAATAAGCTCTATGATACAATCATGGAACTTATTTTGAAAATACTTTGTTTTTTTTTTTTTTTCTGTTTCCTTGAACCAAAAAATCCAAAAAGTAACTACAGTTATATTACTTCTTAAATCTTTTGTTTATCATTCTTGTCCCATGGATAAAATGTAGATCTTAAGAATGGCTTTGATTGTTGAAAAAGTGCCCAAATCTCTGATTCTGAGAACAATGCATCCACACTATATGGTGTGCAATATAAAACTAAGTTCTGTTTATTATTACTGCAGTCTCGGTGGGATATCTTAAAAATACTACTCATGAAAAATGAACTTAATTCACGGGATTGATTTGAAGAAGATTGCAAAGAAGATGAATGGTGCATCAGGTGCAGAGCTCAAGGTAAGAATTCATAGTGCAATCAGTACCAGAAAAGCTCCATATGAGGTATGATTTTATCATTTGCTCTGTGCGTTTAGGAATGATAGATTAGGCTTTCTGTTCTCGTTAATTGCCCAAATAATTGACAAAGGCTTTGTTTGTTACTTGAAACATTCTTTGTAGGACTCTGGTATTTTTTGGGATAGTGATAGTTTAGCAGCATTACTAGCTTTGGAGCTAAAAGCAGACCTTCTTGTTCTGTTGAGTGATGTAGAGGGTCTTTATAATGGCCCACCAAGCGATCCTTGTTCAAAATTAATCCACAAATATGTCAAAGAAAGGCATCAAGGGGAAGTTACTTTTGGAGAGAAGTCTAGAGTGGGAAGAGGGGGTATGACGGCCAAAGTGAAAGCTACTGTCTATGCAGCATATGCTGACATATTTTTTGTTTCTTTTGCAAATGCTACGCACATATGCTGACACATATTGTAAATGATGATTATAATATTTCAAAGTTTTATAGTGAATAAGGAACAGAAAGTGGTGTATTACATTTGATAATTAACTTGAAGTAATTATATTGTTTCTATTTGGTTCACTGTGAAAATCATTGAATTGCACTGTCTAATTCTAGCACAAATCCACTTGAGTCGATTATTATCAAAAACTAGCATGAGCTTTCTAGCAAGAACCTAAGAAACATCAATTTATCAATTTAACGGGAACTAACACCACCAAATACACCTACAAGATAAGTAAAAACAAAACCTGTAAATAAGTCAAATCTTACTCGTTTGATTCATCAATTAACAGTTCTTTCTCATTTAACAAAATTTCATCATTTAACAAAATTTCATCATTTCTCCACTTTACAAAATTTCATCATTTCACAAAATTTCATCATTTAACAGTTCTTTCTCCAACATAATGTCTTCTTTAGGCGTTTTCCCTCTTCTAACAGTCCCAGCGAGATGTCTATTTGTGATCTTCCTCTACAAAAAGGAATAAGCAAGATCAAAATTTAGGTTTAGGCTAAAGAACATAAAGAACACATCACAATTTTAACGGGAACTAACACCACCAAATACAACAACAAAATAAGTAATGAAATAAAGCTACAAGACAAGGAGATCACCTCATGGCAAAAGATCACCTCCTCCTTCGTCATCTTTGTCTTTTTGGTCGTAAGCAGTAAGTGCGGAAAAAAATATCATATTAATCACTTAACATTAAAAAGTTTCAGCAAATATATAAAAGTAATTGTACAAGTAACGCACCTTCGTCAATAGTTTCGTAGTCGTTTGTTGGTTGTGACGTATCTAGACGAGTTTGAGAACAAATCCAACTTTGTGTGCAAATTATAGCTTCAACTGTTTCAGGTTGGAGAGAAGTACGCGATGAATCAATAATATGGCCCCACAGCTAAAAGCTGACTCAGAAGAGACAATGGAAATCGGAATGCTCAATTCATCTTTCGCAATTTTTCTCAACACTAGATACTTATGTGCCATCAATTTCCACCACCTTAATATGTCAAAGGGCTGTGTGAACTTCTCAGCTTGCACGCTCAAATACTCCTCCACTTCTGACATATTATTTGAATTTGAAAGCCTCTCAAGTGCATTGTCATAGAATTGCGCATAAACAATATCTACCTCATTTGATGGATTTCCAATATTAGCAACATTAACAAGCTTTTGAAAGATTTTGAAAGCTTCAGTGACATACTGATGAGCTGTAATTGACAAAGATTTTGTAACCGTCAGCGTGCTATCGTAAAACACTTTCAGAAACTTGACAAATATCCGAATGTTACTCCAATCTGCAGAAGGAGGATGTCCTTCCTCCTCCATCGCCGTTGCGTAAGTATTATCACATTCTCTCATCTTATCGAATGCTACGGCATACTTTTCGGCTTTATCTAGCATCAAATAAGTGGAGTTCCATCGAGTCAGCACATCAAGAGTTACATTGCCCTTAAATGTAATCTTCACATTGTCGATGTAAGACTTGAAGAGTCTAAGTCGTTGTGGAGAAAATTTAACATACTTCACCACATTTCTCACTCGAACAATTGAGTCGTGATGCTCCTTTAGCCCATCAGCAACTATCAAGTTCAGAATATGGGCAAAACATCGATCATGCATGTGCTCTCCATCTAAAACCAAACCATTCCAATTTCTTACAGTTTGCACCAAGTAAGAAATACCAACATCGTTAGATGAGGCATTGTCAACAGTTACTGTCAACACTTTGTCAATCTCCCATCCAAGTAGACAATGCTCCATTGTGCTGCCAATTGTTTCTCCCTTATGGTCATAGATCTCACAAAAGTTTAGTAACTTCTTTTGCAACTTCCACTCATCATCAATCCAGTGTCCGGTCTTCACCATATATGACTTATTTTGTGTAGAAGTCCAAGTGTCCATAGTCAAACACACTTGTTGACTTCTTTGCTTGAAGTATGCTTTCAAATTCATTTTTTCTTTCCTGTATATCTTCTCTATGCCTCTTCTAACAGTTCTACGGGAAGACATAATAAAGTCATTTCTGAAAAATTGAAGTAGTTCTTTGAAGCCTTCCCATTCAACCATTCTGTAACATCCCGATATTTTTAATTATCGGGATATTACAGATGGCGTATTAGGAGCGTTAGGTTTACAAGCATTTAGCAATAAAGAATAAATTTGATTTAATTTGTTAAATTAAATCAATTAGAAATGATAAAAATGGGTATTATATTTTTAAAGTTAATTGTATAATTGTATTAATAAATTAAATTGAATATATATATATATATAAGAGATTTAACTGAACCTGTAACGACCCGATTTTTCATACATTTAAAAATACGTGAAATTTAAAACTTTTTCTTTTCTTTCATAAACACAATAGCGGAAAACATTTTTAAAATAAATATCAGAATTCTTTTATGAAAACCGAACCGTTAAAAATCCCTTTTTACATTGACTCGTTATTAAAATCATTCAAATCAGCGGAAGACTTATTATAAAATCATTTGTCTTAATTAATAACGGAAGCGTAAAATATTTTATAGCGGAAGCATAAATCATTTATTTAAAAAGACAATAAATAAATAAAGTGTTACTTTACATTTACAAAATTAGTTATCTGTTTACTTTCGTTTAGCCTGGTTAACCACAAGACTCGCTCGTGCAAATCCTTCGTCAACTGCTCATTTAATCTGTTCGTCATTTTCTCTTGTACTTGTACCTACACCGCAAGTAGTAACCTATGAGCCTAACGCTCAGTAAGTGATAATACCTAACATGCTATATGCTCATGCTGTGCCATTTTAAAATCGTATGTAGTTTCTCTTTTCATTCTTTCTTTTATCTTTTATCTTTTATCTTTTCTCGTTTATGTATTTTCTTTCTGTTTCTGTTTCTATTTCTGTTTCTGTTTCTGTTTCGGTATCTGTTCTCGTTTCGTTTCCGTATTCGTTTCGCTTTTCATATTTATTTTCTTTACTTTTCTTTTCTTTTGTTCCTGCGCCAGGCTTAACCTACCGGTCCACAAGAATCTTATCTTTTCTTTTGTTCCTGCGCCGGGCTTAGCCTACCGGTCCACAAGAATCTTCTTCTTTATCTTTCTTAATCGTTCTTTTGTATTTTCTTTTTGTTTTCTATTTGTTCGTACTTCTTTTCGTTTTCCGTCTTTCCTTTTCAAAATCGTGCATAAAAATTATTTTTGTATTTTTTTAAAAATCGTGATGCGTGATGCTCATGAATGCATACAACAGTTCATATGAAAGAGTAAATAAACAGTCAACGTACAATTCATAGAGCATGCTAGAGTGGGTTCGGAGACTTAAGAAGTTGCTCTCATTCAATGGGTGGGTGAATTTAGAGACTGAAGAGGTTGCTCTCACCCAAAAATAAATAAATGTAAATGTAAGTGAATTCATTTTTGGGTGAGTTTGGAGATTGAAGAGGTTGCTCTAAGGTAAAAATGGATTCAAGTGATGAGTTCGGAGACTGAAGAGGTTGGTCTCACCCAGCTTATGGATCTATCAGACTTATACATGTAGAGTTGTCATAGAGGTTGCAATTGCATTTCATTTATATTCCCTACTAGGCAATAGGCTCATTATTCCTCATGTGATGTAGGTATCGACTGTGATCCAAATGAGATTAACGTGGAAGAAGTGTGATGCGATGCAAGATAGTGTTACCATGCGCAGATTGACCTTGGGGGTTACGGCTCTAAAGAATAAAAGTTGTTTAAATAGCATAAAGACTCTATTATGGTTTTAAGTATTTTTAAATTATGATGTTTTCGCAAAATAGTTTAAATGTTTTTATTATTCTGTGTAATGTACTCTGATGTTTTCTTTTAAGTATATTTTAAATGGGTTTTTAAATATTCAAAATTTTTATGAAAATGCATAAACGAAAATGGGATGTTACAATCCTGCTCTCTGCATTGTTCACCATCTTCACATGACCAAACTCACCATCACTATAAGTAGAAAATACATCACGCTGAGAATTAACATGGTATGAAGCACCAGAATGTACTACCCAATGAGGATCCTTACATGTGAGGTTAATACTGCTATCATCGCAGATAATAGTCACATCTCCATCTACAGCTGCTGTTGTATTGGCATCATCTATCTTCCCTTTCTCTTTCTGGTTGTGTTTTTTTTCTCTCAACTATTTTTTACACTAAGATTTCTTGTGCCCTGGCATGTCACAGTGGAAACATCTGAAGTCATTCCTTGTCTGAGACATCCCTCATGATCTGTCATTACTGTCACGACTTTTTTTATTCTTACTCTTGCTTCTACCTCATCTCTCTGAAACTAGCATCTAACTCTTTGTAGTTAGCCCTTGCTCTTTTCTTCTGTTTTCTTCATTCAACATGCTTTCTTTCACCATCTTCAAAGTGAGAACACCATCTAGAGCGGAATTGCTAAGAGAAACAATAGGAGTTTCCCAACTATCAGACAAAGAACTAATCAAACACAAATCATGTATCTCATAATCTAGCTTCATGTCAAGTGCTGCCAACTAATTCAGAATGCTCTGAAAAACATTCAAGTGATCAGAAACTGAAGTTCCATCTGTGTATCGAAGATACATCAATTTCCTAAAAAGAAAAGCTTTATTCTGTGCATTCTTCTTTTCATACAACTCCCTTAGAGTCTCCCAAAGATTGTTGGCATTTGTCTCATTGGCAACATGCTGATAAACACTTTTATTGACCCACTATCGAATTTTGCCAATGAATTTCCTGTTCAATTTGGCCCAATCTTTTTCAAACATTTCGTTTGGTTTGCCCTCGTCTCCCAAAAGCGTATCTTCATACTCTAGACAACATAATAGATCTTCCATTCGCGACTTCCCAATCGAGTAATTGGTTGTCGTGAGCTTAATCATAGTATTGTTATTGTTACTAGACTCCTCCATTTGACAAGCTCAAGAATAATCACTAAAACAACTTGCGCTTTGATACCACTTGTTAGAAAAAGCCTAATATCAACTCTTGATATCGAGAATGCACATTGGAATAAAATATTTTTTTCTCTCTTTGTGTAATCAAATAGGTTAAGCAAACAAATCAATAGGTTACTAAAAAATAATGAGATTAGTAACACCAATTTTTAGTGTGAAAACCCTCTGAGTAGAGAGTAAAAAATCACGGAACCTATAAGCCACTTAATTAAACATTCCATTATATCACAAATAATGGATACAACCAAAGTTCTCCCTAGATCATCAAACTAGATAAATATAACAATATCATCAAGACTAAACAATAATCTTAGAAGACAACAAAAATAAGAGAGGATAAGTATAAGGTACAAAATACCAGTTCCATTTTTACCCTACTCGACAGTCTTAGAAAGCACAAAATACAATCTCCACCATTCGGAATGTACCTCCATATGTCAAAAACCATAGTCAAAATTGCAAGATGGTCCAATGGTTCAATCTTGAGAAAAATGAATTCGCTTCCAACTGCTCTTGAAAAATCTAAAAATTCATTTCTCTTCTCTCTTTTTTCTTTTTGTTATTACTATAAGGTTTAATTAACCACAAAACTCATTTTTATAGTCTCCGCCCAAAAATATGGGCCGAGCACATTACTAATGTTTCTGGTCAAATATTGTTTCATCCAATCCTCCCAATTAACAATTAAATTCTTCAGTGAAACCAGCTGCCATCATCACTCACAAAAGTCGACCCTTGAAAATCCATCAACTATGGCTATCGTTTTTTCTCTTGATTGATAACAAAAAGTAACTTTTAATTCTGCAGTAGAACCTGAATTTAGTTTTGTACTTTTGTTCATTCGATCTGGTTAAATTTCTTTCCCACTCCTCACCTAGTCAATGGCTGTCTCCACTCTTCCTTCTCCTCTTCGAATTTTCATTCACCTGATTTCTCTATCCCCATGAATTTCCCACCACGAAAAACACGCTTTTGACCTCAAACCCATTAACACGATTGCTTACCGACATATTCCAACCATTTCCATCTCACCCATTTCGTTAAACATGAAGATCTACTCCTTCTTCGTCTTCTGCGCTTTATTTCTTCTGTATTTGGCTTCTTCTTCTACAGGGGCAGATGAGGACGACGAGAGGTGCCTTCAGGGGATTAAGAATTCGCTCAACGATCCTCAAGGGACTCTTAGCTCATGGAACTTCGTCAACACTACCGTTGGTTTCATCTGCAATTTCGTCGGCGTTTCCTGCTGGAACGATCGCGAGAATCGTGTATTTAGTCTCGATCTGCGGGGCATGAAGCTATCTGGTTTGATTCCGACGGATTTACAGTATTGTTCAAGCCTGCAAAACTTGTATCTTTCCGATAACGACTTCTCAGGTTCGATTCCATCTGAGATTTGCACGTGGTTGATGTTCTTGGTGACTCTGGATTTGTCCAACAACGGTTTTTCAGGCTCCATACCTACCGATCTAGCCAAGTGTTCCTATTTGAACAAGTTGATTTTGTCGGGTAATCGTCTGTCGGGCTCAATTCCTTATGAACTTTCTAGTCTGAGTCGGCTTAATAAGTTTTCTGTGGCGAATAATAAACTTAGTGGAGCTATTCCTTCGTTTTTCTCCAAGTTTGGGAAGGCTGATTTTGAAGGGAATAGCGGCCTTTGTGGGGAGCCTCTTGGATCAAAGTGTGGTGGTTAGACAATTTGGAAATTGTCACTTTGTGACCATTTTACAATGTAATTTCCATATTTCAATTCCATTCCATGTTACTTGATTATGCTGATATATGCGACAATTGATGGATCTAGTTACTAGAGATGTAATGAAAATTGTTTTAATTATATATTGATATAATTGATTGATGAGATTAATTATATATACTCTACTTTGATCAAAACAAATTTAGATATCATAAGATTGAAGTTATAATGTACAATAATAAGATTATATGTGTAGTCCAATTAGGAAATTGTTAATTATAATTTAATAACTATAGGGAAACTACATATATATTATGGATTATACATTCTATTTATCATTGTATATGTTGATAAATAAATTAGGAATGTAATTTAGGTATTATTATTAGTTAAATCTATTATAAATACAAGGGATGTGGAGCAAGTTAACGATTATGCTCATGAATATTGAAGAATGAATTTGTTATCCTACCTTGTTAGGGTTTTATGAATTTGGCATGTTGCTAAGAGTTGCAGTTAGTTTAGGGGTTCTCATTTCTTTTATCGTTTATCTTTGTGTTAGAATAAAAATTATTCTATTACAATATCAGAAAAAGTTATTTTATATAGTTTGTTTTCTTTTTGTCCTAGTTTGTTTTTCTTCTCCCTAAAGTTTAGGAAAGTTGTTTTTCTTTATAACAAGATGCTAATTATAAATAGTATCTTTCACTTCATCAAATAAAGTGATTGAGATTTTCAATTAAGTCTTTATGGTATCAGAGCGACTAAAGACTTTTTTCGGTTATTCATATGGCTGGAGTTCCAAGAACTGGATCATTAGAGACCATCTCTGATGTTTCTGCTCCGATTGTTCCTTCAGTTTCTTCTTCTATAACCGATTCTAATTTTTTCGTTGTCATCTCTATATTTAAACTTAATGGACATAATTTTGTCCCTTGGTCTAGGTCTATCCTCATGATAATCCGTGGACGTGGAAAGATAGGATACCTGGATGGTTCTATTCCTGCACTAGCTCTTACCGATCCAAAATTTGCAGCTTGGGAAATTCAAAACTCTTTAGTGATGTCTTGGCTCATTCACTCTATGGATCCACAAATTGGTGAATTATATTTACTCTATTCCACAGCTCATGAAATGTGGGAAGCAGTGAGGAGAGCTTACTCCGATCTTGAAGATTCATCTCAGATGTTTTCACTTCAAACGAAAATTAGAAATCTTCGTCAAGAGTCTAATTTTGTTACTACTTATTTTCATTCCATAACTCATCTTTGGCAGGAACTTGATTTATTTCAACAACAACCATGGACTGATACTGTAAATGCGGATTTATACAAGAAACTTCTTGCAAAAGAACGCATCTATGACTTTTCGGTTGGTCTTCATCCCTCGTTAGATGAAATACGAGGTCGAATTTTTGGAACCAAATCCATTCCTACGCTTAAAGAAATTTTTGCAAAAGTTCGTAGAGAAGAACACCGAAGAAAAGTTATGCTTGGGACTGATTCAACATCTTCTTTATCTAACGATTCTGTCATGGCATCTCATGTTTCTACAGATAAGCCGATTACTCGCTGTGAATTCTGCAGGAAACCTTATCACACTAAAGATAAGTGCTGGAAATTACATGGAAAGCCCCCAGATTGGAAACCAAAAGGCACTGGCGGTGGAAATACAGCAAATATAGCTTTATCCAATAAGGACGAATCTATTCCAGCTGGTTCTTTCTCTCAAATTCAACTTGATCAACTCAGTAAGTTATTTGCAAATTCATCTCTGGCTATCCCTGTATCATCAGCAAGTTCATCTCTAATGGCCAAAACAAGTGTCTCAACATCTTCTTTACCAAATATTTCTTGTGAACCATGGATCATTGACTCAGGCGCCTCAGACCATATGACGGGTAGTCTCCATCTGCTTTCTAATTTTTTTCCTTGCACTCAATCACGATCAGTCAAAATTGCAAATGGTTCGAAATTCTCTATAGTTGGTACAGGTACTGTTGTATTGAGTTCATATCTAAAGCTGAAAAATGTATTATATGTACCTGATTTCTCATATAATTTACTATCTATTAGTAAATTAACGTCATCTCACAATATCATGGCTGTTTTCTCTTCCAACTTGTGTATTTTTCAGGACAAGACATCGCGCCAAGTGATTGGGAATGCTAGAGAATTCTCGGGACTTTATCAATTTTTCAGCAATTGTTCGTCAAATAAGTTTCAAGCTCTCATTGGATCTACTACTCCTCCTCTTACTAATCATGAAAAAGTGTTTCTCCTTCATTGTCGTTTAGGGCATCCAAGTTTTTTGTATTTGAAAAGATTGTTTCCAAAATTATTCATCAATAATGACAACTTTTATTGTGAAGTTTGTCAACTTGCAAAACATCAGAGGCTACCTTTTCATTCTATTCAATATAAATCATCTTATCCATTTGCCCTTGTTCATAGTGATTTATGGGGTCCCGCTCGAATTACGACTCCACTAAATCATAGATGGTTTATCACTTTCACTGATGATCATACTCGGGTTTGTTGGACTTACTTGTTAAAGGATAAATCTAAGGTCCCAAAATTTTTTGAACAATTTCATTATATAGTCAACACTCAATTTGAGACCTCCATAAAAATCCTTCGTACAGATAATGGTACTGAGTTCTTCAATTCGGCTCTCAATACCTTTCTTACATCACATGGTCTTCTTCATCATAGCTCTTGTGTTGAATCTCCCTAGCAAAATGGTATCTCAGAACGAAAAAATCATCATCTTCTTGAAGTTGCTCGGTCTCTAATATTAACTGCTAATGTTCCTCACCGATTTTGGGGAGATGCAATTTTGACTGCGTGTTTTTTAATTAATCGTCAACCTTCAAAGGTACTTTGTTTTAAAACACCTCTTTCTATTCTCCAAAATTCTTTTCCAAATTATCCAGTGTTTTCAACTCTCGAATTACGAGTTTTTGGATGCAAGTCTTTTGTGCACAATCTTTCTCAAAATAAAAGCAAATTAGATCTTAGATCCTTTGAATGTTTTTTCTTAGGATACTCTTCAAATCGAAAAGGATATCGGTGTTTTTGTCCAACTAAAAACTGGTATTTTATTTCTCATGATATTTCATTTTTTTAACATCAAATGTATTTTTCAAAAACTCAATCTCCACAAAATCTTCCTTTTTTATCCAATTTACCAGAAAATTCATATCCTTTATGGTATAACCCACCAAATTAGTCTTCTGTTAATTCAAAAAACTTATCCTCTCCTTCTGTTAGCCCTAGAAATCTTGAAATTCAAAAACCTCATATCTTATCTTCTCCTTCTGTTAGCCCTAGAAATTTAAAAATTCAAAAAACTCATATCTTATCTTCTCCTTCAGTTAGCCCTAGAAATCTGAAAATTCAAAAATCTCATATCTTATCTTCTCCTTCTGTTAGCCTAGGAAATCTTGAAATTCAAAAAACTCATATCTTTTCTCTCTCTGAAAATCCTGAAGAATCCATATCAAATCTCCCTGAAAATTCTGAACTACCAATTCCAGCTTCTCCAGATTTGCCGAATCTAACTTCTCCAACTTCGCCAACTTCAAAAAAACCCATATCATCCGAGAATCTATCCTTCAATTCCAAAAAGTCAGAAACTTTATACTCAAGTCCCAAAACTACTATCCCAAAAAGTGTCTCTCAAATTCCTCAACCACTAAACTCTACTTCAGTACCAATGACTAATAGTGGTGATTCCTAATTCTCTGCTCAGACTTATCATTGACATTCAATGGCTGAAAAAGAGAAAGGTCAGAATCATCCCAACCTTGACCCATGTTCTGTTACTGAAATTTTAGTTGAAGAAGTTAATTCCACATTAGACCTGCCGATTGCTATTCGCAAAGGCACTCGCCTTTGTACCAAGCACCCAATTACAGAGTTTCTGGGATACTCTCATCTATCTAACTCAACCAAGGTATTTGTTACTGAGTTGAACAGTATTGAAAATCCAAGAACATTTGAAGAGGCGTGGAATAACCCAAACTGGAGGAAGGCAATTTTAGAAGAAATGCCAGCCCTTGAACAAAACAAAACATGGGAAGTAGTAGCTAAACCTGTGGGAAAAAAATTAGTAGGGTGCAGATGGGTATTCACTGTGAAATTTAAGGCTGATGGAACAATTGATAGATTCAAGGCTAGACTTGTAGCAAAAGGCTATACTCAAACATGTGGTGTTGATTTTCAAGAAATATTTGCACCAGTGGCAAAAATAAACACTATCAGAGTCTTATTGTCAATTGCTGCAAACCTTGATTGGCCTCTATATCAACTTGATGTAAAAAAATGCATTCTTAAATGGAGATCTTGATGAGGAAGTGTTCATGACTCTGCCTCCAGGTTTCACACATGATAGCAGTAAAGTTTGTCGACTAAAAAAGGCCCTTTATGGTTTGAAACAGTCCCCTCGAGCATGGTTTGGTCGATTCACAAAGGCAGTTCTAAAAAATGGATATAATCAAGCACACTTAGATCATACTCTTTTTTTCAAACGACAGTTAACTGGCATCACTATATTACTAGTTTATGTGGATGATATTGTTCTTACAGGCAATGATATGAAGGAAATTAAGTGGATTAAAGCACAGCTTGCAAAAGAGTTCAAACTTAAGGATCTTGGAAGTCTTTGATATTTCTTGGGAATGGAAGTAGCTCGAAATACAACTGAAATATCTGTATCTCAGCCCAAATACATTTTTGATCTGTTGAATGAAACTGGTATGTTGGGCTGCAAACCAGTTGATACTCCAATGGTCCCAGAAAAAAAACTTGAAACAAATCAAGATGATCCACCAGTAGATAAGAATAGATATCAAAGACTAGTTGGGAAGCTTATTTATCTGCATACACTAGACCCAATATTGCTTTTCCGGTTAGTTGTGTGAGTCAGTGTATGCACACACCCTCCGAAAGTCATATGCAAGCAATTTATCAAATATTAAAGTATCTTAAAGGCACAGTTGGCCTAGGATTATTCTTCAAGAAAGGAGAATCCCATGATATTCAGATTTTTACTGATGCAGATTGGGCAGGATCACCAGATGATCGTCGATCTACCTCGGGATATTGCTCATTTCTATGGGGAAATCTAGTGACATGGAAAAGTAAGAAACAATTTGTTGTGGCTAGAAGCAGTGCTGAGGCAGAACTACGATCACTAGCTTTGGGAATCTGTGAAGGGATCTGATTGAAGTTACTTGTTGAAAAACTCAACTTAGAAATTGTAAAACCAATTTTAGCACATTGTGATAATAATGCAGCTATTTCTATGGCACATAATCCAGTTCATCATGATCGAGTCAAACATGTTGAAATTGATAGACACTTTATCAAAGAAAAATTGGAGGATGGAAGCCTTAAGATCATACGTGTTCCAACGTACAATCAAACAGCAAATGTGTTAAAAAAGCCACTTGTCCAACCATGCTTCGAAAAGTTCATAACCAAGCTCAGATTATATAATCTGTATATTCCAGCTTGAGGGGGAGTGTTAGAATAAAAATTATTCTATTACAATATTAGAAAAAGTTATTTTATCTAGTTTGTTTTCTTTTTATCCTAGTTTGTTTTTCTTCTCCCTAAAGTTTAGGAAAGTTGTTTTTCTTTATAACAAGATGCTAATTATAAATAACATCTTTCACTTCATCAAATAAAGTGATTGAGATTTTCAATTAAGTCTTTACTTTGTAATGAAGTTTTTGTTAGTTTTTAAGTTCTCTCGCACGACAGAATTACTGATATTCATAACAATGGTAATGTGCGTAACCTATATATCATAAAAATAGTTTTAACATGAATATAAAACGGATCGTTTAATAATCATATGTATTGAAAAAATTCTTATTTTTTATATAATCTAAAGAATTAAGAAATATACCTTTGTAGCTAACTTTACATGGATAAAAAGAAAAGAACTTTGATAATGATTTCCTCAACCTTTGAAACCTTCAATCTTCTCCTACAATTCTCCTCACCTCGAATAAGCACGTGTGGACGTGATGAACACAGTAAGATCATACACAATTTATGATAGATCGTATTTTCAACACATGAGAAGATCTATTTGAATTTAGAGAATGATTCTCTAAAGCCAATATGAAATACTCACAAATTTGCTCTCAAAATGGATTCTACCTCTATTTATAGTGGAATAACTTCATAATAGTAATTATGATATTTAGAGAAAATCACTACAAATATTAATCTCTCATTCAAGTTAGAATTGATTTAATACATTTATAACAAAAAATGTTATGAAAATCAAAACATTTAGTCACCATAGTTCAACACTTGGTACAATGACATTAACTCAAATTTGACCTAATTTATTTTAAAAATTATTTTCAAAATTTACTTTATGTTTGTTAATTAATTGAATAATCAATAATTCAATAATTTCATTTAATGAAATATAACAAACATATTAACTATGACTACTTTTGTCATTATGTCTTAATCAATTGAATAATCAATAATTCAATTATTCAATCTAATGGAAAATAATAAACTTATTATTGAATGTATTAATTAATTAATTCATAATTAATTTTTTAATCTTCTTTGTTTATTTTTCTATTATTCGAATAATAATAAAATGTGATAAATAGACCGATGGACCTATAGTTTTAAGCTCCAATAATATTATGTTAATTAATATAAACTATTTATATTAATTAATGTAATTATTAGTTGTAAAGTAATTCTACTAAATACTTAGAGTTGAACTCTAAAAAACTATAGAGTATATTTACTCAAAGTAATGTCCATTGATATAGTCATATATTAACACTCAATTTAGATTCTTAATAGAGATAGGTTTATAATTCTTTACGCTCTCATATTACATCTTTATCCTTGGCTACTATTAGTTATTGATTGAATAATTAATTCGTAACGATTATGAACTGTGCGCTAATTATTCGATCCCTGAACTAACAAACAAAGGAATCTGTAGAATTAGATTTCATTGTATCGATATTAACATTATTAGCTATTCATTTTAATTCACTTCCAATATACAAGGTATATGAATTGTAGCTTGTACGAAACTTTACTGAGTAAATCAAAGAATAAATTAAAATGAAATAGGAGTTTGTTAAATACAACGAATTAAGATCATACATATATGACAATCATTATGATAAAATTAATTGTTTTATATTTAACGGAAACTATCATAACAATATAATTTTATCTAGTTTAGTCTAATATAATCGTATTATATAAAACATATTTATCTTATGTGACCACATATATAGTCGGGATATGACTATATATTCTTAATGAGATAAACTATGTTTATGACCATAAACTATTTGAAGTTTCCGTACTTCAAGTATAAGTTTTAGACTTATTTTGGTTATTACTCTTTATATTTTATCTCATATATATTTAACATATATGTTAATATAAAGTTAGCATAAATAACCAAGGAATTTTCTATGAATTTTATAAAACATAATCTAAAATGTTAACATAATATCAATTAATATAAATTTATTCATATATTACAAAATTATTCTGTTACATTTGTTTGTTGGGCATATTACTCCCAACAATCTCCCACTTGCCCTAAAGCAAATGAGATATATCTCTAATCCCTAATCCTTCCAAATGTTCCTCAAAACGTTTTGCAGGTAACGTCTTGGTGAAGGGATCAACAAGATTCTCAACTGATGGAACTTTCATAACAGTCACGTATCCACGTTGCACTATTTCTCTTATCACATGCTATTTTCTCTCTATATGCTTTGTTCATTTGTGCCTTCTATGTTGTTTAGCATTAGCCACTGCTTCACTATTGTCACAATACAAAGACAATGATTTATCTATATCCGGAACTACTTCCAAATCACTAAAGAATTTTTTAAGCCATACAACTTCTCTTGTTGCTTCACAAGCAGCAATGTATTATGCTTCCATAGTGGAGTCTGAAACTTCATCTTGTTTTACACTTCTCAAAACTATGGCTCCACCTCCAAGGGTGAAGACTGATCCATATATTGACTTTTGATCATCAGTATCAGTTTGAAAATCAAAATCTGCGTATCCAGTTGGAATCAAATCCTTACCATAATATACTAGCATATAGTTTCTCGTTCTCCCTAGATACTTGAGAATATGTTTGACTGCTATCCAATGATCTAATCCTTAATTTGATTGAAACCGGCTGACTATTCCTACCGCATAATATATGTCAGGTCTCGTGCATAATATAGCATACATCAAGCTCCCATGATGCGTAGGGGTAATGTTTCATATCTTCTTCCTTTTGAGGTGTGTCAAAACACTGCTTTTTAGAAAGGATAACTTCATGTCTAGAAGGTAAATAACATTTCTTAGAGTTTTGCATAGAATATTTGACAGCCATTTTGTCAATATACAATGCCTGAGACAAAGCTAACATTCTATTTTTGCGATCTCTTACAGATACAAAAAGAGAAGCAAGATGGAACGCGTCCTACTCAGCCATGTAGTGATGTAGTTCCTAACTCGAGAAAGCCTGGATGGGCGAAGTTGACGGTGGCGAATACATTTGAGTATGCCAAATTCGTAGTGTAAGAAGGAAGAGTAGGAGTGCTAGGTTTTTAGCTGGTGAGTGCAAGAGTAAAACTGTAAAAGAAATGTGAATTCGATGTCAAGTTAGTGTTGGGTTCACATGGGACAGGTAGAAAATTTGATGCGAAACATAAAATTTAGGAGAAAAATGTTGCAGACTCAAGAGTTGAACGGCAATGGTGGAATAATTATCGGATTAAAGTGACATTTGGAGATAAGAGAGTTCTCATTCTGCTCTTAATGTTGAAGAATGACTACGATTAAGGCAAATTTCCCTTGGAATCAAGTTAATCAAGGTTGTGCAGCAAAAATGCGGTCTGCAAATACGAGGGTTCCTAGATTGGTATAGAACCTTTTCGCTTGTTTATTAAGAGTCATTGACAAGAGTGTTTGTCCTCTGACATGTTTTAGGTTCAGACGAGTTTGTGGATTTCGAGCCGGTACCTAAGGTTGCTGCTCCTCTGGATACGAGGAAGGACCACCAACCAGGTAGGGGTTTTATACTTAGTTGCTTTCACCGCATAACATAGTTTTCAAAATAAAAACCGTATTTTGTGGGATACCACATATGAAAAACCCAATAGGGAGTGTTCGACAACACGTTAGCTTTTATATTACGTATGTACAAAAGTTTTACATGTTTACTTTTGTGCATCAAATTTTCATGGTTGATATATTGGATATTGTTTGGCGGCGATAGATCCTCTTGACACTTAGGACGGTCCGGACATTAGAGTATCAAGAGGCTATCCCTGATACATCTCTTGTTGCGTGGAGATGTCTTGTTTGCGCGTTGTGTGAAATATGAGATTAGGAAGGAAATGAGGCTTCCTTGGCTTGCGAATCCTTAAACTTGATCAGGGTGTATTTATTACGGGCGTGACATAGTAGAATTTGCACGACAACCAGATTGACGAGCCAGGTCTACGGACTGTCGTCATTTGTCTTCCTCCAGGCTCATGAGGTGTAGCCCAAAAACGGTCGCCGCCTTTCTGTGCGCTTGTTCGAGGGAGTCTTTGAGTGACCCTCTGTAACGCCCCGGTTTTATTTACCTTGAAAATCGTGTAAATTTAAAATTTTTCTTTTATAAAAATATCAGAGTATTTTCCTTTTATAAAACTCGATCATTAAAACTTTTTACTTAAAACATTTATCAATTTCAGCTTAAGTAATAAAATCATCTTTATGAAAATGTAGCGGAATTAAAATAAAACATTAAAGAATATTAAATAATTTACAAACTCTTTTACAAATAAATTCCTTTTAATTCTTTAGCTCAGCCAGCCACAAGATCTACTTGTGCAAATCCTTCATCGACTGCCTCTTAGTCTGTTCACCTGTGCGTATACCTACATCGCAAGACTTAACTAATGAGCCTAATGCTCAGTAAATGATAAAAAATAAAATGTATGATGCACATGTCATGCAGCTTTTAAATCTCTTTTCGTTTTCTGTTTCTGTTTCTCTTCTTTCTTTCGTTTCTTTTCTTTTACTGTTTTCTTGATCTTAACTTTCTTTATCTTGAGTTTATTTTACTGTTCCTTTCTTTACTTGATTGTTACTTTACTTTATCTTGAAAGGCATTGGAGATGTCTAAACTTAATGAGGTGAACCTCACATCACCAGACGACCCCATTTATCTTTGTCTTTATCTTTACTTTATCTTGAAAGGCATTGGAAATGTCTAAACTTGACGAGGAGGAGCAACCAACTCAACCTCACATTTCCAGACGACCCCGTTGTATGTTTATAGTTGTTTTAATCTTGAAAAGCGTTGGAAATGTCTAAACTTGACGAGGAGGAGTAGTTAACTCAACCTCACATTTCCAGATGACCCCGTTTATGTTTGTTGTGTGTCTTAATCTTGAAAGGCGTTGGAGATGTCTAAACTTGATGAGGAGGAACGACTAACTCAACCTCACATCCCCAGACGACCCCGTTTATGTTTATCTTTATTTTGAAAGTGTTAGAGATGTCTAAACTTGACGAGGAGGGGCAGCTAACCCAACCTCACATCTCGTCACACCCATTTACGTTTATTTCTTTAAGTTTCACAACCGTCTCGTTTCTCCTTTGTTTCCTACTTGTCATTTTGTAATCGTTTTGTTTCTTCTTTGTTTCATTTTCAAAAGTATGCATAGAAACCATTTTCGTATCTTTTGAAAACTATGATGCATGATGCTCGTGAATGCATATATTCTCTACTAGAGGAATGTAATAGCGCAACCAACATACAATTTATCAAACATGCTTATAAAAACTGTAAATAATAAAACATGCTATTTAAAACTATAAACACCAAAACATGCTATTTAAAACTGTAAACACTGAAACATGCTATTAAATACTGTAAACATGGAAACGTGCTATTAAATACTGTAAACAACGAAACATGCATCTCCTATTTCTTACGATGTAGGGCCCTAAAGACCAAAGCACATGCGTATCACTTACCTGGCGTTCGTAGCGCATTTGACACTATTCTTTTCCCGTTAATACCTTCAAAATAATTAACATTTATTTATTAATATATTTATCCATTATAAACCTTAACTTTTATATCATTATTCTATTAGTTCATTTCACATTTTTCGTCCAATTATTTTCATCGACTAATTAACTAATAATTATTGACCACCAAATTTTCATAAACACTTACGCTTAATAACTCCTATTATTCAACCATAGTTGCTCATTCTATCAATGTGACCTGATAAAGAGAACTTACTTTATAAAACCAAATAGTATTTTATCACAAAACCTTATTTTCCACAGCAGAGTAGAAAACCATTTAATTCCTTTTATCCAATTAGAAAGGCTGCAGATAAATCATCCAGACAAACGACCATAAGCTAATCTGAAATCAATCATTGCAGTAAACATTCAACAACTAATCCAGAATATCAATCTAACATTGTTCCCACGTCCAACAATCCATTTTCCAATATATTGTTGTACAACTCAAATTTAATAACTTACATCCAACAATAATTCCTCAAGATAGATTCAATCTTAACAAATGTAACTATCAACAAGGCTACCAACGGAAACACCATTCAACAAAATCATCCATTAACATAACATAATTCAAAGAGAGCATATGTATTTTCTATCCTTCAGAACCGATAACTAACATATAGAATCTGACTTTCATGAACAGGGCATACTTATCATGTTGAATCCAACATAAACAATTTATTTCCATTAGCATAACCCAAATCTACATACTGATACTTTCAGAATTGACCAACAAGGTATAATTATATTTACGAATTAACATCAAAGAGTGGTAACCCAAGGCAACAGAACCTTGATTTCCCATCCAAACAGCAGGAGAACAACTCATACCAACCAATAGATTACATTAATAGAGCGTAACGAGTTATATTCAATAAATTCATGCTTCCCAAGGCAACAAAAGCAGATTCATCCAAATAACAATGCTAAATCCATTAAACTCATGCTTCACGAAATCATAAGGCAGTAGCTAAACAATTATAAGTAGAGCAATGGCAATGACTTCCCAGAATGGGCAATCCAATGCATTCACAGTAGAAGAAATCATTCAATCCATAACCGTATTAGAACCAAAGCATGCATCATTTTAATTCAGTAGCAATTATAGGGCAGTCCATGAGAAACCCATTAACACAACAACCAAAACTACAACCCAACACAACTAACATAACCTAACCATGGCCACAGAATTCCATTCTCACAACCAGTAACAACACAGAATGTAATTACACACATCACAGCTCTCTAGCAAAAACACCAACCATGGACAAGACCACTTTCAACAGAGTAATTTTCTACATTTTCTACATCATATTCTCAACAAAACCCATCAACAGAGACAAAAAATCAAAGCATTACCTGCAGACTTCACACAACTTCGGCCACCCACGTTCAGAGCATCACCATTTCACTTTCCAGTACATCCTCATTGCCAACTTCCCATGCAGCCTGATCTTCTCCAGAAGCACACTCGGTCCAACTCTTCTTCACCGTCTAATCCCTCTGCACCAACGATTTATAGCCAAGAGAGGAGGCTGTCACTGCGAACCTATATAGGCAGAGAAGATTTTGACGCTGGGATAACTGTACACTTCAATGAGGGACGTCCAACCAGCGATGGCCATGTGGAAGCCCTTATCCTGTCAGCCAGAAGAAAACGGACCGGTTCATCAGTGGTCCAACAAAAACGGACCGATCCCAATTGCCAGCAAGTCGAAGCCCTGTTCCAGCCAGCCAATTCGTTCCTGCCGTCGCCAATCCGAAAATGTCGAACAACCGGTCAACAATACGTGAAGGAGAAGGAAGAAATCAACCATGCGTACCTCAAATCGTCGCCAGAAAGCACGCCCGCTGGAGCCCCGACTTCGAGCCCTAGCCACGGCACACCCGCGACGTCGCCAGCAGCACACCGAGCCCGGAGTCGCATGCCGCTCCCGAGCCATCGCCGACGTCCTCCTCACGCCGTCGCCTTCTGCTCCTCGCCGTTCATCCCGATCGCTCCCTCTCCCTCTCGACCTCCCTCACTCCCTCTCGTTCTTTCTCTCTCAAATGGCCGAAGGCCAAGTTTTCTTCTCCTTTGGACCGGTTCATCTTGAACCGGTTCAATCCATCCTCTTTTTCTCTTCTCATTTCATTTTTTCTATCAAATTAAACCATCCAATCTCTTGATGCGAACCGAACCACACTTTGAACTGGTTCTTCAATCCCATTTTATTTGTATTTTGTTTTATTTTAATTTTCTCCTTAATTCCATTTAAAGTTTCCTTCTTTTAATAATTTAATTAAATTATTTTAAACTCAATCTCGATTCTCGATTTATCCTAAATACTCCTTGACGATGATTATTGGTCCAAATTAAATTATTTGATTCGGTTTCCCATCTGAATAATCCAATTATATCCCAATAAATTTCTCGTTAAATAAACTCTTAATTATTATCCAAATATTTCTTTTAATCAATTTTCTTATCAAATAAATCTCGATTATCTTTAGTTAATTCTGCTTACAAAAATTGGGGTATTACACCCTCCTTTTTCAGGGATTATAGTTTCTGTAATGAAACACGATGAGGGTACTTTGACTTATAGCTGTCTATGTATACAGTCATGCTTTCAAAATAACTCGTAAGGGGCTTTTGGGCTGGATTTCCTTGAGATAAAAAGGATTTTCAGATGTTTTGAAAAACTTGCATATTTTTCAAAATTCATGGTTTTCAAGAAAATAGTAAAACAAGTTTTACACGCGCTTAGCATTTAGTATAAGTTCCCGACTGAGCTAGTCACTCACCCCTCGACTATATACAGCTATTTATTTTATTTCATTTCCTTAGTTGAACTCTTATTTATCGGTAAGCGTAACAATGGACGACTATAACTTTTAATTTGGATGACTATTAAAATACTTAATTTAGTTTTCTGAGAAACTTGGATTGTATGCACAGTATCATTTGGACTTTTAAATTTATTAATTCTGCATTATATTTTATTCTCGCAATCACTAAATGGACCGTTGCCATCACAAGTGGGTTGCGGTTGGGTATTTATACAAGTCTTTCGCAATAATTCAACAAGCCTTAGGTTGAGCGATCGGGTCTTCTACGAAGACTGGGTCGTTGGCTCGGCGTTTTTGTCCAGGTCGTGACATAGGCGATGCTCCCTACCTTGATGGGAACGGAGACCTAGTTGCAAGTAAAATGCTAGATCTGATCCACTATTACATCCCCTATGAACCCTCCAATCTCCCGCTCGATATATGAGTAACAAACGAATGAACAAAAGTAAAGTAAAGAACGAATGAATGACGTAATGAAAGAATTGGTTTGGGTGGCCTTCATTCCAAATGAACTAAAGAGAGGCATATCATGTTGCATTAAACTCTGTTCTTTACTAATCCTTTGGTCTTATAGTTTACTTGTGGTGTAGGTGTAGGTAGTTGTACGATGAGACGACTAATAGATAAAAAAATAGGGATCAAAGATTTGCACGCGCGAGACTCGTGGCGGACCAGGCTAAAGGAGAGTAAATAGAATTTTTTTGTAATTAAGTTGTACTTAATTGTTTAGTTTTTCATCATTTCTCAGACGCAGTATTTAATTGTTTAGTATTTCTTCCTTAAAAGATTTATTTACGCTTCCGCTATGTTTTAATAAATCCGTTATGTTTTCATAAAAGATTTTATAACCGCTTCCGCAATGCTTTAACGAAAAAGGTTTTAATTGTCCGGTTTTGCACTCTGATATCGTTTTAAAAAGTGATTTCAATGGTTTTATAAAAGCTATAAATTTCACACATTTTTAGGGATTACGAAAAATTGGGTCATTACAGTTGGTATCAAAGCGAATTTGTTTTAATTGCTCTACTGTGTTTTGAAACTTAATTGTGTTTTAAATTGCTCCGATACAATTGGTATCAGAGAAAATTTGTTTTAATTGCTGTATTGCGTTTTGAAACTTAACTATGTTTTAATTTGCTCTGATACAGTTGGTATCAGAGCAAATTTGTTTTGCCTTACTGCGTTTTAAAACTATGCTCTGATACATTTTGCTGAGTAAAACAATTTTGTAAGAGTCAAACTGATACTGTAGCCTTCCTGCCAGCACAAGCCTCGACGTGGAAATTTCTTTGTTCACTCTAAGTATGTTCCCTAATACCTTACTAATGCATGATTTTCCTATCCTATATTTTGTTAATGCATTGTTAGGAGATAACATGGAGCGTGAAGCCAAGAATGAGGGTGAGAAAGTTAGGCAGTTGGTGGAGTACATGGAAGATCAATTCTGACTTATCGAAACTTTGATAGAAGGATTTAGGACATTCAACAATAAGTTCGTGGAAGATATACTGACGCGGCCACAAGTAGAGGAAGGAGAATCAAGCGCTAGGAGGGGGAAGAGGCCGTTGGAGGATAGATGGGAAATGCCTCCAAGTAGGCGCTACTACTGAGGAGACCGAGGTTATGACCCCACGGAGGGAGCAGTGCATGTTGTGTGCCAAGAGTCATTCTGGTGCTTAGCGGGATTGGGGCAATGTTCCCGATGCAAGAGGACTGGACACGCCGATTGATAGGAAAAGGGAGTTCTTCGACCTACATTTTTCGGACTGAGTAGACATGGTGACAAGTATTTTGTTTGTATTTATGGGAATTAGGGCTAGTAGACTTAGTGGCAGCCAAGTATATATACATTTTGTTGTATTTTGGGAATGGTACACTCCTTGATGTATTTTGGATGGGGCATTTTAGAATGTGTTTGGACATACGACTAAGTATGCCTTAGAAACTTATTGATAATGATGAGGAGTGGACTTTTTGGAACTGTTTGAGATTCTATGCAAGATTTATAGCTTTGGGCGGAGTGTAAAAAAAAGGGAGACTCTGCCCAAATTTTTGGAAATAGGAAGGGGAAACAGATGAAAAAGAAAATTCTGCATAGGCTAGATCAACTAGATAGGTGAGTGAGGTCGCCTAGGTAACGACAGAGTAGACCAATTAGATATACCAACTAGATAGTTAAGCGGGACTGCCTAGGTTACAACAGGATGACTAAGCCGAAGTAGGAGATAGGATTCCACTAACCAAGTAATTGCCCACTTAGTATTGACCTTTGAGGAAGAATTAAGAGAATAAGGTTTGGACTTTTATGGAAGAGTAGTTGGGAATGGAACCTGTTAGATCTTGGGTGAAGCTGATTTCTTTTATAGGCTAGATTTGAGAAGCTTTGGGGAAGTCTAGTCTATTGGTATGACCAATTTGGATTTTTTGGCAGTTTCCGACATGAGGTACTCCATGTCTGTCGATGGGACTTGGATTATGGATTGGATTAGTAGTCGAATGGCTAACAGGACTTTTGTCACACTTGGATTATGTTCTCCAACTCGGTCCAACTCAATCAAGGTAACCAAGAACGTGACTGCGCAATTGTATGGCAAAAGACGGAGGCAATCGGTTGAACTCCTCAAGGAACGAGTAACGGGAATGGAAACCTAGACAGAAATAGGAACAGAAACGGAAACAGATACAGAAACGAAAACGGAGACAGAAACAGAAATGGGAACGCAAATGGAAATGGAAACAAAGTTTCTAAAAAAAAACTTCTAGAAATGGAAATAGAAACAGATACAAAAACGAAAATGGAAACAGAAACAGAAACAAAAACGAATACAGAGACAGATACGGAAATGGGAACGGAAACTAAAACGAAAACGGGAACGGTGATAGATACAAAAGAGGAGCAAGACGGAACGTGACTAACTTAGCCATGGAGCAGTGTAGTTCATAACTCAGGAAAGCTTGGATGGACAGATTTGATGGTGGAGAGCACGTTCGAGCATGCCGAAGTAGTGGATTAAGGGAGAAAAGTATAAGTGCTAGGTCTCAAGTCATACAGTGCGATGGGTTTGAGGGGTAGGACCGTATAGGAAAAGTGAGTTCGACGTCAAGTTGTGAGTCTATTGGAAGTAAGAAGATTGTGGAGACTCTCCGTTGATGTTGAATCGCATGGAATTGGTGATAAATTTGATGTGAAACGTCAAATTAAGGAGAAAAATGCTGCGGATTCAGGAGATGAGTGGCAACAGTGGAGTATTTATTGGATTGAAGCAATAATTGGATATAAGAAAGTTGTCATTCTGCTCTTGATGTTGAAGAATGGTCGTGATCAGGGTGTTTTCTCCGGGACCGATGTAATCAGAGTGGTGTAGCGAAAGTGTGAAGAGTGAATACGAGGGTTTGATCGACTTTTCGGTACAAGGGATGCGTTTTGGACGAAGTCAAGTTGATCAAGTAAAGGGAGTTAGTAGTCTAGATAAAGTGAAGTCGTAGGACAAGATGAGAGCTACATCATCAAATGGGGTAGTTAAGGAGAGATTTGATGCGTAGTTGGCATTAGTGAGAGTATTATGCTAGGAAAATTTCGAGGACTAAATTTATATAAGGAGGGAGGTATGTAACACCCTGACTTTTTTAAATTGGATAATTATCAGGGTATTACCAAGGATGCATTCAGATCGTTAAGTCATGGGGTATTTCCGGTACGTTTTCCCCGTATACATGATGTAATCAAGTGTTGGGGTAGTTGAGAGATTACATTTCGTATTTATACGTGTTATTTTGTGACGTGTATATATGAGGGAGATGTTATGGGATGTGTTTTAGGGAGAAAAATGTGTCAAGTAATGGACAGGGAGTTTTCAGATGCTTGCGGATGGCGTTCCTGATCCACAAATGCATGGATCGTTGTCCCAGCACTTTGGGATTCGTGGACGTTGTCTCACGTCCCAAGTCGCCCCTGTCTCTAACTCGACCTTCGGATGCTTTGCGGACGAACGCAGACGCAGGTGGCTGCGTTCGAATCGAATATGTCCAAATCATGGGCACTTTTGGACGACGCAGATGCGTTATGCGGACGCCATATCACATCCAAATGGGGAATTCAGACGACTGCGGATGAATGCGGATGTAGGCGGACGTTATAGATTTGAATCTGTCCAATTTATGGACAGATTCGGAAGCATGCGGACGCCAATTTGCGTCCGATTACTGAATTCAGATGGTACGGAATGGGCGGGGATGCCATTTCTCATCCAAAGGCACAAATCAACCTAAGGGATTTTACACTTGCGGACAAATGCAGACGAGACATCACGTGATGTGATCCAAATCTCAAAGATCACTAAGAATAATCGGCTAGCTAATATTTAGTTCAAACTGTCCAACAATCTTCAAACGATTACAACTTCACAAAAAAATAGAATCAAGGGCTAGAATTTGGAGGACTCAATAATAATATATTCAGATCAAACATATCAAAAATTTGGCTAATAACTCGATCAGAATATTCAGTTATGATGAAACGAAAATAGGTCTCAGAATTTAGGGTTTCCAAGACAGTTCTGGCGACCCAGATTCAATCAACGAGATCTCCTTGAGCATACGTCCTCTTTGCGCCAAATTTGGAGGAGGAGATCTTAACAATATCAAAATAAATGCTGCCAATTTTGAGCGCAATCAAACGAACGAAAGTATTCCAAATTCCAAGCACAATCTCAAACCAAAATTTGGACAGAACAAAACAGATTCTCGGATTGAATATAATCTCTCCAAAAACACAACTTTACAATAATAAACCTCAACCAAATCAGTCCCAAATTCAGAATAATAGAAGTTAACAATAAGAACTCAATATCACCATATTCCCTTTTGCATTCGAAATAGTAAGAACAAAGAGAAAACCCCCAAGGAGTCCGCACACCTTCAATGGGAGAGGAGGCGACTTACTCGGCCTTACCAAATCGGAATGCTCTCTCCTAAGGATTGTTGCTTCTTCTACTTCCACACCACAAGGACACCACAAAGTAGGGATGGATTAGAGGAGGCAGCAAGATCAACTCGTCCAAGAAACAACAAGAAAGGAACGAGTTGATTGATAGGATGATAGCCTAGTGGGAGGAAGGTTCCACGGGTCTTCACCAAGAACAAGCTAGAGTTTTCTTTTCAATTCATCAAAAATTGCCTTATTACTTGCCTTAGAGGGGAATAAATACCCTCCAGGGCCTTTACAACCAAAAGGACAAAATTGCCCTAAAATGAAATGACAAAAGTGACCCCAAATAATAAATCACAAAATAGGTCCGAGGTTGGTTTTTTTGTCTCTATAAATGTAACGTTTGACATATTAAACAAACCCCAAATATACCTCCAATACCTCTTTGGAAAGCTATAGACGTCAGCTACAAACCGTATGAAGAACGCATTTTCATTTGACATCATGTGAGGCTATAAAAATGTCAAATACTCAACCGTGGTCGAATTGTAGGCAGACTTTTAACGTCTACCCTTTCTTCCATAATTTTGCTTCCAAGTAAGTGCAAGCTTAGGAGTCTCTTTAACCTCTTGCTTTGGTTCATCTTCAGTGTTCTTTAGCTTATTCCAACCTACAAAATAACAACTTATTAGTTGAACAAGAAGCCTCATGGCTCAGGTTTTGGGGCACATCATACTCCTAGGGTTGAAAAGGATTTGTCCTCAAATCCAGCGAGTATTCAACATTATCTTCTTTCATGCCTTCCGCCTGGATCAAATGGGAAACATTTGTTGACATCATGAGTCAACTCATTCTCATCAAAGTGTCCATATAAAAGAATAATATTAAAGCCTTCAATGATCATATCTAGATAGTCTATTTTTCCTTTTCGGCCCTTAAGGCGTTGTTTCCATGCACTTTCTTCATGCTTGTGATACCAAAAGAAAAATTGTCTCACAAATTTTCTTTTCTCCAAAGTAGTGAGTTAGATCCCCACCTTGAACTACAAATATGGTGGATTTTAGAAGTCCGCTCGTTAGTATCCTAGGATTGCCATCTTTCAAGATAATGTCTTCCATGGGGTCATACCCATCCTTAAGCTCTTTAGTATATAAAACATTTCAAGAACTAGAGCCCTTATCATCGATATGCAGCCTTTTAATCCAATAAAATCCAAAAAGTTTAGCATTTAACTCGGACAAGAGAGAGTACCTTGATTTTAGTGCACCGGTCAATATTATCATCTTCTTGTTCTTGTACTTGATCGCATATGGATGATAGTCTAGTAGCTCACTACCAAATATAAGTAAAGTAGCATTTTATACCGTGTTCTTCTTATGGTGTCGAATGTAAGGACAAAAATCCAAGTTCTCCTCCCACCGCATATACAATCTACAAATTTTATTTGACATTTTTCTTTCTTCAATCTCCCTTCGAAGTATAGTCAAAACTAATGGTTCCCTTCTTGCCATCACTAGAGGAGTTTCACATGTTGCACACTTTAATTCAGTATCATTGAGTGAAGGTGAGTGGATGAAGTCCAAGTCTACTCTCGAATTGGGAAAAACAATCTTTTCTCTATGTTCTTCTTCTTTTTCTGCGGTTGTCTGTAACTCTGAACTTATCTCGAATAGTTGATCAGCATGCTGGAACTCAATCTCAATGTCCAAAACTTCTTCCTTCTGAACGGTGGCTACCAAAGAGATATCTATTCCTCCTCATGAAGTGGTTCTTTGATTGTTTTTAAAATAGGAAGAGTTTGGTTGGAGCAACTCGGGCTAATCAACTCTTCAAAACTGACTTCCTTTTCTATACGAGATTCAATTTCAAGAACTGGACCTTCAAGTGGAAATACAACTTCTTCAAAATCTTCTTTAACATTATCAAATACCAAAGAGTTATCATTCTTCTTTTCTTCAATCCACACATGTTCTTCAACTATTGCTTTATGATCAATTGGTTGCATAAGTTGAGAGTTTCGGGACTGTATTGAAGTTTAGAGTCTGTCAAGTTGTTGAGCTATATGTTGCAAAGAGCGCTTAAAATTTAACTCTTGGGATTGCTGCCATTTTGAAACACTCTTCTTGGATCGAATTGGTTGTGGAGAAGACGAGACTACCTTCGTACGGTTCGTAGCATATTTGCTTCTCAGAAATCTCTTCATCCATATCCATGAACTTATAACTTCTATGCCCTCTTCTCTTCTCTCAGAATTTAATCTTCTCCACCAAAGGCCAGCTTTTCCTTTAAGTCTCAAAGAAGCAATTTTAACCTTTCTATGATCCAAAAATTTATGAATTAAAAAAATTTCTTCCAACTCCTCTTCCCAATCTAAATAGTCTTCGATCCATTCTGAACCACTGAAGGAAGGAATAGAAGCTAGAAACTCCTCTTCTGCTGTAAGGTAACTTCTTGACAAAGTTTGGCCTCTGGTCATTTTTAAGAATAATAAATTTCCTTAAATAATCAGAGTATAAAAATAAGAGCAAGGCTCTCATACCAAATGATGTGATCCCAAATCTCAAAGATCACTAAGAACAATCGGCTTGCTAATATTCCGTTAAAACTGTCCAACAATCTTCAAACAAACACAACTTCACAACCAAAGAGAATCAAGGGCTGGATTTTGGAGTACTCTATAATAATATATTCAGATCAAACATATCAAAAATTTGGCTAATAACTCTATCAGAATATTCAGTTATGATGAAACGAAAACAGATCTCGAAATTTAGGGTTTCCAAGATAGTTCTGGCGACCCATATTCAATCAACGAGATCTCCTTGAGCATACATCATCTTTGCGACAAATTTGGAGGAGGAGATCTTAACAATATCAAAATAAATGTTGCCAATTTTGAGTGCAATCAAACGAACGAAAGTATCCCAAATTCAAGGCACAATCTCAAACCAAAATCTGGACAGAACAAAACAGATTCTCAGATTGAATATAATCTCTCCAAAAACACTACTTTCCAATAATAAACCTCAACCAAATAAGTCCCAGATTCAGAATAACAAAAGTTAACAATAAGAACTCAATATCACCATATTCCCTTTTGCATTCGAAGTAGTAAGAACAAAGAGAAAACCCCCAAGGAGTCTGCACACCTTCAATGGGAGAGGGGCGACTTACTTGGCCTTACCAAATCGGAAGGCTCTCTCCTAAGGATTGTTACTTCTTCTACTTCCACACCACAAGGCCACCACAAAGTAGGGATGGATTGGAGGAGGCAGCAAGATCAACTCGTCCAAGAAACAAAAAGAAAGGAACGAGTTGATTGATAGGATGATAGCCGAGTGGGAGGGAGGTTCCACGGGTCTTCACCAAGAACAAGCTAGGGTTTTCTTTTCAATTCATCAAAAATTGCCTTCTTGCTTGCCATAGAGGGGACTAAATACCCTCTAGGGGCTTTACAACAAAAAGGACAAAATTGCCCTAAAATGAAATGACAAAATTGACCCCAAATAATAAATCACAAAACAGATCCGAGGTTGGTTTTTTGTCTCTGTAAATGTAACGTTTGGCATATCAAAAGAACCCCAAATATACCTCCCAATACCTCTTTGGAAAGCTATAGATGTTGGCTACAAACCGTATGAAGAACGCATTTTCATTTGACATCATGTGAGGCTATAAAAATGTCAAATACTCCATCATGGTCGGATTTTAGGCAGACTTGTAACATCTACCCTTTCTTCTATAATTTTGCTTCCAAGTAAGTGCAAGCGTAAGAGCCTCTTTATCCTCATGCTTTGGTTCATCTTCAAGGTTCTTTAGCTTATTCCAACCTACAAAATAACAACTTATTAGTTAAACAAGAAGCCTCCTGGCTCGGGTTTTGGGGCACATCATCACATCCGCACTCGTCCAAAATATCCCAGACCTATGAAAAAATTAGGGTTAAAATGATGGAAAATTGTCATGTAGTCCATTAATTCACAGACAATAGAGGCTCGAAGCTGTCTCCTTCCCCAACGCAGCAAAGGAATGACCTTCCCCCACCCTCACCAAGTAGGAGTCGACCTCCTCTCTGCCCCTAGTGTACGATGTCCCCTCCTCCTTCAGGTATAATCCACTCCTTCCCTTCATTCTTCCATTTTTATGGTTTAGCTTCCCCCTTTCTGCGGAGAGCCTTCCTTCCAGCATGAGACCTGCGAGTGAGATATTGTTAGTTAACCATTGTGGGTTAAGTGTGAGCTCATGCGTGTTCTAGTGAGTTAATAAACTCTCCTTCAGCAAACGTGAATAAAGTGAGGTGAAAGCTGAGAGGAGTGGGATGCTATGAGCTGGAGTGTTGTCTCTGTTAGTTCTTCAGTTTTGGTGAGGATTTGGGTGTGTTTTGGCCAGTGGAGGCCCTACCCACAAGTAGAGTGCGTGAGTTTTATGTTAGTTTCCTGAAATGCTTACTGTTAGTTGCTATAGATATTTCCTGCGTTGATGATAGTGTAGAAGGCTAGTACTCTATAGATTATTGTTGATTCTGTGATCAATTGCTTCAAGTTGTCAATGTTCTGTAATATATCCTTGGTTGTTAACTCTGTCTCTTTGTTATTGTTAGCTCTATGTTTGATGCCCTGTTATATCTCCTTTATTATTGTTAGCTACGTGAGGTCCTTTGTTTGATAGTTTCCTGCAATTATATATATATGTGTGTGTGTGTGTGTGTGTGGCTGTTAAATTCCTACAAATGATTCCTGCAATTGATAGTGATGATTGTGATGAATAAGAAATGAGTGAATGATAAACGTTATGTGAAGTCCGGAATGGGCTAAGAGTTTTATGCTTTTCTTGGATGTTTACTTGCTGTTTAGTTGAATACCTCTGTTGTTACTTCCTTATGCATACATTACTTTGCTGCCATTTATTCTACGTGTTAATATCCTTGTGTGAATGCTTTAATCTAAGTTAAGCATGTTTGATTTACTAGTGGGCATGTAATTAACTAGAGTAATTAATTAGACTTAAGTGTACGAATNATGGTGAAGCTTATGAGATTTTTGAGATGATGTTGGGTAATCATTAAAGTTGGCCTACTAAAAGAACAACTCCTCAAAAAGTTGTAGAATACATGAGGTAGATATTTTATCATCTAAGCTCAAATTTCATTGTAGACAAATATGGTAAAAAATTTGCAACTTGGAGTCTCATAGCCTACTATAGCAATTTCGTGTGTATATTGTGAAA
>CM039477.1:9766437-9847743 GCA_022433065.1 Begonia loranthoides | reverse complement strand
AAAGGAGAAGCTGGAGCTGCTGGTGCTTCGGGTCTGCCCTGTCCAAATGGGTTGGAATGCTTTCGGTTGGTGCTAGCAGCTTGGGTTGGCTGTTCTCGGTCTTCCTCAGGTAACACAATCTTTCCTGCTTGTGTTGGTTTGCAATTTGATGGATTACTGTTTTGGATGGATTTTGAACGTGCGAATATGTGACTGATGCTCTGTTGGTGTTGGATTTGGTTCTGTTATTTTGATGTGGTCTGGGTGTGCACATTTGTTTGACTGTTGGCTTGTCACCTGGAACTGTATTTTGGGAATCTCTCTGCGTAGAACAGATTAATTGCCTAGTTTATAAATCATAATGAAATAAAATAAATATTAGAGTTATGCTCAGTTGGCTACGGCTTCTGGAAAATGAACCTCTGATGGTTCAATTTGTGTGCTGGACGATGGATTATGTCTCTGTTGTGGGTTGAGTTGAAATCAATGATTATATGTCCTTGTAGTATACTTTATACTATGAGTTTTGTTGAAGCTTGGTGACCATGAGGTATTAATAGATTTCCACGAGAAGTGTGACTTTAAAGTTCCGTAAATCAAGGGTTCTCTTTTATTGGGTATAGCGTTGATAATAAAAATAAGTTGATGGAAAACGTTAGGCGATTAGGTTTGATCTAATGTTGTCAATATTGCTGAAGATAATGAATGATGGAAATGAGACTGATTGGTGATTATTAATGGCAGATGTTTTGATTATGAAGGTGTTTAAAAGAGAAGAAGGATAACTTTTAAGTGCCAATCGTGATAAAGAATTGAGGTAAGGAATTTGGATGTGTCTTGGCCATTTGGAGGCCCTACACTGCAAGTAGAGTGCGTGAGTTTATGTTAGTGTCCGTGAACTACTTACTGTTAGTTGCAATTGGTTTTAGATGATAGTTTGTTAATTCCTTCGTTGATTTCCATGTTGTAGATATTCCCTTGGATTGAGAGTGTAAATTCCTTTGGTGTTATTGTCCTCTTTACTTGCGTTGATTTCCTTGAGGGTAGTGTGAATTTCCTTGTTGTTAGTTCTGAGATTTTCTTTACTGCCATTTCTATATTTCAATGCTTTACTTTCATTGAAAGCTAAAGATTGTTGATTGCTTGAGTGAGAACCCCTAACGCGAATGTTAAGCAGATGCTAAGTAGAAATGAGTTATGCTAAGTAGGAATGAGTTATGCTAAGTAGGAATGAGTTATAACTTCCTTTACTTATGTTGACTTTGCTCTGTGTAGCTTATTGTCTTACTCTGTTTATTTAGCATCATCTTTATAACAATAATTAGTTAACCTGAGCAAGTCTAAATGATTAGAATGTTTAACCTGTAATCCTTCTCTGAGCATATTAATCAATTTATCATAGTTTAACTAATCAACTAGTTAATTCAAGCATGTAATTAGTTGACATGAGCATGTGAACTAACGTCTAATTAGCTAATTAATGATAATTAAGTGGAGTATGCTTAAGTAAGTGTAATTACTTCTTGCACATGTAAATTGACTAATAATTAACTTGAATAATTAGCACGTGTAATTAACTAACCAGTATGTTAATCAACTAGAGTAATTAACTTAGCTAGAAATTGAGCAATGTTAACTTAACCAGAGTAGTTAATTAATGTAAGCATGTTAACTAAACGTATGCACGTTGATTAAATTGTGTATGATTGACTACCCTGAGTATGCTAATTATTACTAAAGCATATCAATTAACTTAAGCATGTTATTTAACTCAAGCATGTTCAATTCTAAGTATGTATAATCAACTAGTTAAGCATGTTTAATCCCTTAAACTATTACTTACTTGAGCATGTTAAATTAGTGAATAACCAGCATGTTAATTTACTAAGTCATGTCGTGCTTAATTACCATGTTTAAGTAACTAACTGGAACAAAAGCATGCTTAATTAGCATGTGCGTCTTCAATTCCCGTTATTCAATTACTATTGTTTACTTTATTATATGCGCAATTACAATTTCAATTACTCTATTTTATAAGCGCACTTCAATTTCTAATAATGTTATATTATAATGCATCATGCATCATGCATCATGTTAGGTTGAGAGTGTATGGTTATGCATCATGTTAATAGAAATCCATAGGGAGTGCCACTTTGGGGTGGTACTCACACATGCATGAGAGAGGAAAATGTTAAGGAATAAGGAAATAGAAAACATTCAGGATGGGCGGGATACGTCTATTACTGGAATAAAGCCCAGAGGGCGGGATACGCCCGAAGGGAAAGAATGTTCAGGATGGGCAGGATACATCTATCACTAAGAAAATAGCCTCGAGGGCGGGATACACCTGAAAGGAAAAGAAAATGAAAGGGAGTTAGGGGGAGGATGGGTAGCGGATCTAGTCTGCGGCTAGGCGAAGCCCCCTACCTTGACAGGAATGAGGACTTAGTCATAAGTAAAGGGTTAGGTCCGATCAACTATTCCATCTCCTAAGAACCCTCTAATCTCTAGTTTGATGTACGAGTAATGAACGAACAAACGAACGAACGAATAAATGTAATGAAAGAACTGGTTTGGGAGGCCCCCATTCCAAATGAACTAAAGAGAGTCATAAGCATAATTGCATTAAACCCTTTTCCCTTCTGAGCCATTAGGCTCACGTATTACTTGTGGTGTAGGTACAAATGACGAACAGGTAATAATAGGCTCATATACCAGAACGACAAATAAATAATAAAACAGAGGTGAAGGATTTGCTCGAACAAGATTCAGAGCTGGCTAGGCTAAGAGTAAATTGAGAAACGGTTGTAATCACATTAAGTTTTATTATATTGTATTCCATTGTTTAGTTTATTCTTTAAATGATTCATTTACGCTTTCGCCATGTTTTACAAAGACGTATTTTATAACGCTTCCGTACATTTTATCAATTGGTTTTCATAATGAGTTTTAAAGAAAAAGTCAGTAGCAATCCGGTCAGACGCACTCTGATATGTTTTACTTTAAAAAGAAAATTTTCAAATTTAACGCATTTTCAAGGAATTACGAAAAAATCGGGTCGTTACAGTTATAGTTTTATTGTTATGTTGTTAATAATTACATTGCTAACATTGTGAAATAGGATTATGTGCATATAACTCAATTAATGCGAATTAATAAAAGCTGTGAGAATTAGAGAATAATATGATGATTTCCACCCTTATTGATATTTAGTGTCCTTATAGAGTTCATTCATGGTTACGTCATGTTACATTGATTGTTAGGGTTAGATTATGCTTGTTAACATATTGGACTATACCTTGATTATTAGGAAACAAATTAAGGTTTGGATAAATTGAAAATTGAGAAGTTAATGATTTAGGAAAAAGTGATCAAATATGTGTGTGTGTGTGTGTGTGTGTGTGTGTGTAATTGGAGAAATAATAAAATAATGTTACTTTTGGAGAAATCATGTCACAATCGTTCGTGGCGGTCGATCGACAAGGGGGAGATCGTCTGGCAAATTTTAAAGAAGGAATTTCGCTGTCGTTTGGCTGCATGGTGGTCGATCGACTAACTGAAGAATCTATCCACCGCCATTTATGAAGGCCATCTGATGATGATAACCAATGTCTGGAGATGAAATGATTTGTTGTCTGAACGTCTGGATGTTGAAGAGGCTGCGTCCCTTGGCTCTTCCCCTTTAGTAGATGCTGAAGAGTCATCGGTGTTGGCCTATAAATAGAGGTGGAAGGCAGTGAAGTTTGACAAAGAAGGAAGAGTGGGGTTACTTACCAAAATTTAGAGACGTGAGTCTGTGAGAGATATTACAGAGAAGTGAAGCTGTGTTTTGAAGGTGGCTGTGTGATGTGGTGAGGGTCTCTGGAAATTGTGAGTGAACTGCTAACTGAATGTTGTGAGAGAAAGAAAGTGGCTGAAGAATTTAGAGAAAAAGATAGAGTAGTGAGGTTTTGGAGGAAGTTTAGACGGAGAAGAAAAAGTGAGGGTTGCTGAACTACTGACTAAGGTCTCGGGGATTTCTGAAAGTTGTTAGATTCTAGAGAAAAAGGAAAGAGTTTTAGCTTCAATGTTCGCGCAGGTGTTTTATGTTTTGAGAAGAAACTCTAAGTGCTAACTTATTAAAGCTAAGGACCCCAAGTAAGTGGTACTGTAACATCCCGTAACTTTTTATGTATGAAAATTTTTCCTTTCTTTAAAACCATTGCGTAATAAAACACCAAAGTAATAAACAGTAGAAGTCTTAATCTTATAAAACATACAACGGAAGTCTTTTACAATTTAATACTGCAAATCCATTGTTTTAAATAACATTTAATAAAAAAACATTTATTTAAAATCATAAAATACTTGAAAGTCTTTAAAACATTTATTCCATTCCCTTGAGCCATAACCACAGGTCAATGTCGCCAACAGCACAAACGTCCACACAACAACACTCCATCAGCAACGTCCATTAACAGCTTTATCCATTCATATGCTCCTTACCTACATCAACGGAATTTAACTATGAGCCTAATGCTCAGTACGTGATATAAACGTAAAACATAGAATTCACATACAATTTCTACAACATTGCATAGGGTTTTCTATTTCGTTTCTCTTTTACTGTTCATGTCTTAAATCATTATTTCATTTGCTTATAGGTCGGGCATATCAAATCGGACCATATAAACATTCGCTTACAGTTTATATGTCAGGCGTATCCAACCGGACCATATAAACATTGTTTATATGTCGGGCGTATTAAACCGGACCATATAGACATCCATTTACCATTTATATGTCGGGCGTATCAATCCGGACCATATAAACATCTGTGCCGGGCATATCCAATCGGACCACAATTGACTTCTATGTCGAGCGTATCAAACCGATCCATAGTTGTTTACTTGATATTTGTGTCGAGCGTATCTAACCGGTCTACAGTCGTTCACTTGATATCTGTGTCGGGCGTATCTAACCGGTCCACAGCTGTTTATGTATATTCCATTTTCGTGTACTTTAGGATTCTTAGTCTTAACGTTATCATGCACATACAAATCCTATCTAACGTGTTCCTTAATCGTATCCTTAACATGTGATCCGTCCTATCTAAGGAACTTAACTTAAATCCAATAAACATCCAAGCAAATAACATAACTTATGCATTTAATAAACAAACATCAAACAAAACCCTAATTTCCCATGATGTAGATCCTTTCGGACAAAGCACATGCAATAGCACGTACCTGGAGTCCTTATCTTTAATGGTTTAACATTTTAAGATTCTTCTCAAAAAAACCTAATCATAAATTAACAACATAGCTATTAATAATTATTTTTCAATAATAAGTTCCCTTAACTTCAACTAACATACCCATAATGAATAACTTCCCATTATATCCAAATTACCAAAGAACCTTATTTCCAACTACTATAAACCTTAATCCAATAATTATTTCCCCTAAAATTCCACATAATAAATCTCATTTATGCCACAGCCTACAAATCTCTCACGTCATGCTCAATAATAATTATTATTGAAATAATATCACTTAGCAACTAACTAAATTAACTATCTCACAACTAGTGATGAAACCCAAATCACCAACCAATTTCTATATATTTATCTCATGCGGAAACCAACTAAATATAAATAATAACTCATGCATGTTGTACGATATCAAACTCAAAAAACAAAACCATTCCATGTAATAGTCCCTTTAAGAAAAAGTGAGAGAAGGTTAGCCTACGAATACCCAAAATCAGAAACCCGAGGGAACCTCACAGACTTGAATCACCAGAATAATCCCTATGATATTTTGCTCTGTCAACTCTTCCAAAAACCTCACGGTTGTTTTTCTCTTTTCCAACTTTCCTCAAACCCTTTCTCTCATAACAAAAGAATCTCCAAACATATAAACACTCACGATTCCTCACAAATCTCACATTCAGAACAGAACCTCATCTCACGATCAAATCCTCACGCCATTTTTGCAGAGTAACTCTACATTTTTAGCCTTAAAAAAAAACTCTCGGTCATCACTCCATATTTATAGACAACATTATCCCAATGTCCAGAGAAAGGTGGAAGGTAGAAGGTTGCTGACCATTAACTCATAACAACGTTCAGATATTAACTCTCCGAAGTCAGAAGGTTAAAAGACACAACACTTCGACATTCAACGTATGTAACGTGGTTCCCTTCAAATCCCAGACTTTCAGACAATGGAGGACGTTCGTTTCATCTTCAACGTCAGTTTAAACTCTTCAGATTGCACCTTCATAAATGGCGATCGGATGAATTTCCTTCAAGTAGATCGACCACCCTTCTTTCGATCCACCACAGTTTTCTTTGTTCTTGAACTACGGATGATCACGCCGGCTGATCTCTTCCAAGCCAATCAACCGCCATGATCAGCCGCACATTTTCCTTTGTTTTTTGAACTGCGGATGATCACGTCGGCTGATCTCTTCCAAGCCAATCAACTGCCACGATCAGCCGCACATTCCAAACTTTGATTTTTAACAAATCCTCCAGACTTCTCCTAACGTGACACCTACATCCTTAATATATAAATATAAATTATCCCTAATCACCTATTCTCACTTTTCCAATAACCAACCTCAACCCATACTATTTCGTTATTCCATAACGTGGCAATAAATATATTTTTACATACTTCTTAATAAACTATAATCTACTCCTCCAATTATACATCCTTCAATATACACCGTATACTTCATTATTTATCCAATGTATCCTAAAATGGTATAAATCCTATATTTTCAATCTTAGTACGTCCAATGCGTCCAAATATATTTTCCCTTAGTGTTCCCACTAACTATCAAACTAATTGATAACGTCAAATACAACATTAAGTTTCACTAAAGAATTCTCCAATTGTCTTCAATCCTTCTCTTAATCTAACTACGAACATAACGAGGTATCATAATTCACTTATTCCAAATATATTTTTCTTTTGATTAATATCTTTACTTGTTCAACTTACCTCCTAATATTCTCAAATCAACACGTAAACTATGCCTTCAGCTCAAAGAAGATTCAGGATATTACAGGTACTGCATGTATTTTTTCCGAAAGGGCCCATCACGGGAATTAGGGGGTGTTTATTGTTTGTTTGATTGCTTGTTATAAATTGTATGTTTATTAGATTTAAGTTCAGTTTCTTAATTAGGACGGATCACGTTTTAAGGATATGATCAAGGAACATGTTAGGTAGGATTGTATGTGCACGACAACTTTAAGACTTGGAATCCTAAAGCACACGAAAATGGAATATACGTAAATAGTTGTTTTTGTGGTCCGATTGGATATGCCTGGCACAGAAACTAAAGATAAGTAAATAGAAGTTTGTGTGGTCCGGTTGGATATGCCCGGCACATAAACGGATTAAGTAATAGTAAAAGTCAAAAACTAAATAGTGACAGAATTATATGGAATATACGTAAATAGATGCTTTTGTGGACCAGTTTGTTACACCTGGCACAGAAACCAAAGATAAGTAAGTGTTGTTTTTGTGGACCAGTTGGATACGCCCGACACAGAAACAGAATGAATAACCATAAAAGATAATAATAGTAACAGACAAGCAAAACAGAAACTGTAAAGCTGTTAGAGTAACCGTTTACTAAGCCTTATGCTCATAGTCAGGTTCTGTTGAAGTAGGTAAGGATCTGATGGTTGGATAAAGCTGTTAAAGGACATAGTTAATGGAGTATTGTTGTGTGGGCGTTTATGTTGTTGGCGACATTGACCTTGTGGTTATGGCTCACAGAAATGAAATAAATGTTTTAACAGCTTTTAAGTATTTTATGACTTCAAACTGTTTTAAGTTAATATTTTACTTGTGTTTATTTAATAGCTTTTAAACTATATGTTTGTGGTATTTAAATGTAAAAGGCTCTATATGTTTACTCTAAGACTTCCAATGTATGTTTATTACTGTGGTTTTCCATCACGAGTGTTTTATAAAGAAAAGAAAATTTTTATACGAAAAAAATTACAGGATGTTAGAAATGGTATCAGAGCATAACCGGGTCAAAATTGTTTCTATAGACTACCAATAGTGCAAAACTCAACACGGAGATGCTTCATCAACTGTAAGTATAGCTATGTTATCCAATTGTGTTTTAATCCCTAGAATTAAATTGTAGGCAAATATAATGGTGATGAGAAGAAGGAGTCGTGCCCGTAACAATAATGTTGGAAGAGGTGAACCCACTAACCAAGGGAATAATGAACATGTTGTACAAGAAGATAATGAACCTGCTAATAATGTTGGAAGGGATAAACTTACGGGTCGGGATAATAATGGTGAACCTGTTGATCAAGGAAGTAATGAACCTATTGGCCAAGGAGTTAAGGAGAATCAAACTATGCAAGGAGACACAATAAGTCACTTGATTGTTATGGTGGAACGTCAATAGCGGAAGATTATTTCATTCTTAAAACTATTTAAAAGACAGTAATAAAATTATTTTTGTAAAACATTTTGTTAAACACAACGGAAGTCCTTTTTAAATAAAACAAATATATAGTTTAATTACTTTACAAAGTCCTTTACAAACCTCTTTTACAAACCAGCCACAAGATCCGCGCATGCAAATCCTTCATCAATTACTCTTTAACCTGTTCCCCTGTGTGTGTACCTACATCTGAATACTTAACTAATGAACCTAAGGCTCAGTAAGTGATATAAAATAAAAGGTATGATGCACATGTCATGCAGCTTTTAAATTCTCTTTTTGTTTTCTGTTTTTGTTTCTTTTCTGTCTTTTCTTTTCTTTTTCTTTTACTGTTTTTTTATCTTAACTTTACTTTATCTTGACTATACTTTACTGTTTTTTTTTTACTTAATATTTACCATACTTTATCTTAAAAGGCGTTGGAGATGTCTAAACTTGACGTGGAGGAGCAGCCAACTCAACCTCACATCCCTAGATAACCCCTTTTATCTTTATCTTTATCTTATCTTGAAAAGCATTGGAGATGTCTAAACTTGACAAGAATGAGCAGTCAACTCAACCTCATATCCCCAAATGACCCCCTTTTCTCTTTATTTTATCTTAAAAGGCGTTTGAGATGTCTAAACTTGACGAGAAGGAGAAGCTAACTCAACCTCCCATCCCCAGACGACCCCTTTTATTTATCTTTCTTAATCATTTGTTCGTACTTTCTTTTCGTTATCTGTTTCCTTTTCAAAACTGTGCATGAAAATCATTTTCATAGGCTTTAAAAAAAAACATGAAGCATAATGCTCGTGAATGCATACAAATTCTAACGTATAATTAAGAAAATATAAATAAACACTCAATTCACAGAATGTGCTCAATAAAGCGGTAGACATGCTATTTAAAAGGATAGACATGCTGATAAAATAATAGACATGCTTAATATCTAATAAGGTAGTAAATAACAAAATGTGCATATCCTATTCTTGCGATGTAGGGCCCTAAGGACAAAAGCACATGCGTATCACCTACCTGCAGTCCTTAGCGCGTTTAGCTTTTTGTCCTTTTTCCCGTTAATACCTTCAAAATAATTATCATTTATTTATTAATATTTTTATCAATTATAAATCTCAACTTTGATATTGTTATTCTGTTTGTTCATTTAATAATTTATTTCATATTTTCGTCCAATTATTTTCATCGACCAATTCAACCAATATTTATCCATTAATAACTAACCACCAAATTTTCATAAATATCAACGCTTAATAAATCCCAATATTCAACTTTACTCTACAATTCATTATCTTTTAACGGTTTCTATTCTATTGTTTAATTCCATAATTTCAACCAATATGTATTCAAACTTCCAGCTTATGTACAACAAAACTTCACAAACTATATACTCATTCCAACTTAACGGTTTTCTTCACTCAATGCATATATATATATATTGTTCTGCTATATATATATAGTTGAGCATGTTGCTAATTAAATAGAATCTGGAACAGGTTAATTAGTTTATCGTAGTTTAACTAATCGATTGATTAATCTAAGCATATGAACTAATTAATTGTGAAATCAAAGCATGTAAACTACTTAATCTGTATTTATAATCTTAAGAGCATGTAAATCAATTAGTTGTTTGACTTCTCTAATTCTAGCATGTTTATTTGCTTATCAACGTAAAAATTGTAATCAATTGAGCATGTCAACCAAGCTAATTAATTAGCTAAGTATGTAAATTAACCAGCATGTTTAAATATGAATTAGTATTGTATAAGTATATTAATTAGCTTAACTAAATTAGTTAACTTGAACATGATAATCTGATTAGAGCAAGTAACTGAATTAGAATTAGAAACCGAGCATGTTAATCAGTTTGCTTAACTAATTAATAGTTGCTAACCACTTCCTGAGCATGTTAAATTATGCAAGTATGTTTGATCATCTAGAGAGCACGTAAACTTAAATAAAGTAATTCATTTGACTCAAGCATGTTTACTTAATCTTATGACTTGAGCATGTAATCAATTTAGTTAATTGTTAATCAATCGAGTTAATTGTTAATCAATTTAGTTAATTGAATCAATTGAGCATGTTGACCAATTAGCTAATCTAAGCATGTAGATAAGCATGATAGTTAACTAGTCGTTAAACCTTGAGCATGATAACGAATTAATCGAGCATGTAATTAAATTATATTAATATTCGCGTGACAATTAATTAAGATATGCCATGTAATAAGCTTGTGATTAGTATGTTTAATCAACGAACTAGAACAAAAGCATATTTAAATCACCTAGAATAATAAATATAGGAAGCATGTAAATGGACTAGGAGATTTACTAGGATAATTAGCATGATAATTAATGGTGCCTTCCGATTTCATTTCAATTTCTATTGTGTTCCATTGATTCAAGCATGTTTTCCATGTTTCAATTCATTGTATATTATTATTCATCCCCTTATTGAGTATGTCCGCTGTCTTATTTCCTTATGTGCGCATTTAATTACTGTTATACTATTTTATGCATAATTCCAATTACAGTTGTTTTTAATTACTGTTATTCTTTTATATGCACTTTTAATTACAGTTACTTTATTTCAATGCGCACTTCAATTATTAATGTTATGTTGTGAAGCCTCATGCATCATGTTAGGTTAAGAATGTATGGACATGCATCATGTTAATAGAAAGCATAGGAAGTGCCACCTTGGTGGTGGTATGCAAGCATGCATAAGTGAAGTAAAATGTTAAGAAAATAAAGAAAATGGGGAGTTGGAGGGTAGATCGGTAGCGGGTCTAGTCTGCAACTAGCCAATGCCCCTCCCTTGTATGGTACGGGAGTTCTAGTTGCAAGTAAAAGGTTAGATCCAATCCACTATTCCATCCCCTAAGACCCCTCCAATCTCTCGCTCAATGTATGAGTAACGAACAAATGAACGAAAATAAAGCAAAGAATGAACAAACGATAAATTGAAAAGACTGGTTTGGGGCGGTACCCACTCCAGAAAAAACTAAAGAGAGTCATATGTATATTGCATAAACCTCTTTCCTTACTGGGTCATTAGGCTCACATATTACTTGTGGTATAGGTACAAATGATGAATAGATAATAAGTAGATGATAAATAGATAATGAAGCAGGGATGAAAGATTTGCATGCATGAGGAGGACTCGTGGCTGACCAGGCTTAAATGAAATGAGTAAATGGTTGTAATTCAATTGTATTTAATTATTTAATTCTTTCATTAAAAGCAGTATTTAAATGTTTAGTTTTACACTTCCGCACTGTTTTATATAAATGATTTTTATGACGCTTCCGCATTTTATTAATTGGTTTTCAAAAGAGTTTTCACGAATGGTTAGTAGCGGTCCAGTTTTGCGTCGTGCTTTGATACTTGTTTTGTTTTCAAAGAGATTTCAACGGTGTTAGCAAAAGTTCAAATTTTCACGTGTTTTAAAGGATTTACGAAAAACCGAGTTGTTACAAAGGTAATATAATAATGAGCACCACCAAGACTCATAGTATCCATAGAACAAATATCAGTATGCATCAAATCTAATACATTACATTTTGTCTTCTAGATGGAGGCAAGGTTTTAAAAGATACCCTGTGTTATTTACCAGCTAAACAATGATGTATACCTTTGGCTCTATAGACTTCAAACCAGGAATTATTTGTTTCTAAGAAATTTTCTGCATACCATTTTTGCTCATGTGTCCAAGCCTCATATGTCATAGTTGAGTAGACGAATCATCAACTATATTTACTTCTCCTCCGTAAGATGTAGTCTGCACCAAATAAAGAGAATTGTATTTCTTTCCTCTAGCAACTACCAATGACCCCTTAGTGAGCTTCCACTTACTTTCATCAAAGTGGCTATGGTATACCTCGTCATCAAGTATACAATAGAGATCAAATTTAGACGAATATCAGGAACATGCCTCACATTCTTCAGACGCAATCAACATCCGGCATCAGTATTCATGTAGAAATCACTCATGCCTACTATTCTGCACTCTGCATTGTTCCCCATCTTCACATGACCAAACTCACCAACACTGTGGGTAGAAAATACATCACGCTGAGAAGTAACATGGTATAAAGCACCAAAATCTACTACCCAACGAGGATCCTGGCATGTAAGGTTAATACTGCTATCATAGCAAATAATAGTCATCTCCATCTACAGCTATTGTTGTATTGACATCATCTAACTTCTCTTCATCTTTTTTATGTGTGTTTGTTCTCTCAACCATTTTCTACACTGAGATTTCTTGTGCCCTAGCTTGTCACAGTAGAAACATCTGAAGTCATTTCCTTGTCTGAGATTTCTCTCGTGATTTGTCATTACTGTCACGGCTCTTCTGATTTGTACTCTTGCTTCTACCTTGTCTCTCTGAAACTAGCACCTAACTCTGTACATTTAGCCCTCACTCTTTCCTTCTGTTTTCTTCATTCAACATGCTTTCTTTCACCATCTTTATAGAGAGAACAGCATTTGGAGTGGAATTGCTAAGAGAAACAACAAGAGTTTCCCATCTATCAGGCAATAAACTAATAAAAAATAAAGCATGTATCTCATCATCTAGCTTCATGTCAAGTGCTGCCAACTGATTTAGAATTCCCTGAAAAACATTCAAATGATCAGAAACTGAAGTTCCATCTGTGTATCGAAGATACATCAATTTCCTGAAAAGAAAAGCTTTAATCTGTGCATTCTTCTTTTCATACAACTCCCTTAGAGTCTCCCAAACCTTGTTGGTGTTTGTCTCATTGGCAACATGCTGATAAACACTATTATCAACCCACTGTCGAATTTAGCCAACTGCTTTTCTGTTCAAGTTGACCCAATCATTTTCAAACATCTCGTTTGGTTTGCCCTCATCACCCAAAAATGTGTCTTCGTAATCCAGACAACATAATAGATCTTCCATTCACGACTTCCATATCGAGTAATTGGTAGCTGTGAGCTTAATCATAGTATTGCTACTATTACTAGACTCCTCCATTAAACAAACACAAAAATAATCACCAATTCAACCTGGCGCTCTGATATCACTTGTTGAGAAAAAAAAACCAAAATACACAGTGGAAAAAAATACATTTTTCTCTCTTTGTGCAATCAAATAGGCAAAGCAAACTAACAAAAATAACAAGATTATAACACCAAATTTTTAGCGTGGAAAACCCTCAAAAGTGTGAGAGTAAAAAACCATAAGACTCGTAGGCCACTTAATTAAACCTTCTACTATAATAGAAATAATGGGTACACCAAAGTTCTCTCTAGCTCAACAAACTAGAGAGGCATACAATATTCATCAAGATTGAACACACTAATCTTGGAAGATAACAAAACGTAAGAGAGGATAAATCTTGGGTTACCAAACTGTAGTCCCGTTTTTACCCCCCGCCTTACAATGTTCAGACGATGATCTTCACCATCAAGAATATACTCCTTGATGTCGCAAACCTACAGTTCAAATTTCAAGGTGATCCAACGGTTGAATATTAAGAAAACTGAATTCGATTCCAGCTGCTTTGAAATATCCAAAAATTCCTTCTTTTCTATCTTCTCTCTCACTCTCACTCTATTGTTATCACTCTAGGGTTTCATTAGCCACAAATCTCCTTTTATACTCAGCCCAAAAAAATATGGGCAGAGCCAACACAAAAGCCCTTTATGAAATAAATGTTGGAGCAAGTCTATTTATAGGCTCCAAATGCAGAGAATTTTTAATATTTTTCTTGCAAAAATAGCCAATCGTACCCGATACGCATACTCTTGACTTTTTTAAATTGTTATTATTTTTTTTTGGGAACATGATACCAACTCTTAAAATTTTATGATCATTTATCAGTTAAAGTGATACAAAGACAAGAAAATAATTAGTTTTATTTTAAGTGACAGATGAAGCGAATATACTTTGTTTTATGGGAAAATGACAAATCAACCGTCATCCTTTCTTGTTTGTGACAAACAAACCATCATCTTTTTTTCGCTAATAAATAAACCACTGAACTGTGAAAAATTGACACCACTAACATCGCTGTCACGTTTGCCGTTAAACGGGTTAGTGTCGTATCGCAGCGGTTCATCATGAAACTATCGCAGCTCCATGGTTTTAGCAAAATACCACGACAACTACATGAACCGCAGCGGTTCATGGAGTAAATTGTTGCTGTGTCATATGACGCCGCTGCGGTGTCACATAACGCCGCTGCAGTTTCGTGTCACACCGCTGCGGTTTAATGAGGAAACCGCAGTAGTTTTTGTTTTCATTAGATTCTTGACCTTTTCAACTTCAAAAGATCATAACTTTGGTTACGGGTGTCAAAATCGACTCCATAAAATATCAAATCAAAACTCTCTCAGAAATCTATGACTTGTCACAAGGTTTACCCCGTGACCCACCTTTATCAGCTCCAAAATCACTCGTTTCGACCCTTAAATCTGCAATTGAATATTTTAGAATAGAAACCGCTGCGGTTTAATATGACGCCGTCGCAGTGCAGCGATTTTATAGGACACCGCAACGGTTTATCAACACACAGCGGCGGCATCGTTGTAAACCATGCCGATTCATGACAATTGTAGACTTATTTTATAAAACCTATGGAGTCGTGGCGGTTTTTACACAAATCGTCGTATCTCGACATCATCACGTTTAACTGCAAACGTGATAGCAATGTTGGTGGCGTCATTTTTCCATAGTTCAGTTGTTAATTTATTACGAAAAAAAAAAATGATGATTGGTTTATCACAAACAATAAATAATTATAGTTGATTTATCATTTTTCCTTGATTTATTTTACGTAATATTAATAATTTAAGAATTTTTAAGTAAAACAAGCAAATCATTATCATATATATATTATTTTAATAATAATAACAAGATGGACTTGGAAAATGTACCGTAAAAGACTAAATAAAATATGGAAAAATGGAAGCACCTTCGCCACTTTGAACCAATGACTGTGTAAGTCTGAATCAAGATCAACGTCGTTTATCTCCTAAATTGGCTTCTAGAGTTAGACGACTTTGCGAGAGTCTTCTTTTATCTCCACTTGAAAAGTAACCAACAAGTTATAATTTTCAATGAGGATAAGTAATAAAATTTTGTAAGAAAACAAGATAATTAAAGTGATGAGAAATCAGTATAAAAAACGATTGAAAATCAATTTCCTATCCCTTTGTATATTTCAACTGGTGTGTCACAAATATACTATAACAATGTCAATTACCTAACTTTAAGTTATATAACACTAATTCGTGTGCGTGTACTAACCATGAACAAGTTGTTCTAGAATCCTTAGATAGAATAAAACAATTCAAGCTTTAAAATTAAAGTTTAATGACCCATCTTTAAAAACTTGTCTCAACCACAATAAATCAACCAAATAAAGAATATTAGGGAAACAATTTTAGAACACTTTTTCAAACCAAGGGGATATATATTGCCCTTTTCTATCACACTTCCTTTCATGCGAGTATCAACACCAGTAATAAAGACCTACAATTACTCAGTAGAGTTACAGCCAACTAATCCATTCCTTTTATCCATGCGATGAAATTCCCCCCTTTGTTCCTCTTTTTACATGTAATTTCTACTCTTCGAGTATCCAAACGCCTCACTCGAATTAAATGTTGATGTAGAGAACCAAAAGTCTTTTAGTTTTCCTAAACTTACATTTTGCAATATATTTAAATTTCTAACCTTGTCTTCACAATCCTACCAAATGCAGCCTGTTGGCTGTAGCAGAGAGAAGTCCACAAAGATTTATCAACAAAAACAAAAATTTCAAAACTTTTTAAGCATTCTCTCATAGCATGTCATAATTGTCATGCTTAAGTAAAGACTATGTGTGGAAAACAAAATTAAAGTACCACTTCCAATTCTCAATTCAACCAAACTATTTGTTATCAATTGATATCAATAATGTTCTAAAACGAAAATATCTCAGACACAAATACAAAACACAAAAGACACAAAAACAAAGATCTAGAAGCAAAATTTGGGATAGGGTTCCCATGGACTGAGTTTAATAACATGGCGTTTATTAATTGGTGCACTTAATGTCCTATTTTAACTATTTATAAACGATCTTAATTATTACACCGATCAGTGAGCACAAATTTAGATGGTAAGCCTAACACTACTCTTATTTTATTTAACAAACTTTTACAAAAATAGGGTGAAAATCCTTACCTTGGAAAAGTTTGGTTTTGAGTCATTTTTTAGGCTGAGTTGAGCTTTGTGCCAAAGTAAACTGTCTTATGCTGAGGTGGATTTTGGGTTGTGTTGGATTAGACATTCTGCATAGATGGATTGGACTAACGAGACAAATTCTTGGGCTGGTTCGAATTGGGCTTGGAGACGGTCCAACACCTTCTTCCTTCCATTTTCTTCTTGGTTGTCAGCTTCTTCCTTCGTACATGTTTTCTTTCTAATGTTGTTGAATGTTCTTCATTTGGGTTTCGGCCGAGTGTCTTCATGTGGGTCGGGCTCTTTTTCTCCCATGGTTCACGTCGGGGAAGCTTTCCGTCATGTCTGATAGGTTAGCTTAGAAAAGATAAGGAAGGGGAATCTTCGTAAAAATGGGTGTGAAGAGAGGGAGTTCTGGTGTGTGGTCTAGAGAGAGATGTGGATTGGAGGTCAAGGGAAGTCTGGTTTCCTCTCATCTCCGTTGATTTTTCTCCAAAGTGGACCCCTAGATGATTTGTCATTTGATGTGGTAGAACCCACGAGAACTATCTCCACCTTAAATTTATCACCGCAGCTTTTGAAATCTGGAGATCATGCATGTTGGAAATATGCTTTAGATTCTCATGAGTAAAAGTCCACGTGTCGGGGTTCATGTGAAGTTTGTTTGATTTTTGAATTAATATTTGATCTATTTGAATTAGATTTAAAATAAGATATCTTGTTAGTTTGTTATTTTTATCTTTTTAAATAGTGTTTAGATGTAATTTTTCAATTATGAGTTTATGAATTAATCTCATCAGTTTGCAGCATCAGATTTCTTCTATTCCTCCAAAAATAGTTTTTTTATTTGTTAAAAAAACAAACAATTGGTATCAGAGCTATTCTTCTCGAGGGATCTGTGAGTTCAAGCTATCATGGAAACTGAAGCAAATTTCTCCTTTATGGCTCCACTGATGTTCGATGGAGATAACTACCAAATTTGGGCAGTTTGAATGGAGACGTATTTAGAAGTTTTGGATCTTTGGGAAGCAGTAGAAGAGGACTATGATATTCCTGTTCTTCCAAACAATCCCACCATGGTACAAATCAAATCGTAGAAAGAAAAGAAGACAAAGAAATCAAAGGCAAAAGCCTGTTTATTTGTTGCAGTTTCATCAACTATTTTCACTCGGATTATGTCTTTGAAGTCAGGAAAGGAGATATGGGATTATCTCAAGACTGAGTATGAAGGGGATGAAAGGATTCGAGGAATGAAGGTAATGAATTTGGTTCGTGACTTTGAGTTGCAAAAAATGAAAGAGACAGAAACTATAAATAGTATTTTGATAGGCTACTTGGCATAGCAAATCAGATTAGAATATTGGGTTCTTCTCTGACAGATTCAAGGATTGTTCAGAAAATTCTCGTAACATTGCCGGACAGATTTGAGGCTTCAATTACAACCTTAGAAAATACCAAGGATTTGTCAAAAATTTCTCTTGCTGAACTCTTAAGTGTCTTGCAAGCACAGGAGCAGAGACGATTAATTAGGCAGGAAGGTGTTGTTGAATGAGCCTTATTTGTCAAAAAATCATGATGCGAGAAAGAATACGAACAAAAAAATACAAGCAGCAAGTGGCGAGAATCATGAAACAAGCTGCAAAAGTAATTCAGAAAACAAAAGGTTTGGAGCAAAGAACAATTATCCTCCATGCCAATATTGTAACAAAAAAGGTCACCCTCCCTTCAAATGTTGGAGAAGACCAGATGCAAAATGTAGCAATTGCAACCTCATGGGACATGAAGCTATTATATGCAAAAACGAAAAACAACAGCAAGGTGAAGAAGCACAAATTGCTGATCAAGAGGAGGAGGATCAACTTTTTGTGGCTACATGTTTAGCAGACAGTGAAGCCAATGAGAACTGGTTGATTGATAGTGGCTGCACCAACCACATGACTAATGACAAGAAGTTGTTCATAGAATTGGGGGATGTATAGTCAAAAAAAGTGAAAATTGGCAATGGTCATTACATTGAGGTAAAAGGCAAAGGTACTATAGCAATAACAAATTGCACAGGGACAAAGTTAATTCAAGATGTACTTTATGTTCCTGAAATTAATCAAAATTTTATTAGTATTGGACAATTAATAGAAAAGGGGTACAAAGTGATGTTCAACAATGGGTGTTGTTGAATTGAAGACCAAGCAGGCATGGAAATCTTCAATATCAAGATGAAAAAGAGAAGTTTTTCTTTCAACCCAATTAAGGAGGAGCATGCTGCATTCTCTTCCAAGGAAAACATCACTAAAGTATATCAGTTTGGAAAGCAAAGCAGAAAGCCATTTCCCAAAAAGGTTTGGAGAGCAACAAAAAAATTGCAACTTCAAAATCAGGTTGATATTGAAACACAAGATCAGAATGATGATGGCGGGAAAAATAAAGTTTTTGACGATGCTTCTGTTACAGGTACTCGATTTCCCTCTAATGCCTATCATAAATGCAACATAGCAGTTTGTGAACCTGCAGACTATGAAGAAGCCAAGAAAGAGCAAAATTGGACGATAGTAGTGAAGGAGGAGTTGTCCACGATAGAGAAAAACAAGACTTGGTGTCTTGTGGAGAGACCTCAAGGTATGAAAGCAATTGGACTCAAATGGTTGTTTAGAACTAAACTCAATGATTATGGTTCAGTTCATAAACACAAGGCAAAAGTAGTAGCGAAGGGCAACACTAAGATATTTGGAGTTGACTACTCAAATACATTTGCACCAGTTGTCCGACTTAAGTTTCTAAAAAAGAAGATTGGAATTTGAAGTCTCTAAAGCAAGGAGGAGTGTTGGAAATATGCTTTAGATTCTCATGAGTAAAAGTCCAAGTGTCGAGTCCACGTGAAGTTTGTTTGATTTTTGAATTAATATTTGATCTATTTGAATTAGGTTTAAAATAGGATATCTTGTTAGTTTGATATTTTTATCTTTTTAAATAGTTGTTAGATGTAATTTTTCAATTATGAGTTTATTAATTAATCTCATCAGTTTGCAGCATCAGATTTCTTCTATTCCTCCAAAAATAGTTTTTTTATTTGTTAAAAAAACCAACAATGCCAACCCATTCGAAAATCCTACAAGGAAGACTTCACCATCCAATTATGTGACTTCTTCCTAAAATTCTACAAAGAGAGAGAGAGCTTTTATGTGTAACTATGCAAGAAAGAAACATGTAAATAAGATTCAGGAAATAATAATAAAGATAAATTATAAATATTCAAAATAGATATCAATAGTGTTGTAGCTAAAACGAAAATATCTCAACACAAACACAAAACACAAAAGATACAAAAACAAAGATCGAGAAGCAAAATTTGGGATAGGGTTCCCATGGCCTCTTGGCATATATGCACAACAAAATCCTCATCTGTGTTTCTCTGCATTCTACATAGTTACAGATCCTCATATTTTACCTCTCCATCAATTGTACCATGTAGATAGTGGTATTGTTTTCCATCTCCTGTTGGCTAATTCCTTGCTCCAATAATTTGAGGTTGGCTGCTACAGCCTCTAGTGATTGCGAACTGCTACTAGTGCCTTCTCCATGAATTGTTATTGGTTGGCTTTGTGGAGGGACAAATGTGTTTGAGGTCTTGTCACTGTTGATCCTTGCTACTACAATAGGATTGATGACGTCTGATTCTCTCAATCACCCCGCATTGTTCGTGCACAAAACATCTGCTCGTCTGCAAAGTTGGTAAATAAGATAGGGAAACCATATTTGACCTAAGGTTTTCTCAGAGCAGAGACACATCTGCTCATGAATAACAAGGCCCACATTTATCTTCTTTCCCTCAACAATATACTAAAGCAAGATTGCTCATTCCTTTGAAACTATCTTGACATGGGCAGAGGATTGCAGCCTTGTCTTTGGAAAATGATACCACGACTTTGCTTTGGGCAGGAGGGTGTTGCGTTGGATGATATGCGTACCTTGAGCAGATACCTTCCATTCTAGGCGTAGGTGGCAGATGACATTGAGAACTGTTTGTAAGAGCTGGAGTCAATCCATACAGCTGATAGATTCTTTCAGGGCCCATTTGAAAGTTTGCGTGCCTAACTCGAATAGTTTGAGGTGATTGTCTAGGAAGTTTGCATTGATATCTCGTACAACGTTGATGATAGTTTCTTTGATTGTGCACAAAAATTTACCCAACTGTGTATAGTGATGACAAAGTAGACTAACTTCGGGTAGCCAATAGTAGCTGATGATTTCAACTTGAAACCTTTCTCTGGTGCAAATGTCATTTTGGTAAGGACAACGTTGTGTTAAGCCTTTTCCTCCTCCGATACAAACTCGACTTTGCAAGATTTCATGTTGATGTGCTACTTGTATCGCTTGTTCGTCATCATCAGTGTCTAAAAGTTGATTACTCTCTGAAAGGTGGAATGAAATTGGCGGTGGAATTGCGATTGTTATAGCAATAGTCGCTGAATAAGAAATGATAGATTTTAAAATTTTGCAGTTTCTAAAAAAGTTAGGCGAAAATGTTAAGAGGCAAAAATTGGGGATTTTTGCGCAGTGATATGATGTGGTTGTTTCTAGATAAAATTATTGGGCTCGTGTGTTTGGACAAGGACTAGGCTATAAATGTTTGGGCTTCTCATCTAGACATGCCATGCATCTCTTTTTACCTCATAAAAACAATTTCTTCATGTACCACTTTGTTATAGCAAACCACCAAATCAAAAAAATTTTATTGACCTTATTGCCCTTCTTATGCATGTATTCCCCCAAACTTCTCCCTAAAGATGTTCCTAAAATGAAACAAAATACAAACTATTAGTTATGACTAACTATATGCATGCAAATAATCATATATCTGTGATAATTAAAACACTTAAAATCATTGGCTGCCTCTTAGTAGAACTTGATTTTTTAGTCTTTCACCCTGCTTTTTTCTTTAAAGATTAGCTAAACTCGTGGAAGGAGATGAAAGTTTTCTCTTGTTGAAAGCTCTTTTATTATAAATTTTCAACCTCTAGTCATTTACTTTGAAGGTCTGTTTTTTTGAGTTAAGATTCAATATCTCCACTACTCGATGAGGGTAAGTTTCAATTACTTGAAATGGCTCTAACCAACATGATTTCAGCTTGTCTCGGATTAGCTTTGACCTCAAGTTGAATAGTAACACTAGCTGCCCAATTTAAAATTTCTATTGCAAATATTTGTTGTTGTGTCACTTTTTAATCTTGTCTTCTTAAAGCTTAGCATTTTCATAGCTTCAATTTCTTAGCTCTTACACTTCACTATGTTGTAGTAATCTCTTCTCTCAAATAGCTTGAGTATCAAAGTTTAACTTGGATAAAGTCCATTGTGCTTTGTGTTCCAACTCCACAAGTAGATGACAGGCATTCTTATGCACGATGCGATAGGGTGAAGTTCCCAAAGGTGGCATGTACATTGTCCTCTATATCCATAAAGAATCATCCAACTTCAAGGCACGATCTTTTCTCGAAAGGTTCACCACTTTCTCTAGAATTTTCTTTATTTCTTTGTTCGATATTTTTACTTTACCACTAGTCTGTAGGTGGTATGGTGTAACAACTTTGTGTCTGACACCACATTTTTCTAAAAGTTTCTTGACGTGATTGTTGCAAAAGTGTACTCCTTTATCATTTCTAATGGCCCTAGACAAGCCAAATCTTGTAAATATATTTTTCCCACAAAGATATAATCATAACCTTAGCATCATTTGTTGGCAATGCTACAACATCAACTCACTTTGAAACGTAATTGACAGCCACAAGAACATACTGATGTCCAAATAAAGTTAGAAAAGATCTCATAAAATCCATACCCCAAAAATCAAAGAATTCTACCTCCAGAATATTGTTTAGAGGCATTTCATGCCTTTATAAGATGTTCCCCAACCTCTGACATCTATCACAGTTCTTTGTAAATTCTTGTGCGTCTTTGAAAAACCTTGGCCAATGAAACCCTAACTATAACACTTAGTTGCTATTCTTGTTCCTCCAATGTGTTGTCCATAAGGTCAAGAGTGGCAATGCTGTAGGATGCTTGCCTTTCTTCATATGCTACACATCTTAGCATGATTTGGTTAGTACAGTATCGAAATAAGTAGGGTTCATTCAAGTAATAGAACTTTGTCTCATGTATAAATTTCTTCTTTGTTGACTTGAAAACTCAGCTAGAATTACGCCACTAACAATAGTTCACAATGTCTACATACCAACGGAATTTTTACAACTGTACCCCTACACTTTTTCATCAAGAAAATGTTTAGACATCGAGATCTCATCTTTGTTTTCTGCTCCATCTTCTAATCTTGATAAGTGGTGAGTATAATTGGATTCTCAATACCCTTCATGTCTCTTATCACCATATCGAATTCTTATAATAGAAGCACCCATCTTATAAGCCTAGGTTTTGCATCTTTCTTGCCTATAAGATACTTTATTATTGAATGATCAGTGTACATTATGACTTTACTTCACACTAAGTAGACCCTAAACTTATCAAATGCAAACACAATAGCAAGCAACTCTTTCTCTATAGTTGTATAATTTTATTGTGCATTTGTTAGGGTTTTGATGGCACAATATATTGAATGAAAGACTTTATTCCTCCTTTGTCCACATACTGCTCCAACAACATAATCATTAGCATCTCACGTCAATTTAAAAGGTGAATTCAAGTCTAGAGCCACGATTATTGGAGCTATCACTAGTATTTTTTTCATATATGTAAAGGCAAAATGGCATGCATCACTAAACTCAAATTTCACGTTTTTCTCTAGCAATGAATAGAGAGGTTTTGATATTTTGGAGAAATCTTTTATGAATTATGTTAGCTTAAAAGGAATTAAGTTTAATTATTTTGATGATGAAAATAATTAATTGAATGATTAATTCTAAGTTGATTATGAATTGATTTGATACTGATCATACTTATTTGAATATATTTAAGTTGATGATGATTATTATTATTTGGATAACTTTGATTGTGATTATTATATTTTTGCTCTCATTGGAAAGACCCTCAAAAGTGAACATTTAGAAGTTTTAACATGTTTCCTAAGTCTTTGCAATTAATGTTAAAGTTCATAAGACTCATATAAGTTAAATCAAGGAAACAATACATGAGAGGTCTACTTGCCCAAGCTGAGGGATCATATTGAAAAACTCCTAAGAATAATGAATTTTTGAAAATATGCTGAAGAGGTTGACCAAACCATGTATAAGTCGACCGGGACAGTAAATCATTCAAAATTGAGGTCATCCTGAAAACTTTCTGATAGCATCAAGTTTATAAACAATGTTGAAGAGGTCAACTTGAGAATATATGTGGACAACCTGGGTGGTAGACCAGAGGATACTAGTGGTATACCAAGGTGGTAGACTAGAAGATACCTGTGGTAGACTGTAATTCAAAATTTGATCATTTTACAAGCATAAGGTCGACCTAAAGATACAGATAGTCCACCCGGCGAGTTCAAAAATCACAAAATGGTCATGAGGAGATCTACCAATGAATATAGGTGGTTGACTAGAGCTCCAAGACTTTAAAGGCGTCTATAAATAGAAACACTTTCCGCTACGTAACTTGCCGAACGCAATATCTACGATGAAGTGTGGCCGATTTCATTTGCAATTAGTAGCCTTCATTCTTAAACCCAAAACTTAACTTCTCCTACTCCTAAACTTGAAATTGTCCTTCTTGAGAGAGTAGGCCATTATACTAAATATTTTTCCACCTACACATTTATTGTGGAAATGGAAAGGATGACACTCTTGAAGAGTTGCAAAATCTAATATTGACACTTGCAAGTTCAATCAAGGAAAATGGTGACACTTTGTAACAATTGTAAGTTTTGACTGATACCCGGAAAATCAGTCACTTCTAACAAGAATGTTTATTGAAACTTCAAGAAAGAGCTTTGGAGTGCGGACGTAGGCAATTTGTCTAAATAGCGGTAATAATTTTTCTTGCACTCTCTTATCCTTCTCTTTTTACTGTATTATTTATGCTTGCATTTTTTATTTAGTTCATTAAAGAGATAATACATATTAGGAGATAACAAGAAATTTTAATTACACTAAAAGGTCATTAAACATATTGAGCGATGAAATTTTCTAACGATAATTTCAGTGTTTCTTTTGTAGGGGATCAAAGAGAAAAATATATCCAACATATAAAATACATCTATATAGCTTCCAAACATCTTATGAAGTTCTTCAAGAGAAAGCAAAAGTTGAAGATTATGCACAACTTTACAAGATTTCTTAGACATTCCAAAACTGTTGGTGATCTTACCTTTGAAGACTATTTGGCATATTTGATAATTTTCACAAACTTATATCAAAAAGTATTCCTCCTGAAGTTTGTATCTGACATTCCAAGCTTTCTAAAATAGGGTGTTTTGTTAAAATTGATGTTTTTTTTTGCTATGCTAAGAGTTTCTCGAATATATGGCTTTATTTCTACCAAAGAAGCTTATTCTGTCTTAAACATTTAAAAAACAATTAAAATATTTATTAAAAAATTCTTAATTAAATCATAGTTCTTCCCTAAAAAGTCAAACCGTTAAAAACCCTTTCCTTAGACTCGTTATGAAAATCGTTCTAAACAGTGAAAAACCATAGTTATAAAATCTTTTCTCAAAACATAGTGGAAGCGTAAAAAATTCATTTAAGGAATACTAAACAAATAATTATGTGTTAATTATAAATTAATTTTCTCTTTTACTTCCCTTAGCCTAACCAGCCACAAGTCCCACCCGTGCAAATCATTCATCAACTGCTACTTGATCTATTCATTATTTTTTGGTGCATGTATCTACACCACAAGTAAACTGTAAGCCCAAAGGATTAATAAGGAATGGGGTATGCAGTATGCTTTATGCCTCTCTTTAGTGTTTTTTTGGAATGGGTACCGCCCCAAACCAATCTTTTCATTACTTTCATTTTTCATTCATTCATTCGTTACTCGTACATCGAGCGAGAGATTAGAGGAACCCATGTTGAAAGTATAGTCTTGGTCGGCTTCTAACCACCTAGAATAGCTGGTCCCATTCCCGATGAGGGAGGGGCTTAGTCTAGACTACGTGGTTAGATCCAAACTACATGTCCATCCCCTAACTCCCCATTTTCTTTTCTTTTCCTTTCATTCTTTTCATTATTAGTTTTCCTTTCATAATGCATGTGAGTACCACCCCAAAGGTGGCACTCCCTACTTGTTTCTATTACTATGATGCATGTTGATACAATATAAAAATAACGATAATTGAATAATGCATATAAATTAAAGTAACAATAATTGAGCAGCGCACACAAATGAATAACAGTAATGAAAACGAACAATTATAACAACGAATTGAAATTGCGAATACGAATACCATGCTTGAATTTTCAAAATATAGTAGAAAAGAAAATGGCAATTTAGCATGCTTCTAAAAGCAAAATATACAGCGAACATAACAGCGAATTATCATGCTTTAAAATAACGAATTAAGCAACGAATGTAATAGTGAACTAACGTGCTTTTAATATTAGATAAACATGAATGTAATAATTAAGCAGAAACATATTTGATAATTTGCTAAGCATTAATGGCATAAATTGATTTTAAGCAAGTGGGCTAAGGATAGTGTATGTTCAAAGTAAAGCCTGGTTTAGTGGCATAACTTCAACTGAGTTAACAACTTAACAACTTAGTTCATTGGTACAAATATTAACCTAGTTAATTAAACATGCTCAGATTAAAGGAGTAATAACTTCTAGTTAGCACAGAGATTTCAACACTACTAATAACAGGACAAAATAACACTAACATCTATGGAAGCTATTGTTACAACAAGTAAGACAATAAAGGCATTCACATAACAGAATCAATGAAACTCATAACTTATTGATGCTTATCATATCATAATGTGATCTCCAGTTCATCATTCTATCCTACAGGGCTTAACTTCAAAGATTATCATTCAAGCGATAAGCATTCATCACTTCTCTACCAAAGTAAAGCATTGCATTGCAGTAATTGCAGTAAGGGAAATTACAGGAATTATAAACAAAGGAATTAATACAACACACGCACACTACTTGTGGGTAGGGCCTCCACAGGGCAAGACTCTACCCAATCCTTACCTCTATTGAAGAAATCTATCATGGACAGCAAAAAATCTCAGCTTAATCCTCAACTTACAGAGCCTCACTTCATCCATATAACACACTGAATAAAATCACTCGAGCTCATAGCTCAGAATTCTCACAACTCATTGGAAGGTTTCTCTCAGGCAGGAAAACTCTCTCTCGCAAGGGCAAGTTGAACTAGAGTGCAGAGAAAGCAAAATTTGGAGATTAAAAGGTGGAGCCTTACCTAGAGAGAGATAATTATACACCAACTGGAGAGGGAGGTGTGTGGTCCAAGCATGGGGAGTCGTCTCCATTGTCGACTTAGTGCATTTTAAATGACAAACGCTTTGTCACTTAAAACCTATTTTATTCGCAGCACTGGGACTTTTTGGATGAAGGAGAGCATCCTAGCATCATCTGTAATAGTCTGAAATCCTATGTTTCTCAATCGGATTTGCATTTTCAATACCACGTCGTTTTTTTGGGGTCCAAATCTTGTCGAAATTCGACTTAGGAAAACGACCACGTAGATCTCTGAAAGAGCTTTCCAACGATATCTTTTGGGTAAAAATCCGAAACCCACAGCAAAAGTTATGGCAGTTCTAGTAAACTCGCACAAACCAAAATTATAGTTCAAAAAAAGATAGCAGATTCAAGTTATGGCAGATATGACATATCAAAATGATAGCAGATTCAAGTTATGGTAGATATGACGTATCAAAATGGTAAAGGATAGCATATATGATAGTTCAAAAGTCATCGCAAGGAAACTAATATAAAGGAAATTGCGTGCGATAAAATAGGTACTTGTGATCCGATTGGCAGCCAAGAAAGGGAAGCGATTGAGGCTCTGATACCACTTGACACGAGACGACCTACAAAAGGAAGTACGTGTTAGCAACCCACGAAGAATGACAGGGATGGAGATGTAGACCTTTGATCGGATCCGGGAACTATCTAACGTTAGGTTCACGGATTCTAGATTTTCGAAGAAAATCTACCGATCGCGGGCAATGGTTCGGTTTTCCCTCGCTCAAACTCCCAATGGAATTTTGAAAAGGGAAAACTTACGAGTTAGCTCAAGCACCACGAGCTTGCTAACAAGGAAGTCCTCTACTTCGTCTCGGATTCGAAGATCCGGGGCGGCCGCTCGACGGAGTCGGAATCTCCTCACAGGGAAGGGAAATAGTATTATATTAATCTCATCAAAAGTTGTCTTTCAATGCGTCTAACCATGGAAATTTATAACCTAGGTGATGATGAGTAAGGGTGATGGACGGTCGAGATGAGGCAGATGATGGACGGCCAAGATGAGGCATGTGGGTGGCAATATGCAGGCTCTTGGATGAATGTGGAATGAATGGCCGAGATTAAAGCTGGTGGAAGAACATGCATGGCGTACACGTGGCAGCTCCTTGATGTTTTCTTTGGGCTTGCTCTTTCCTTGGGCTTGAAAAGGATTGGACTTAGCCCATAACTCAATCATCACCATCTAACCTAACCAACAATCTAAATGCATGAATGAGTAAAGCTTATAACCATGCTTTACCCTCACAAAATAGGCGCAATGTTTGCCATAAAAATAAAAATAAGAAATAAATAAAAATATGCAGAATTGAAAGGTTACACGTTTGGGATGCCGGGAAGACAAATTCCCGTCTGATGAAGCTCATAACATTCACGTGTGTCCCAAGTCAAGACATGCACAGGTTGCTCCTTATCCGTTGGGACAACATCCCAAATAGAATCATCCTCGAAGTTAATACCTGCAAAAGAAACAAGATCATCAGTAATTTGGCTAAGTGACAGTAAGGACCTTGTTTGCGATCGAGTAATAGGCCTCGGCCCCCGAGGCATGTCAGCTCACCTTAGGGTTTATCTTGGTTAGTTTTGATTCAATAATTTACAGAGCTTTTTATCCATTTTTTTCTTTGTTCTTCGTGAGCAAAAACCCACAAACTCGTTTGGTTGCTCTCAATCAACGATTTGTGTTTCTAGTTTATAATTCTTTGTAAGAGTTGGTTTCTTCCACGTTTTACCGCAATTCCCTCACTTCCTTCATGAAGTGAAATTATTGTAGAGTTTTTGAATCTCACAAATTCTCAAGTTGGAGAGTCGTCTTCATTTGGGAGATTGCCTTGGAGTTGGAAAGTTGCAATTTTTTACAACTGTCTGACAAATTTGCACTGTTTCGGCCATATCTCATTAGTCGCTTTGAATTTTCTAACAAAATTTTGAAAGTTTCTTTATCATTCATCCCATGAGATTGCATCAAAACATTGCTCTGAAATTCATCTATTAGAGGTGTTTTTGTTGCTATCAAAATATTTCTGAAAAATTTACAAAATACCAAACTCTGGTCATCCTCATTGCTTTCAAACCCTACCGTCACATGTAAGATAGTAATCAATACCATGTGAGTTGTATTGATGCACCACAGTAAGAGGGGAGTGGGGGTGGGAAATGAAAACTCTTGATGCAAGCACCTAATGAGGAAATAATCAGATTCAAATTGCAAAAGACATAACTTGGTCAATTTGCATCATCTTGAAATGAAATTGGGACCACATCTTACTCTATAATGAGACAAATGCCCTTCAAAAAGGGTAGGCAAAAACATTTAGGAGAATAAGTTACGATCGAATGATTGCAAGCTGGTCCGAATAGATAATTCATATGTGCCTATTGACTTCAATAGCTTCTTTTGATGGAAACACTCCAACTTGGTTCTTTTGCAAGTTTTCATACCTTTGCTGGGGATGTCTACCTATATGGAAGGAGGTGGAGAAAGATATGGCAATAAAAGATATCACCTTAAACTTACAAATGGGATGATACCAATTTCTACACAAAACTCGATTGGATGAAACCACCAAAAGAGAGTTGGCTATAGAGGACTTTCCATAATTTTGAACAAGGGCTATATTATCTGAATCAACTATTCGTGGCAACTATAACACCCACATTATTAAAACTTTTTTCTTTACTTTTATTTTTAGCCATATAAAAAATTTTCTTTAATTTATTTAAAACATGTGTAAAGAAAATAGATCAAAGTAATTTGAGCGAAAACTGATAATAATTTTCAAAACATGGTTTCAACACTTCCAACAAAAGTCCATGGTTTACAAAATATTTACCGGATTTAAAACCATAATTAATTATTCAAAACAACCAGTATTACTTTTTGTGAGCCATAACCCTCAGGTCAAACCAGACTGATAACCCAAGAACTCATCCTGCAATGTCTTCTCCTCCACAAGCGTATCACTGGTCTCATAGCAATCATCTACATCACAGGATAAAACAATGAGTCTAACGCTCAGCAAGAAATAGAATGAAATAAATGCTCATGCTCAATGCGTGCTTATGCAATCTGTCTCAGAAAAGAGTCTATCATTTGTCTTTACATTACTAGAGAAATTATACATTCTATGGTCATGTGGCTAACTGTCACTCCAGTGAGGAGATACATCCATTAGAGGTGTCACCAGTAATGACCGTCATCAATCTTTTTTAGTTCAAGCATTGGGAATTTCTGGTACAAGAGAAAAGAATACATCCTATGATCCATGTGGCTTAACTGTCACTGCCTCCCTACATGGGAGGAGAAACATCCATTAGGAGTGTCACCACCAATAGATTGTTACCAAATCTCTCAAACCTCCACACGTCTATTTACATTTATTATGCATGTCGTGCATATGTCAGCAATTTCATAAGCCCTATTCATGATGCATGAATGTCATGACATATTCAGTCCACAACAATATACAAAATATACAAAAGAAAGCATAATATCAAAGCAGTGGTATACTAGTTCATGCTTAAGCTAAAACAATTCATTTCTATCCTCTAGCATTTATTGACAATTTATAAGGAACAACTTATATGCTATTTAACATAGGGCAATTTATATGCTAATTAACAAAAAACAATTTGTATATTAATTAACAAGGGGAAATTCATATTTTAATTTCATAGAGGGCAATTCATATTTTAACTACAGAGAACAATTTATACTTTAATTAACCGAGAGCAATTTATGGAAGCAGGGAACTTTTATCACGATAGAACATCTATAGCCCTCAAGACAACATATTTTCCACTAAGAAAAGAACCATTAACTTTTAACAGGGGCATGCAAAGTGAGCATCCTAATACAGTCAACTATAGCCATAAAATATTATCCGACAATCCATTCAACTATAAATGGCAGTGGTTAACAATCTAACAACAACATATTAATACTTCTAGTAATTCCTTAGTGTCCATTTCCCTACGGTTAACAACAATTCACAGGGCATTTTAATATACTTTTCCCATCAGAATATAATTAACAAAAACCAACCACTAACACAACGTTTCACAACCCGAGAGAATATTCCACAATCAGGCAACATTTAACCAATTAAATGGCAGTGGCTAAACTCATCTAACATGAGTATATTAACATCACAGAAACGAACCAAGGCAATGCTCAACAGACAACAAAAATCCTGTGATTTAGGGCCTCCTCTGGCCAACGTACATCCCATTTCTTACCTCGCTTGAAGTTTTCTCATGGCCGAACCCTTTCCTTTACCAACAACAGCGCACCCCCACATAGTACACACTCCAGAGAATCAAAACAGCAGCCCCCTTCCCACTCCTTCCTAGATCAGCCCTCAGAAGAAACAGAACTCTCCCTCACACTCTGTCTTCCTTTTCTCTCTTTCTTGCACTCTCTTTGTCTCTGCAATCTCAATACACATAGTGCAACATCCATCATCAGTTTTCACTTTATAGATAGAAAAGACTTCCCAGGTACGCTAGGCTAATGGACATTCACCAACATTGAAGGAGATGGTCCAATACCATGTTACCACCTAATAACTTTATCGCTTCGGGGATATTGAGGCCATCGGGTAATTCACAAAATTGTCGCAAGACGAAAACCTATTTTTTTGCAAAACTGTGTGGTTCTGGTCGCCTTTTGGTCAATGGGAACAGTAGACTGCCCTGTCGACTGGTTCCTCATGATTTTACACGATCAGGGACTCAACCTGCTCGTCGCCCGATCCTTCATCACTGCTATTCTCTCTCTTCAATTGTTTTTCTTAAGTAATTTAATATCCCATTTTAATTATTCCACTTAATTTCTACTACTTTAATATTAATTCTTTACCTTAATTATTTCAACAATATTTTTACCATAATCTTCATTCCACTATACCAATTAGAGTCATTTCGTCCCCCAAGTCGTCCCAAAGTCGGGCAACACTCCAGGTGTTTTGCGGACGACACTTCACGTCCGCAAAGCCGTCTGCATGCATCCGAATAAACCAAAATCTCCTTTTTCTTCACATTTTCAATTAAGCTTTTATGCTACAATATTTTCTTAATAGTTACACATCACAATTGGGCACGTATAGGTACGGAAGGAAATATGTAATTTATCTCCATAATTATATAATAATTTTCTACTCCTTCATTTTTTTCTTTCTTAATTTCATAGTTATTTAATAATTCTAGTATTTTTATTTCTTTATTTTGACTTCCTTAATTTCCAATAATTTTAATTATTCCACCATTTTAATTTCCTTCATTAAAATCCATAATTAATATCTAATTAATCTACTAAGTTCAAAATTGTCGTATTACTTAATTAAACTAATTGTGAAAATATCGAGTGTTATAAAAACATTATTAAACCTAATTTACTCTCCCACCCAATTTGTTTGCACTCTCTTACCATTCTCTCTGTACTATATTGTTTATGCTTGCATTTTGTATATAGTTCATTTAATTAAGAGAGATAAAACATATTGAGATATAGCAAATAACAACAAATTTTAATCACACTAAAAAGTTGTTTAACATAATTCACCCAAACCCCCCTCCCCTTTTTTAGGTTAAATCGATCCTACAAACCGTTTGTAAAAGTCTATATGTCCCGAGAAGCTTCTAATCCCTTTCATTGATGTTGGGGGTGACAACTTCTCAATCACTTCAATTTTAGCTCTGTCAACCTCTATTCCTCTCTTTTAAACCCCTATTCCTCAAGCAACATGAAGTGACATTTTTTCCAATTTAGAATGACATTGGTTTCTTCACATCTATGCAATATTTTTCTAGGTTTTATATGCAATTCATGAAAGAATCTCCAATGACAGAAAAATCATACATAAACATTTCAATGATTTGCTCTACTATGTCAGAAAATATAATCATCATGTATCTTTGAAAGGTTATTGGTGCATTGCATAAACTTAATAGCATTCGTCAAAATACAAAGGTTCCATAAGGATAATGAAGGTGATCTTCTCTTGGATTACTATTCAAATTTTCTATAAGAGAAAACCCACTATTTGGGGAGAAGAAAGTTTTCTTTGAGAGAATAGAGTGAAAGATGAGAGACAAAGAATGATAGAATTAAAGGAGAAGGAAAGAAAAACAAAAGAGGGAAAGAAGGGGATGAGCATGTAAGAGAGAGGGAGATGGATTGGATGAAGAAAACAAGAGAGTAACCTCTTTATTTCCCTCGCAGCAAGTGAGAATGGGGACTAACTTAAAACTTAGATAATTAATGTTAGAAATCGAACGATAACAAAAAACAAAAAGGATGCAGGATACCAGATTTATGTAGATCGGGAAAAAAAACCATGGGTAGAGGAATAAGTATACTATGAAGATCAAAATCGAGTGTTGCAACTCTAGCTTACATGAATTTATACAGAAAATAAAATCCTAAATGAGATTTATAATGTTAGACTCTTGGCTTGGCTCAATAGCATTCAAGTCACACCAAAATCTAACAATCTCCACCTAGACATGAATTCTATGAAAGAGATCCATAGTATGTATTCGTCAGCCCGACCTAACAAAACGAATTCAAAACTCTAAATTATGGCAATCTCCATCTCCAAACAAATTTTGCTGCAAAGTACCAATTTTCAAATCTTCATAATATCCTCTTACATGCCCTTAAAAAAGATCTGCAACGAAGGTCAGTTTGCTCGTCTCAAAGAAATATACAGATCACTAATATAAAATCTTCAATGGTAAATTCAGCAACTAATGCTGACCAAGTTTAAAAAACACTTAAACTATGATGATGTTATCTTCAAATCTCATAAAGTGTCATCCAAATATATGCGAATATATCTCGCCTCTTGACCTGTCATATCAAATCTATAATTCAAAACACTTTATACTTCTACTATCATTGTACTTCTATAACGAAATATCGAATCTTGATTCAAAAGTGAAAGATCTACTTCAAAAATCTAATCGCCCCAAAAACACATATTTCAACAAAATATCTTACCCAAAATCACTGGCTTCAATAAAATATTCTCTAAAAAATTAAGCAAAAAATCATAGATATCACAAGATTCGAAAAGATATCTTCAAAATTCAGATATTTCTATGATAATTAATCAGCCTCAAAATAAAATCAAAACAAATTGCCCAAAAATAATCACAAATATCACAAAATTCAAATCAGATTTGAACGACAACCAAATATAATCCTGAAGATTAGATATTCCTACTTTTCCAAATATGTCATAAATCATCAAATTCAATCTCTCAATCTTCCAAAAATCTCAAAGATTTTCTAGAAATTTTTATCTTTGATAAAAAATCCAACTTTGTAAAGAACATTCTCGCAGCAATCTCAATTGAAACGGTTTAACAACGAGAATGAAGAACAACATTGCAAATCTATGGCGACTGATGATGAACAAAAAATCCTCTAACGACAAACCTGTTACTTAGTGTAACGCCCCATTAATTTAAAACTATTTTTCTTATTTAAAAATATGTCATAAAAATTTTTTATTTAATTTATTCATCGTTTGAGTAAATCTATTTTGGAAGAAAACGAAATCAGAGTAAATAGTGTTTCAAAACGAACTTCCTAAATGTTTTCAACAAAATATCAAAGTCTCTAGTACAGTGTCCATAATATTCAAAACACTGATAATAGTAAATTACCAAAATACCCCTTTTTCAAAACACCCATATTTTCCCAAATATGTGAACCGCACCCATCAGGTCAAACTGGTTGATAACACGAGGGGTCATCCTAGAACGCCTCCTCCTCCACTGGTACAAATTCTTCATTAAAATAATCACCTACATTATGGGAAAAACAATGAGCCTAATGCCCAGCAAGAATTAGAATATAAAATGCAATGCATATGATGCATGATCATGCAATGCATATGATGCATGATCATGCAATGCATTACAGAGGAGATCTGTATCTCATCTGTTATTTGGGCGATGGATAAGTCTAGGTCTCATGGCTTAACCGTATTTCCAACAAGGAAACACACCAATAGGGGTGTCACCACGAGCCATAGCCATACACTTTTGTTGAAGACATTGGGGATTTCTAAACAAGAGAATTGAGAATCTTACGATTCCCGTGGCTTAACCATACCTCACCACCCCCTACGTGGGAGTAGGCACTTCAATAAAGGTGTCACCACGAGAACCATTCCCAATTCTCCCGAACCCCCACATGCCTATTTACATAATTTTTATGATGACATACGATATGTAACGATTTCATAAACCCTAGGATGATACATGAATGCCACGAACTAAATCATAGGAAGCAACATACAATAGAAACACAATCAATTAAACTACAATCACAATTGGAAACTCAATTGAAAGGCACTATATTAATCTATCAGAATATCTAGATTTCGACAAGTATTTAATTCAAGACAATGTGACTTTAGGATTGTCCATTAACGATACGAGCAAGAATAACATATCCTAATACGACCCAGATATAGAGTTCAACTTCGTCCCTATTTATTTATCATGACATTTTTCCTGTTTGATTTAAGCAAATTGACTAATGTCGGTATGCTAAACCCAATTGTATCAACAGTGAGTACAATAATAGTTTACTATGATTTGACCCACAATATACAATTAATATAATGATAGCAGTTAATTCAAATCACAGTTTAATGCCAACGTAAAGATTCCAAGGTAACATATGAGCAGGATTTTACACTCTATTCTCAACAATTTATCTCTGATCCAGTCATAAAGCATACAGACAATGAGTCTGAGAAATCAATAGTACAACTTTCCAAATATTCTACCAAATTTAGTTCAATTCATCAACTATAAAGTAACTACTGATTTCCATGGATTATGCTCTTTATTCAATTCAAATCCACTATAAATTTCGCACCTTTCATCAAAGTAGCAGCATAATATTTCAACTCTTAATTTCATGCCTTTCATCAAATTTATTCTCTGTATTCATCATGGTGACGGTTTGAGCTTTCCAGCAATTTAGCAACAAGCAACAATAACACGGCATTAAACCAACTTTCATGTTTCATATTCAAGCACAAGGCAAGAAATCATTAACTAACAAACAAAACCCGTAATGTAGGGTCTCCACTGGCCAACTACATATTCTAATTTTTACCTTAGTTTCCAGCAGTTTACCACAATGAAACAGCGGCTACAATCAACAATACAGCAAGCAATGTACTTCCACAATCCTCTCCAACTTCCAACGGTTCCTAACAAGCATGGCATTTGAGTTTAAATCCACCACTCCAAACTAATTTAACTCTAACAGTGGAAGATCTCAACTAAACCAAAGTCATAAATTTCCAAATTAAATTCTTACCTTCCAACTTCACGGTGGAAATCCAATAGCAGTAAATCACCAACTTTCCAATGCAACTCACACCACTCACTAATTTATTTCACACTTAACAGAACATCCTTCCAGATACTTCACTCAACCTTGATCTCCCAATTGCTAGAGTAAACAAAGACATTAAGCTTACCATTTATAGACGGAGGGAAGGGAAAGAAATTGACAGCGGAAGAGGATAACTGCAGGAAGACTGTCCATTGCACAATTCAATGGAGGGAAGGTCCAAAGAAGAAGAGACATGTAGAAAATCTTCCATACCCCAGGGAAGGAGGGGACGTCGCCGCAGCACTCTGGAGAGAGAAGGTTTTGGTGAGTTTTGCAAGAAATTGGAAGAGAGAGACGATTTTAAAATGGGTTTCTCGGAAATCCCCGATAATCCAGACGCGTCGAGGCGTTTGCACTACCGTCCGCGTCCGTCTGAACCTCAGGTTAGGACCAGAAAACGCATACCAAAGTGGCGTCCGCACCATCCGCAAGTACATTTTGGACGCCGTTTGGCTTCCGCATGCAGCGTCCGAAAATGTCCAGGTTTTAGGACAGATTCAAATCGGATGCCATACTTCCTCGTCCGCACGCATCCGCTACTGTCCGAATGTATCCCAGATTTGTACAGATTCAAAGCAGATCTTGTCTTGTATCGTCCACAGTAATCCGTTGGCGTCCGCAACGAGTTTTGGACGCAATATGTTATCCCCAAGCGTCCCAGGTTCAACAGTGCAACTTCACAGTGTTGCGGATGCGGGCAAACAGTCTGGTGTGGCGTCCTCAGGCATCCGCAAACCACTATTATGCACTTTTTCCTAAGTTTTACATACTTAGATCATTTTCCAACATTAACCATCTATTTTTCCATGCACGACTTACACTCACCGTTGCATAATTCGACAAAATATTTATATATTAAAATTATCCAGAATTATTACATCATCAAAAGAGAAATACATTTTCAGGGTATTACACTTAGAAATAGAACAACTCTAGCGAACTCAAAAAAGAGAAAAATTCGAGCTTTCACAAAAAACATGGCAATCGTTTCAGATACCGGCTAGACGGTAATGAATAACAAATCTTATGAGCAAGACGAATGTAGGGGGTACAATTTTTCCTCTTTTTTCTTTTTCTTTTTCCCAAAAAAAAATGTAATTTTTTGAAAAATTATGAAAACTTTGTCTGATACGGAATAACTGGAGAGAATCGATGTTTCGAAGAATTTTGAAACCTGGATTATATAATCTCTCTCATAATTTGACTCTGATACCACTTGTTAGAAATCGAATGATAACAGAAAAAAGAAAATGAGATGTGAAATACCAGATTGGAAAAACCCTTTCGGGAAAAAAACCACGGGCAAAGGAAGACATTTACTATGAATATCGAAATACAATTGCGAGTTTTGCAACTCTAACTTACATGAATTTATAGATAAAACAAAACTCTAAATGAGATCTATAATGTGGGCCTATCGGTCTGGCTCAATAGAATTTAGATCACACCGAAATTTGATAAACAATAACTAAAAGAGTCGGAAATGCCTAGGAACAACTTTTAAAACATCATTGTCATACCATTTTGAAGAACTAGTTTGTGAGAGACACTCTTTTAAGCTATCAAACCTTAATTTTTTTTGTGAATTTGGCCTTTAAATAAAAAAAGACTTGCTCATTGATTTACTAGTTGAAATAACCTGTTGGTATGATAATTTTCAAATCCAACTTGAACTATGAAAATCATTATATAACTTCAGTTTAGTAAAGTTTTTTTGATAAAGAAAAAACTAAGTTTGAGAGCATTATACATAAAAATTGTAGATATACACTTTAATTTTACATTATATACTTACTCATCCGAATCATTTATCTGTTAATAAAATAACCATAATAAATTAATTAATAAATTACAGAACAATGATTATCCATTTTATGAGAGAGTTTACAAGGAAAAAGTTTTTGGGGACAAGACAAATATATTTGGGCTACACTCATTATGGGCCTAAGAACAAAATGGATGTTGAAGGCCTTGCTTCAAATTTAAATGGATAGAAGATCCATTTTGTATGCAATTGCAAATGTGTAGGAGGGCAGGACTAGATACTACAAGAAGCGACGACGACTTGTATCTTTTTCTTTGATTGTTCTTTATGTTCAGCAGATTCCCCTCGAAAGGAGAATACAACTCTTAGGTCTCCTGTCTGAAAATTCGACACTGTGCCTGTGAGTATGTTTATTTTTATAATGATTGATTGGGTTTCTTCGATTTCATCTTCTTCGTTCACCACCTTGTTTGTGGCTGCAGAATAGAAAAAATAATGGGCACAGACATCGGGAAAGACATTTTGCAGTATTCCAGAGTTGTGTGTTTGGTATTTCTTGTTCTGGGTTTTCAAGATTCTGTTGATGGTAGGTTGCTTTCGATTTCGAAACCACGACCTGATAAGGCCGCTGCCACTGCTCGATGGTTGGTCTCTCAGAATTTCTGGGGGATCTTGAGGTATAATCTCTCTCCTTATTTTTTTGTATCTAAATATTTTTTTAGGAAATATCATAGCGTAGTGTTGGTATAGTTAATTTATATAGAAAATTAATTATCAACGTTTGTTATTATCTTTGTTTTGGTGTTAAATTATTCAGATATCTTCGTATTAGAGATCGATGAGAATTTCAATCATTTTTAATATTCTTTGTTGGTCAGTATTGATCGCTGTAGACATGGTTGGTTGAAATTGGGTTGTTCCATATGTTTGCTCCTATCATGTGGATAGTATTCAATTTATTGGAGAAACGGCTCTCTTATGGTGTTGATCTGCTTGGAAATTCATTTTTCTGTTCGTCACAGATGAGGATTGGGACTTGGGCTTCATTGTCATTTAAAAGGGGGCTGTCAATTGACCTCTCTAATCCTTTTGCCATGTTTTTCGGTGATAAATAAATTGATGTGATTGTAATCAAAGCTTAAATGGGATTGTCTTTTTTGCAGTACCATTTCAAGTGATTTACAAGGAGCACCCTTTGGGTAAGATTCATCATCTTTTTCAAGCAACAAATATGCCTTTTTTTTCGCTCCGCATGAAATTTCCTTTAATCTTCTCCTCCATTCGAATCTAAAATCATTCAATGAAGTGCAACAACTCTTGCTTAAATGTAACTCCCGTAGTTACCTCAATTCGTTTCAGGAATGTGGTTTCGTTTAGTGATGGAGAACCTCAAAAAGGCAGTGGAATCCCTTACTTCTACTTGACATCACTCGATCCAACTGCAAAAGATGCATTGAAAAATGAAACGGCATCATTCACAGTTAGTGAATACCCGATAGGAACTTGCGGCAAGATCGACCCAGAAAACCCCACTTGTGCAAAACTTACCCTCACGGGAAAGGTTTATTGTACCATATTATTATCATCATGATTCTCTTCTCAAATATTCAGTCATATTTCATATAGATTAAGCCAAGTTCGATGGGTATTTTGTACTATGCATTATTCATTTTAAAATGACAAGATTAGGTGTATAAATTGATTAGATTAGTCTGATAGACTCTTTTGTCATGTAGCTGAAAGTTGTGGATCAAATGTCCAAGGAAGTGGAATGTGCTCAAAATGCTTTGTTCTCAAAGCATCCAGAGATGAAACGTTAGTATATATGAATTGTTATAAACGTGGCAAGTCTGAGGTTTATTATCATGGCATATACTTACTCTCCTTTGTCTTTATGAATTGCAGATTGGCCTAAAAATCACCATTTTCAGTTCTTCAAATTACATATCGAGAACATATTCTTGATTGACTGGTTTGGTGGACCGAAACCCGTCTCGCCGGAACAATATTTTCATCCCAACTTGTGAGTATAATCATTTTGATAGAGTAAATATCCACAATCGATCATTTTCAATGAGAACGAAACTTCAGTGTGTTCTTGAGTCTGATCTTTAAATGTTCTCTTTTGTAATTTATTGGTGCCAATGACAGGAATGAACTTGATTCCCTTCTTTGAATGTCCGATCTGATACGGTGATTCATATTTGCATTCGATATGAATAAGTTGGCTATACAGGGCTGGATAATACTCGAAATCGAATCGAGAAAAAAATAAGTATGGAATTTATATGTAAATTATGTTTTATATGGGATGGATTGGGGGTTGAGACCTTTCTTGGTTTCAAACTCTTGAATATGTACATAACAATAAGGCTTCATAACTTTATCATATGTATATGGTTTTGTACCAATTCCTAGCATTTGGTGGCCATTGATGAAGGCAAATAAAAAGGATGTTGATGGTAGGTAGAAGTCATTGATTCTCTCAAAAGTGAACAAAAATTCAATCAGGATTTTCCACATATTACGGAGGAAAAAACTGTTGAAATAAATAACATATCCAAAAGAAATAAGTCCGGCAAAAGACCGGCTCGGAAAGTGATTTGAATTAGACCGGTAATAGTTAAAATCCCCTTATTCTACCCTTTCTGCCACGTCATTGTTTCCCTTTCTTATTTTGGCCTTCTAATTTATTCTGGTCTAGTATACATAAGATAGCATCCTCATCATCAAGTGTCAGTCTTTCCCAATGAATTTCCGGGTGGGTCTCTCTCTAGCTTAGAAAGAGAAACATTTAATGCAATTAACAGGCTGGTGTTTAATTCCATTGCGTCTGGACGTCTGGTAAGAAGCGCAAGTTTCTAACTTTGCAGCTGGCTGGCCGCTCATGTCTTGTTTTTCCAACTTCCAAGCCTTCTTTTTGTCATCATCAGGCCATGCACGCGCGTTCAGTTTATGATTTTTTTTTTAAGGGAAATATGACAAATTAACCAGACAAGTCAATTATTATCTTTTAGTTTTTTAACAAATTAACACTATCGAATAAAAAAATAATAAAATTAATATCATTATTATATTTGTTGTTAAGAAATTAATGTGGAGCTACAACAGTTCGTAGATAAGTTTGTTAGGAAACCAACGCGTCGGTTTGTCATAAGACTGCAGCGGTTTCATGACTGAAAAAATTTTTTATCGCAAAATTGAGGGCTTAAACGAATGATTTTGGGGCCGATAAAGGGGGGTCATGGGGTAAACACTATGACAAGTCGTAGATCTCTTAAAGAGCTTTGATTTGATACCTTCTATAGTTGATTCTAACACATGTAGCCAAAGTTATGGTTTTTTAAAGTTGAAGAGGTCAAAAATCTAATAAAAACATTGGATTCGAAAAACATATATATAGGGACTTTGAAGTAGCCATGAAATACTAAAAATTGAGAACTGCTGCAAACTTTGAAGTAACCATGCATGAAAAACAGAGAGTTTCATGGCTACTTCAAAGTCCCTATGTATATGTTTTACGAATCTAATGTTTTTATTAGATTTTTGACCTCTTCAACTTCAAAAGACCATAACTTTGGCTACAGGTGTCAGAATCGGCTCCAAAAGGTATCAAATCGAAGCTCTCTTAGAGATCTATCACTTCTTATTGGGCTTACCCTATGACCCCCTTTCTCGGCCCCAAAATCACACGTTTAAACCCTCAAATTTGCGATCAAATATTTTCCAGTCATGAGACCGCCCAGCGGCGTCCCGGGAGACCACCGCGGCATTCAGATGCCGCTGCGGGGCGTCCAGGCCGCGGTTTGGCCTTCTTTTCTTGGAAAACCACGGAGCAGCGGTATTTTGTTTACGAACCGCTGCGGCTCCACATCAGATTGTTAACGGCAAACATGACAGCGATATTAGCTTTGTCATTTTCCCATACGTCAATAGTTAATTTGTTAGAAAATAAATGATAGTGGTTGACTTGTCACTGATCGTAAATCACAATGGTTAATTTGTCATTTTCTCTTTTTAAAATTCCTGCAAAAAACAAACATATTACGATGCATAATCATAATCATGTAATTTAAAAATAATATCTTTTAATATTTTACAACAATTTAAATCATGCATTGTGCTCCTTAGAAATTTAAATCTCCAAAATAAAAAAAAATTGTTAACTTTATCGTTAATATCTATATTACAGCTAGAGCTTAGAGAATGAGCATCATTTTTGAACCTCAGGGTTTGAATTGACAAAAATTTACAACGCAATGATATTCAAATCATCTTGAATTACTCTTCAAGCATGTCCAAAAGAATAGGAAAAAACTCAGAAAATATAGCAACTTTGTGAGAATCATAACATTTTCAGAAATATAAGCTAAATTTTCAGAAGCATTTTTTATTGTTCAAATTTTGGGTCGTCTAGGAGATTCGCACATCAAAAAACTGATTTAATATCTCATACCTGCCAACTCAATTTCTCATACCTAGAGATGACAAATAAGTAGGCTGAGTTGAGACGAACCGAACTGAACTGAACTGAGCCAAGCAGAGTTTAAAAAAGTTCAGTGAATCGAGCTTATCGAGTTAAACGATTTGAGCCTAACGAACCTAGTAAGCCCAATGAACCAAGCCTAATGAGCTTATCCAAAACAAATTTCAACTTGAGCCAGCTCGTGAGCCACGAGTTAAACGAGCTTAGCCTAAACGAGTCTTAACAAGCCAAGCATACATAAATTGATGGACTACGAGTTCATTCTATTATTAATCAAACTTCCAAGATTATGATTGAGAGATTCAAGGTCAATCATAGGTTGATGTTTAAGAGCAAATAGAGAATAATTGAAGGACTTTCCAAAACTGTCTTCTTTCTCACATTTGACAAGTGTTTGACTATTTTTGGCATTAAAAAACGACATCATTTCAAAAAGAGTGCTTGAAGATTGTAGCTGACTTCCTAAACTTTCTAGAATGGATTGGATCATTAAATTTGGAGTTCATTTGCTATGTCAAAAGCCCACGGAGCCGAGAGCAAATTATTAAGGAAAGTCCAAGTGTTCAAGCTTGTAGACCAAGGAAGTCTATACATGGAAACCATCTAAGTGGCCGAACACCAACAAGAAATAGCTGCCAAAAGACTTCTAGACTTGGAGAAGAAGACAGGAAGAATTAATTAATTAATCTTTAAGTTAATTAACCTAGTAACTACTAAGTAAAGAATCAGACAACTTATACTATAAGCCGATTTAGAGTAATTGTTGTTTAATTAGTTTACTATTATTTTATAGTTTTTAATTGGCTATATAAAGTCTTCTAGTGCTTATGTTTTAATCAATTGAAATTGAATAAAAAACGTTTTTTGCTTAGTTATCGAAATTGGAGTGATTTCTTTTTCAACCCTTTGGTGCGTCACAACCAAGTTACCATTGTGTGTGTTATATCACAAGATTGGGCTCACTTGTAAGTTGGGTGACTTTTCTTACTAGCATCCGAGTTCTTACTCCTTAGAGAAAGAGGATGTGACGTGCTGTCAAACTTTCCAAAGGTGCTTCATCGACAAATCATCCATATGAGAGCAATCATCACAATTACTTTCTATTTCTGGCAACCTAATTTCTATCAAGCATATTTCCTAATCCGATGCTGGTATTTCTATTTTTCTTGAAAGGATATTTTTTTTATTTCATCCAAGGACACGTGGTCCAAATTTCAACTCAAAAGCTTCTAAAACGAGAGAGTTATTGAATCTCAAAGTTGGGCTTTCCAAAAGTGAGTTTTGCGGCCAAATAAGAAAATAGAGGAACCAGCCGATTAGCTCGATCGGACCCTTCATCTGTTTGCCACTGCCTTTTTAAATGTCGACCTTTTTCTCAACCGTAGAGTCCCGATCGATCTAAATCCTTCAGAAACGGTCGATCTCCCCCTTGTATTTTGCTCTTGATCGACCACCGCCTTCCTTGATCGATTGTCGAGCTTGGAGTTGCCACAATTCTTCAATCTTCATCAATTCTTCAAGTATCAATTGTCCAACTTCCTCAACACTTCAATATCCTCAATATTTATAGGTTATATATTCTTACTCCCTTCTGCTGGTGCATCATTTGGTATCAGAGCTAAAATTCCTACTAATTTATAATATTTTTTTTCAACACAATGACGAGGGGACAACACTACTCATGGAGTTATTTTTTGGACGAAAAAAATTAACCACCATCCATTCCAACTTTTAGTGGTGCTGAAGATCATTACAATTGGGAGGACGAAATCCAGGAGATTATTCAGAGGGCATACTATTCAGAAAGAGATTTGATAAAACTTATTTCTTCTAAATTTCAAGGGACAACTTTATTATGGTGGAATAATTTTGTTACCTAATGAAGAGAATACGGGGAAGATGACATCAAAACATGGTTTGAGATAAAGAAATTTTTGAGATGAAGATATGCTCCACGTTTTATCAAAATCGTCCCATCCTCACCACCAATCACAAAGTATGAAAGTTCGTCCAAAAATTAGCACCTTGTTTGAAGAAATAATGCAATGACTCGAAGCAAGTATACCGAGCACTCCGACTTTACAAGCACAAGACCATGACAAGGTATTTGAAGGTACTCTTGATCAAAACGAAGAAGATGTTACAATAACTCAATAAGAGCCTTCACCATCTTTGGGGTCTCAATTAGAGAAGAAAGAATGTTAAGAAGCGGATTATCAAAATGATCAAATTTTCCATATCCAATGTTCCAACAAGAACAAGGTTTGCTCTTTAATAATTGATGAAAAGATTTGTGCTACCATGGCTTCTATGATTTTGGTTAAATGGCTTAGCTTGAAGTTATTAATGCATGGTATAACTTACAAACTTTGGTGACACATTGGTAAAGACCAAATTGTTCATGGCCGAAGTTTAAATACAAAAAAGGTATCTCCTTTAATCAAAGATGGAAAGAGTGATAACACTTTGCCTTCCATGGATATTAAGGAAAGTTTGAGTTGGTTAAATGATAAAAGAGGCGTCGAGGTAAACCGAACTTGGACTGATTTTTCTTATGAAAATTTTACTAATATATTGATTTGTGATATGACAAATACAAGTAATCCTCTTTGGGAATTACTATGGCATGCACATGATGAAAATCCTAATTACATTTCTAATTGTTATGCATTCATAGATAGTAGGAGGAGGAACAAGCTAGTACTAATTCGGCCTAAGCAACCTACAATGGAGTATGATACAATAAAAAGAAATCAGATGAAAATTGTTATGTTTAAAACAAAGAGGTATGTAATATTCCAAATTTTTGTTGAACTGAAGACATAGCTTAAGTGATAATTCTGGAGTTATTGGGGCTAAATGGACAACTGAGGTATTAGTCAAGCGAACCAGATTTGGATAATGTGAACCTCGATACCCGAATTATTTAGCTTATGGGAAGGATTGTGATTAATTGGAGAATTGGTTGATGATATTTGGAGTTAGATAGGATGATATCAACTGGATTGACAGTCAGTGGGATGAATAAGAGAAAATATACTTGGATATATAAGGTTGAAGGTATAACATTTATAATATTTTAGGGCATATTGGATTTAATGAGGGATAATGTGAAGAAGGAATGGTTAAACATTTGGTATAAATTGAGGTTTGGATATTTGGAAAAGTGAATTATGGTTGATTAAAAGTAATTATATATGTAACGACCCGGTTTTTATTTCTTTTGAAAATGCATAAATTTAGAACTTTTCTTTTTATAAAAATGTTAAAATATTTTTCCTTTATAAAACCCGATTGTTAAAAAATTTATCATTTGCAGCGGAAGTAATAAAATCATTTTATGAAACGCAGCGGAATAAAAATAAGCATTAAAGAATTTTAGTTGATTTACAAACCCTTTTACACATAAATTCTCATTTACTTGCTTAGCCCAGCCAGCCACAAGATCCACCCGTACAAATCCTTCATCAACTGTCTTTGACATGTTCTCTTGTTTCTCGTACATACCTACATCACAAGACTTAACTAATGATCCTAATGCTCAGTAAGTGATATAAAATAAAATAAACATGCTATGCATTTTTTAAATCTTTTTCGTTTTCCGTTTTCGTTTATTTTTCTTTTCTTTCCAGTTGCGTTTCGCATTTCATTTCCTTTCTTTTTCAGTCTTCTTGATCTTAACTTTACTTGATCTTTCCCTTTCCGTTTCTCTTTTAATTTCATTTTCTGGAAGGGAAACTATCAGTTCCATATACCGAGGGAATAGATACATCATATAGTCATGTAGCTATCTGTCACCCCTACATGGGGATACGTCATATGGCCTCGCTACCATAACCGTCACCATTCTCTTTTTGTTGAAGACGTTGGGGATGTAATACCCCAAAAATCATCGATGTATAAAAATTGGATAGTTAATATATAAGCATATCATATCATATTGCGTAATGATATACGTTAAATTGTGTTCACAAAGTATAAGGTTAATATTAGAAAGTAATCTAAGTATGAAATTTAAGAAAAGTGTGTATAACGAGTTTTCGAACGCCTCTATCTCGTCCGAAATCAGGCGCGGACAAGGAAGAAACGAATCTGTACAATTTTGGTGCGTTTTCGGACGAATACTCGGACGGCGTGGACGTGGATGAAATGAATCTGTACAATTTTTTTGTGAGTTTTCGGACGCGTCCTTTTCATCCGAAATCAATTTTGGACGACTTATCTCGTCTGAAAAGTCGAAAATATCAGAGAAATCCATTTAAATTACCTTCTCTCTCTTCTGATTTTTTGCTGTACTCGACAAAGACTCTCTCCTCTAGCCTCCCTACAGACGTCTAGGCATCTCCCATCAATGTGGAAGCTTTCCATGTGGTGCTAGGTCATTGGGCCACTTCATCTTGGGTTGAGCAATTGTCAGCATCCCCTTCCTGCATCTTATCCTCTGCAGCTCTCTCCTTCATCTATATAGGTAAGTCTTCTTCTTTGTGTTCCTCTCGGGAAAACTGTGAATGAAGTGTTGTTTCTGCTGTGAGGTGAGTGTTACATTGCTCTGTGAGTGAGAAGTGTTTCATAAGTTGAGTTGAGGGTGAGTGTGCCCTCTTGAATGATTTGGTGTCTCTATTTTGGAAACTCTACTGTGAGGCATAAACTGCTGTGATATTGGTTAAGTTAAGGGTTGATTTTGGGAGTTCTATTGAATTAATTATGGACCTCCGTTTTATGTCAAGTATAGTTATGAGGATTGATTTACGCACTGAGATTTTCTTTGTTTAAGGAACTATTGGAGGGTGAACAATTAAGGAATTTAATCAAGGTTGCTATTGGACATTGAGGTAATAATTAGAATTGTATTTGGCCAAAGAAGGCCCTACATTACAGGTTTGATTGTTTGCTTTCGATGGATGTTAAATGTGCTATTATATTAGTTGCTAAAAGGAATGGTTAGAATGCTAAAAGTATTGTTGTATGGTTTATAAGGATAAACTAAGTTTGTGAAGCATGAAAAATCTGGCTTGGGTGGTTTGCCTTGATATATGAAATCGTCTGGTGTGATTAAGTGTTAACATAGTTGCTATCACATGACAAAGGATAAACCCAACATCGAAAGTATAAATATCTGTAGTTAGGATTCGTTTGGAATATGAATTGGCTGCTGTCAAATGTGATTGTAGTGAACTATTATAGGTTGGAATCCGAGAGATAAGACCCATCCTACTGTTTGTATTAGTGATTTAAATTATAATCACGCTTAGGACAGTGAAGTTTATTGGAGTTGAACTCTATTCTTGAATTGAATTTGAATATGTTTTCCCTTGCTCGTAACAATTAATGAACAACTCGAAATTTGTATGGCCTTAACTTGAATGTTCGCTCTAAGCCTGGATACTTTGATAAATTATACACAGCCTCTACATTGAACTTCGAATTGAAATTGTAGTTAAATTGGTTGCGTTTCTATTGGATGTTGTTATTCCTGTGATTTATTTTGTGGCATTCATGCATCACCCTAGGACTTATGAATCTATTCACATGTATGTCATCCTAAAATATATGTAAATAGACATGTGGGGTTCGGGAGGATTGGGAATGGTTCTCGCGGTGACACCCCTATTGGAGTGTCTACTCCCAATTAGGGGGCGGTGAGGTACGGTTAAGCCAAGGGAATCATAAGATTCTCAATTCTCTTGTTCTGAAATCCCCAATGTCTTCAACAAAAGTGTATGGGTATAGCTCGTGGTGACACCCCTATTGGTGTGTTTCCTCGGCGGAAATACGGTTAAGCCACAAGATCAATTGACTTACCCATCGCCCTGGTTGACAGATGAGATACGGTTCTCCTCTGTAATGCATTGTGTGATCATGCATCATATACATTTGCATTTTAATTCTGATTCTTGCTGGGCGTTAGGCTCATTATTTTCCCCGTAATGTAAGTGATTATTATAATGAAGATTTCGTACTAGTGGAGGAGGAAACGTTTCAGGATGACCCGCAACCGAATTGACCTGTTGGGTGTGGCTCATGTGATTTAGGACGATGCAGTATTTTCAGAGAGGGGTATTTTGGTAATAAACTTTTATTAGTATTTTGAATATTATAAACATTTGTAGTAGGGACTTTGGGAATTTTGCTAAAATGTTTGGAACTATGTTTTGAATCTCTAATATTATTCTGCATTAATTGCTCTGATTTCGTTTACTTCAAAAGTGAATTTTGAATGTTGAATAAATTAAGCGAAAAATTTTTATATGACGTATTTTCAAAACTAGAAAAATGGTTTCCAATTAACGGGGCGTTACAGGGGATTTTCATACAAGAGAAACGATGAACACTAGAGTCCACGTGGTTAACCATCACCCCGACAAGGAGATACATCATATAGTGTCTCCACCAATGGACAGTCACCAAATCTCTTGAACCCTCACACGCCTATTTACGTTTATTCAGTGACATGATGGATATTCCTACAACTAAGTGATGGTTGTTCGCTTGGGTGATCAGCCCTTGAGAACGTCATTCACTTAGTATGTATGACCATCCATTTCACCACTTGTCGTTTTGCTTTTCAAAACCATGCATGAAAACCATTTTCGTATCTTTTGAAAACCATGATACTCGTGAATGCATACAATTCTATCACATCTTTCCAATAATCTCTAAACATGCTCGTCTACGAAACATATCATTAAAATAACCTAAATCTAATCAACATCCAGCAATAATAGCACAATATACGGAACATGCTCAATTTGTAGTAAAGTAGTAAACAACTTAAATATTCTATGAAAGCAGTAAACACGCAGCATACAACCTTAATTCTTCCGATGGAGGGTCCGAAGAGCAAAGCACAATAAGTATCAACTTACCTGTTGTCCTTAGCAAGCTTTATCACTTAATGTTGTCTTTCCTCATACCTATTCCAATTTAAACACATATAGGTATCAATACCTACCTTTCAACAATAAAGTCCCCAACCTCTAATTATAAGCAGCGAGTGATCCAATACATACAATAGCATAATAATAATCCAGATTATTAAACCAACCTATTATCATCACAATTCCCGCCAATAAACTCAAACCAGACATCCATCAACATAATTTTTCTTAGGCAATAGGATCAATCAAACAGATTAAATCCCATCCGCCCGAGTCAATTTCCTAATTCAATAATCAACCAAGCATAAATCCATGCCTTAACCATCCATTAAACTCAGCATGCATAATTTAATCCAACTCACTCTCTAAACCAGAATAACATGACATACGTTTATTAATCTCATTAGTATATCCAACCCAAATGACACATTCCAACAGAACATAACTCTTCCATTCAATTATCCATCATAGATCGAGAATATTTATCCAAACATTCCTCAATTATTCATCAAGAGAGAACCATTTCAAAAACCTAGCAGGACCTAAATTAAACAATAGCAATCACAGTGTCCATTCCATCTTTTATCTTCTACATTTAACCATAATCAGCACTTAAATACATAATGCTAAGGAGGAAGCTATATCTCACGGAAGACCCGAAAGCAAGCAGGAACCTCCAGCCAACACCCCTTCACCCTTTCTCTGTTTTTCTCCTTCCACACTACCCTACCATTTCTCCCACTCCAATTACCATATGCCAACCCAGCTCACAGCGATCACCCAACGACAGAAAATAGACAGAGGAGAAGTCATATTACCAAATAGAACCCAACATCCCAAAACCATCCCAAAGAAACCAACGATGCACGACAATGGAGACCGAGAAGCCAAACACTTAGGGGCACATACCTCGTTCTGTTGCTAGCGGTTATCACTGTTAGAAACGCTCCTGGAGGCTCAGCCTCTCGCCGAAGCCATCACCTGAAAGAAACCCATCACCTGAGTCGTGTCTCGTTTGCTACCCTAAGTTCGCATTTTGCACCTAAGCGGAGTAAACGCTCACTGTTCACACCACCGGATGAGGCACACCCGCCATTCACCAAACCGCAACTAACCCGTCGCACACCTTCATCGCGGAGAGCTCGTTCGCGAGAGTTCCATCGTCGGCAACCCTTGGTCCCAATTTCTCTTCTCTCAGTCTCCCCTTCTCGCTCACTCTCCTTCTCCCGATTCCTTTCTTCCCTTCAGCCAAACCAAGCCCTAATTTATTTTCAGCAAGTAATGGCCAAAGGCCAAACTGAATCGATTCATACTGGTTCAACCGAGCCAATTCTCTTCCCCATTTTTTCCTTTTAATTTTTCTCTTTTAATTCTTATTCCATTTATCCTTTAATTTGTAATTCTCCATTTAATTCCCTCTTCAATTTTCTTACATTTTAATTCTAAATAATCCCACTTTATTTAACCCTAATTATCAATATATAATTTTCCTAAATTATAATATATTGATTATATCTATAGTAATACCTTGATAATTATCTAATTAATTCAATTACCCCTAATTACTTTCTCATTATCTTTATTAAATTATATTACAGAAAATCGGGGTATTACAATATATATATATATATATATATATATATATATATATATATATATATATATANNATATATATATATATATATATATATATATATATATATATATATATATATATAAGTGTCACACTAAGGGATCGACCAACATGAAAATTGGAGGTTTCTAAAGGAAATCATCGCAGTAGTTTGTGGCGGTCGTTTGGCAAGAGGAAAACATCCACCTCGATCATCCGCCATTTATGATGGTCGTCTGAAGATGATAACCAGCATCTGGAGATGAAGCGTTTCATTGTCTAAATGTCTAGAAGTGGATGGGTTGCTAGACATTGATGGGTGGTGTCCCATGGCCTTCTGTCTTTAGTGAGTTAAAGTTGGGACGTTGGATGAGTTCCTATAAATAGAGAGGGAAGAGACGAGAGTTTCACAGAGAGGAGAAAGGTTAAGGTTACTCTATCGAAATGGTTTGAGAGAGAGGCAGAAGGGATAGGGGCAGATTGAGAGTTTGAAGGGTGACTGTGTGTGTGCTTTTTTAAGTTCTATGAATTATTTGGAAGAAAGGAGAATAGTGTGAGAAGGAGGAAGGTTGTTTTGGTGTTTTGTGTCCTTGGATTTCAGGTAACAGCCTTTTTTTTGTTATCTTTAAGTATGGTCTATCGTTGTTAAGTGAAGGTGATTAACAAAGCGTTTGGATATTGCTTGTAAAGCATACGATTTGGATGACTTACTTTTTCCATATTAATGGGTTTGATAATATGAATTTAGTTGTCTTTGGTGTGTTGTTGGATAAAGTTTAGACTCTGCTGAATTCTGCTTATAGGGATGTGGGGAATATAACTTAGGATCTGCTTGTTAAGTTAGGGTCTGTATGTATTGAATGAGTATTGTTTTGATATTTCCCTGTGGATAAATGATAGGTTTTTGGATATAGTGGATGGACTATTGTTATAGAAATTATTTGGAATATTGTTTAAGTATACAATTAGTTGTCATGGAGATTAAGCTGTTGAGTTAAGGAATTGAGATTGTTGGAAAATAAGGTTCTTCAATATAATTGACATATTAGGAAACTATATATTAATGAAGTATTGGGCATGTTAGTTGAAACTAGGGGACTTTATTATTGAAAATTAATTATTAATGGCTATATGTGTTAATAATGGATAGGTTTTGTGAAGGAAACTTTGAGTGATAAATCGTTAAAGTTAAGGACCTCATGTACATGGTACTGCATGTGTTTTTTCCAAAAGGGCCTACATCACGGGAATTAGGGGGTGTTTACTATTTGTTTAATTGATATGTTATGAATTGTATGTTTATTAGATTTAAGTTAAGTTCCTTAGTTAGGACGGATCATATTTTAATGATACAATTGAATAATACGTTTGATAGGATTGTATGTGCACGATAATGTTAAGACTTGGAATCCTAAAGTACATGAAAATGGAATATACGTAAACAGCTGTGGTCTGGTTAGTTACGCCTGGCACAGAAATCAAAGTATACGAAAATGAAATGAACATAAATAGTTATTTTTGTGAACCGATTGGTTACGTTTGGCACAGAAACCAAAGATAAGTAAGACTGTGGTCTGATTGGTTACACCTGGCACAGAAATCAAGATAAGTAAACAGCTGTGGACCGGTTGGTTATACCCGACACAGAAACCAAAGATAAGTAAATAACTGTGGTCCGGTTTGATACGCCTAACACAGAAATCAAGATAAGTAAATGGATGTTTGTGTGATCCGATTGGATACGCCCAGCGTATAAACGGAATAAATAACAGTAAAAGATAAGTAAAACTAAAAAATGTATATGATGTTACAAAAGTTATATGTGTATTTCATGTTTTATGTTTATATCGCGTACTGAGCTTTAAGCTCATAGTTAGGTCCCGTTGATGTAGGTAAGGAGCCTATGATTGAATAAAGCTGTTAAAGGACGCAGTTGATGGGGAATCACCGGGTTGGGCATTTGTGCTTTTGACGACATTGACCTTGGGTTATAGCTTACGGAATGAAATAAATGTATTTAAATATTTTAAAAGCTTTTAAGTGTTTTATGACTTCAAATAAATGTTTTAAGTTAATGTGTTTATTTAAGTGTTTATTTAAACAATAAGTTTGTGGTATTTAATTGTAAAAGACTTCTGCTGTATGTTTACTCTGCTTTATGTTTATGTGACGCCCCGCGTCAAATTCGTACTTTCTTACATTGCTTTACCCTTTTAAATTTTCGTGTCAAAATTTTTCTTTTTATTTACTTAAAACGGGTGAACGTAAAACTTAAGCTTAGCTTGGAAATCTAAAGAACGTGAGAAATCAGAGTAAAACAGAAGTATTAAATACGTTAAATAAAGTTCAAAGTTAAAAGAGGAAATCTAGCAAATGCTCAAAACATGGTTTGAAGGTTATAGTAAGAGTTAATAATTTACAAAACCATGCCCTTTATTAAACCATTTCAAAATAGTAATTACTCTCTTTCTTCTTATGAGTCACATCCTACTCGGGCAGCAATTTGTTTGGATAATCAACAGGCTCCACAGGAAATGCATCCTCCTCTGCTCCTAGCATTATCATCTCGTTTCCTACATCACAAGTAAGACGTGAGCCTAAAGGCGCAATAAGGAATTGGGTTATGCAGTATGCTTTATGTCTCTCTTTAGTTCTTTTTGGAATGGGTACCGCCCCAAACCAATCTTCTTTACTTTCATTCATTCTTTCTTTCTTTCATTACTCGTACGTCGAGCAGGAGATTAGAGGAACCCATGTTGGAGGTATAGTCTTGGTCGGCTTCTAACCACCTATTGTAGCCAGTCCCGTTCTCGACGAGGGAGGAGACTTAGTCTAGTCTACCTTATTAGATCCGAACTACCCGTTCGTCCCCTAACTCCCCGTTTTCTTTTCTTTGCCTTTCATTCTTTATCAGTTTTCCTTCCATAATGAATGTGAGTACCACCCCAAAGGTGGCACTCCCTACTTGTTTATATTATCATGATGCATGTTGATATAGTATAAATACAATGGAAATTAAATAGCGCACGTCAATGAATAACAATAATCAAAGTGAATATAAGAGAATACTACAGTAGTGAATCGAAACAGCAAAGAGTATAGTAATAAGAGCGACAAGGTGAACATACTATTACTCAGCCAAATGATAACGGAAACATAATAAATTCATTAGTAATTACCTCATGGGAACATGCTTACTAATTGGATATGACTGAAAACGTGCTTAATAAATTGATACAAGCTAAGTACATGAAACAATTATAAATAAGTTACCTAATGATATCGTACATTCTAAGGTAAAGCATGGTAACGTACATTCTAACGTATGGCATGGTCATTGTTTCCGAATGTTAATATAGTTAACTACACATGCTCAAATTAATAGATTAGATTAACAAAGTATAGTTATCTACACATGCTCAAATTAAGGAAGCAAAAATTTCTAGTTAACACAGAGGTAAACGTTAGTAATGGCAGGACAATTATATATTGAGTCTATCATGATAGTAGTAAGGCACTAAGAATAGATCCAACAGAATAGAATCATCATCAATGGAATAATTCATAGCTCGTTCATGCTTAGCATATGATCTTCAGTTCATCATTCTATTACTGGGTTTAACATCAGAGACTATTATTCAATCATCAAGTAATAAGCATTCATCATCTTCTTTATTCTTTACCAAAGTAACGCATTGAATTGTAGTAATTGCAATAAAGGAAATTTGAGGAATGAACAACAAAGAAATTGACACAACGCACACACACTACTTATGGGTAAGGCCTCCACTGGCCAAGACTCTACCCAATCCTTACCCTTGTTGAAGAAATTTCTCACGGACATCAAGGTAGTAGCAGCAACTAGCTAAATCCTCATCTTACAGAGCTCCACTTTCACACTTCACTCACAATTTTCACTGTACGAACTTCTCTCACTCGCAGGGGAAGCTCTCTCATTCGCAGAAGAAAAATGTCAAGGGAAGACTTCTGCAAAACGCTTAATAGACGAGGATCTACTTAGGTGACAGAAGCTTACCAAATCGGAGAGGGGAGGCATGCCTCAGAGTGGGAGGGTCGTCTCCATTATTGCATGAGTGCGCTTTAAATGACAAAACGATAAACGTTCTGTCCTTTAAAACCTATTTTATTCGCAGTTCTAGGACTTTTCGGACCAGAGGAATCATCCTGGCCTTGTTTGCGTGCGTCCAAAATCACCATTCTTCTTGACAGAATAGTATTTTCAGACGAAGGAACGCATCCTCACCTTCGTCCGCGTTTGTCCAAATCTATCCAAAAATTGGACAGATTCAAACTGTCCTCGTCCGCCGTCGTCTAGGTTCGTCCGAAATCTCTCGTTTACTGGCAAAGGACGAATTCGGACGCGGAGTCCCATCTTGAATCGTCCCAAAATGTTGGGACGACGTTCCATGCATTTTTGGACGACATTCCTCATCCCTGTGTCATCCGCCTGCGTCTGAAATCATCAATTACAGCTTTCCATCACATTTTCACACTTAATTTTTATCCCATAATTACAAGTCATAAATTAACACGTATCGATACGCAATATAATATATTAATTATCCCAAAAATTATTACATCGCGTATACGGGGAAAACATTATCGAGGTGCTACAGTTTATTAATCTGGTTTTCCATCATGTAAATGATTTAAAGAAATTTTTTTTATATACGAAAAAAGTTACGGAATGTTACAAGGTATGTGCCATTGGACAACTTAATTGGTTGGATTTTTAAAGTTGGATGGATTAAAGCCTCTTATGTTAATGACATGATATTTGCTTATGACAATATAGAAAATGTTGATTTGGTTCAATATGACTACTATTTTTGGATTATGGGAACATCTTACATGAAGATATTAAATTGATTCTATGACAAAACACTTCTAGCAATAAGGAAGATAAGGATTTTGTTGGATTTGATTACTATTTTGGTATTATGGAAACCTATTGCATCTCGTGGATAACCTTACCATTGTATGAAGACATTAAATTGATTCTATGGAGAAACACTTATGGCAATGAGGTTGATGATGATTCTACTAGTTGTTTGTCTCATGGTTTCCATTATCACTTACCTAATATTGAATCAAGGTCTAAGAAAAACTTGCTGAATTACTTTCCTTATTTAATCAAGTGCAAAAGAGGAAAGACAAAACTAGTGACCAATGCTTGAATTCAAAAACTGTGTTTTCAAAGAAGGCAAGATTGGCATAACAACTCATGGAATTCAAAAATCACTTATAAGGAAAGTATCTGTGAGGTTCCTAGTAAGCTAAGTCAAGGAAAAGACAATTCAAGATCCTATGAAAGCATTATTCTTTGGTCACACATACTTAAATGTATTCTCAAAACTATTTTTATGGAAATCATGGAATTACAAAGAGGTATCCAGGACATTACTAAGCTATTATTCAAATATGGGAGGTGGTTTGTGAATATCTTACTATTATTGGCCTACCATATCATACAAGGATTGTTTCCTTATATCCTTCATGATGATTTTCAAAATCGATGCAAATCTCAAATTCTATGATACATCTCCCTATCTTATGCAAGAGGATTATGAAGGGATCACCCTATGGCTACATATACTTAAAGATGCTCTCAACTTTTTATTTATGGTAACTATTATTGTGGTCTACATTATTTCTAACTCGAAGACAAAGAATGAGAATCTATTATTCAAGTTATTGTTTAAGCATGGAAAAAGGTTTATGGAGATCTTAATATCACTAGCCTACTACAAAGAAGATTCATTTCCTTATCATGGAGATATTGAAGATATTGCAAAGATAATGTTCATGATGATTTTTCTTTTTATGGTAATAAAGATTATGGTAAAATAATATATGATTCGAGATCTAATCCTTTTCAACTCTGAGAGGATGATGGACTATGAGTCCATTCCATCGTTAATTAAAATTTCAAGATCATTATGGAGAGATTCAAGGTTAAGCATAGGTGGAAGTTCACGAACAATTGGATAATAATTGAAGGACTTTCCAAAACTGTCTTTTTTCTGACCTTTGACAAGTGATTGTCATTCAAAATGATGTCATTTCAAAAACAGTTCTTCCAACAGATTGTAGCTAGCTTCATAAGCTTTCTAGAATGTGTTAGATTGTTAACTTTAGAGTTTGTTTTCTATATCAAAAGCTCACAGAACCGAGATCAAAAGATTAAGGAAAGTCCAAGTGTCCAAGCTTGGAGACCAAGGAAGTCTATACATGGAAACCATCCAAGTGGCCAAGCACCAACAAGGAATAGCTACCAAAAGACTTCTAGAATTGGAGAAAAATAAAAGAAGAATGAATTAATTAATCTTTAAGTTAATTAACCTAGTAACCACTAAGTAAAGAATCAAACAACTTATACTATGAGTCAATTTAGAGTTATTGTTGCTTAATTAGTTTATTATTATTTTATAGTTTGTAATTGGCTATATAAAGCCTCCTAGTGCTTATGTTTTAATCAATTGAAATTGAATAAAAAAAAGTTTTTGCTTAGTTATCGAAATTAGAGTGATTCCTTTTTCAACCCTTTGGTGTGTCACAACCAAAGTTACCATTGTGTGTGTTACATCACAAGATTGGACTCACTTGTAAGTTGGGTGAGTTCTCTTATTGGCATCCGCATTCTAGCTCCTTGGAGAAAGAAGATGTGAAGTGCTGTCCAACTTTCCAAAGGTGATTCATTGACAAATCATCCATACGGGAGCAATCATCACTATTGCTTTCTATTTCTGGCGACCTAATTTCTATCAAGCATATTTCCAAATCCATTGTTGGTGTTTCTATTATTCTTGAACGGATCTTTTTTTATTTCATCCAAGTACACCTGGTTCAAATTTCAGCCCAAAAGCTTCTAAAACGAGGGAATTATTGAATCTCAAAGTTGGACTTTCCAAAAGTGAGTTTTGAGGCCAAATAAGGAAATAGAGGAACCGGTCGATCAGCTCGACCGCCAGCTCCACCAAACCCTTCATCTATTCACCACTGCCTTTCTTAATGTTGACCTTCTGCTCTACCGTAGAGTCCAAGTTGATCTAAATCTTTCAGAACTAGTCGATCTGCGCCTTGTATTTTCCTTTTGATCGATCGCCGCCTTACTTGATCGACTGTCAAGCTTGGAGTTGTCACAATTCTTCAATCTTCATCAATTCTTCAAGTATCAATTGTCCAACTTCCTCAACACTTCAATATCCTCAATATTTGCAGGTTATATATTCTTACCCTTTTCAGCTAGTGCATTATAAATATTTCTAATTTATATCAATATAATGTATATTTTTTAAAATTTTAATTATTAAAATTATAATAATTATTTATTATTGTAATGTCAAAATATAATAGTTAGTCATTTAATCAATAAAATTATTTTATTAATGTATAAAATGACATGTATGAAGGAAAAAAATTATTTGAGACGATCCAATAAAAGAGTATATCACACGAATATCATTACAAATATTTAACATTCTATATTATTGATGGAGTACTACAAATTGAGAAGTTAGAGATTAAGATATTGAAAGAATTTACTATGAAAAAAAAATGAAGGAGAAATGTGGTATATATAGAAGAAAGACAGAGAAAGAAGGAAAGAGAGAGGAAAGAAAGAAGTTGTGGGGGGGATGAAGCAATGCTTATATAGAAATGTTTTTTCTCATTAGTACTTTGGTTGCATGAATCTTGTAACTTTTCTTGATTTTTCATTAAACACAACACATTCGACAGACACACATGGTGAAATTATAATTAATGTTACCAGCTATGCTAAAGAAACTATTGACTAACGAAAGAGATGAAAATATCATATTTTACTGAATTCATATTTTAATGACCAATTTCAAGTTAATTAGTTAAGTTAACAATGAGCTTTATCTAAAATAACTAGGTAGAGAATATAAAAGTTCACTTGGAATGATGGGTGTTAGTTGAGCAACTTAAGTTTGTAGATAAAAAATTTCATCTTGGCATTTATACAAATAGATGGAGTGCATTTGAAGGTAGCTATGACAAAAGAGTCAGCCGAGCCTAGCTTGGAAAAGTTTGGTTCACCAAACCTAGCAAGTTAAACGAGTCAAGCTTAACGCCCAACGAGCTCGCCCAAAAAAAATTCAACCAGCCACTCATTTATCATCTTTACTCATACCTGCCAACTCCAGAAACCCAAAACAATTTTAGTTTATCATGACATGCAAAAGGCTCATTTTCAAAAAACAAAAGATAACAAAAATCATACTTTTCAAAAAGTTTTGCTTGGGCATTGGTTGAATTCTCTGATTTACTGACTAGGCTTTCTTTTGGCCACGAATCAATCTTCCTTCTAGCTGATTTTTTCTTGACCGTCATATCTCAAGGATTCTGAGGATTAGATCATTGAGGGTTGCAGCGGCTATCCTGGCCTCCTTTATTGAGAGCAAGGCATTGTGATTCCAAACTTTGTGAGGGTGCTACAGAGCATTCTTTGGAGTTTTAGAGCTCACTGGATCCAAATCTAGAAATGGGGATTTTGAGCTCGAGCGCAAAGATTTTTTTAGGGAAATTAACAAAATAAACTCTATAGTTTTTATATCAGTAATAAGGCAAATCTTGAAGAAAATTTGTGGATAACTAAAACCTTGAATTATAGGAAAAGAATGACGCAAACCTCGCAGTCACATTTTCTATTAATATAGACGTCTCTCAATATTAAATGAAGTCATTTCTCAACATCAATAGACGTCCCTTAGCATCCACAAACATCCCTCAATGCTAAACAATGTCGTAAGTGGAGGGACATCCGTTGAGAGAGGCAGACGTCAGTTGTGCGACGAGGGACGTCTGTTGTGGGATGAGAGACATCCGTCTTAAGTTGAAGGATGTCCATTGTGAGACGAGGGATGTTCGTTGTGAGACGAGGGATGTCCGTTGTGGGACAAGGGACATCTGTCTTAAGTCAAGGGTCTTCTGTATCGAACGTCCCTTAATGTAATCCAACAGTCATATTCTTTTCTTCCTTTATCCTTTTCCATCCGATTGTCCGTTATGCCTCCTTGTCTGCCTGCCACACTATGTTGATCCGACCTCTCTCTACTCTGATTCTCTACTCCCTTAATCCATATTTTTTATATTTATTATCCAAGTGTTACACTTGTCGCCGATTCAATTGCCCATCATTTGGAATCAAAACTATTCTAATTCATATCATTTGGAATCAAAACTATTATAATTCATATTCTTAATCAAAACTATTCTCATTAGAAGTTCGCCTCCTCGTGGATCAGCTTTGGGAATCCCTCGTCGCTGAAGGATGACCAAAGGTAATCCTTGTATGCCTGTTGGAGGTTCAGGAGACGTCCTTGGCGTTTTCTAAGCGGAAAACGTAACTTCGGCGTTTACTTCAACATTTTTTAACGAAAAATGTGACTGCGAGGTTTACATTGTTCTTTTCCCATAGTTCAAGGTTTTAGTTGTCTAAGATTTTTCTTCAAGGTTTTTTGTATTACTAACCTCAAACTATAGAGTTTGTTTTGTTAATTTTCCTTTTTTTATTTGAATAGAATAGCTTATCATCAAGGGAGAGAAGTGGTAAAGCTACCCAAACTAAAAAAAATGTTAAAAGTTAATGGTTTTTTAGGAAAATTAACAAAACAAATCCTAAACTTTGAAATAAGTGACAAGTCAAACCTTAAATAAATTTCATGAACAACTAAAACCTTGAACTATAGAAAATAAATGACACAAACCTCACAGTCACGTTTCCCATAAAAAAAAATGTCGAGGCAAACACCGTAGTCACATTTTCCATTTAAAAACGTCAACGATCATTCAACGGGAATGTCCAAGGATCAATAGCGGACGTTCTTTAATAGCAAGGGACATCCAAGGTTGATCCACAAGGAGGGGCATTCTAGTTTCCATCGAAAGTTCGAGGGATGTCCATGTTGGCCATTAGATGAAGAGATGGACGCCCTTTAATGGGAGGAGGGGCACTGGCCGATGAAGCTTCATACCCATTGGGTGGAGGGATGAAAGTCCTTTAACGAGGATGGATGGCCAAGATGAAAGATGACCATCCTTCAAAGGCATTGGCAGACGATGGTTCATGTCCGTTGAATCGAGGGACAGATGTCTCTCAATGAGGATGAATAACTAGGATGGAGGATGACCATCCTTCAAAGACGTCATAAAATGAAGGTTCATGCCTATTGGATCAAGGGACAAACATCCCTCAATGAGGATGGACAGCTTGGATGGAAGATGGACATCCTCCAAAGACGCTAGTGGACGTTATGTTGAAGGGGGTCACGTACAAGGCATACATTTTTTTTAAAATGCGAGAAGACTTCCTCCACTTACGACTATTGAAGGGGGTCACGTACAAGGCATACATTTTTTTTTAAATGCGAGAAGACTTCCTCCACTTACGACAGACGTCCCTCATTCATCAAGGGACGTCCCTAAACCAAAAATGGACGTCCCTAAGCCCACAACGGACATCCTTCAATACTTAAAGATGATGTTGTTAAGCATTGAAGGACATCTCTCAATACTAAACAAGAACATTGAGTGAACTAAATTCCATCTATATAAGTGGTAAGGATGTCCTCTGCAAGAACAAATGGCAACCCTAAATCTCTTAACACATCCATGAGCGAAAAAGTGTAATATCATGAATTTTTATTGAGCTGAAGGCATAACTTAAGTGTTAATTTTGGGGATGATAGGAGCTGAGTTGGATAAGTAAAGATATTGGTCAAGAGAAACATAATTTGAATAAGTGAATTATGATACCCCGTTATATTCATAATTACCCTATGGGAAGAATGAAGGTTAATTGAAGAATTGTTTAATGATATTGGAGTTAGATTGAATGATATCAACTAGATCGACAGTTAGTGGAATTAGTAAGAGAAGATATACCTTGATATAATAAGGTTGAAGGTATAGGATTTATACTATTTTAGGGAGGCATGCAATAACAGAGTTCCTATCAAATAAAATATGCAGAAAAACCATTCTATCTCCTAAACTATAGTCTCCAAAGAGCAAATAATGAAAACTACAGCACATAAAACATGGCAAACATCCTACTCCTCCGATGTAGGTCCTTATGGACAAACAACATGAGATATTCCTTACCTCGTGCGTCTCTTCTCTTCACTTTCCTCAACACTGATCTCCTCACCATGGATAGAAATCTCACAGAAACTCTCTCTCTCTCTCTCTCACCAGTTTTTCCAGAACCCCCAAAACTTCTCGCCCATCCTTCCTATTTATACACCACTCAAGTGACTCTCTCTCTCTCACCAGTTTTTCCAGAACCCCCAAAACTTCTCGCCCATCCTTCCTATTTATACACCACTCAAGTGACTCTTCGGTCACTCCCTGAAGATGAAGAATCGAGAAGATGAGACGCCTGAACATCAACTGGAGTGTCAACAGACGCTCATATGCTTTTGGCGTTCGAATATCCCTTCCAGAAAGTGATAATAATTTGCGGTCGATCGATTTGTTTCTTGGCAAAACGACCACAGATTCAATGATCAGCCGCAAATTTTGTCTTTCAAAATTTCTGATCAATGGCGCCAATCGATTGACGCTGACAATTGACCGCAGTACACGACCGCAAATCCTTCAATAATTATTTTCGTTAGAATTATTTTTAATTCCTTAATTCCTTCAAATTTTTATTAATAATAATGTTCCAACACCTTCTACTTCATAACAAAACATAGATATATTATATCTTCTCTTAATTCGATAATTACGCAAAACCAAATACCCTAGGTCCTCAAAATTTCAGCTACTGGAACAATTCTGGATATTTAGCTTCCATTTCATCTTTTCTCTCCCAAGTAGCTCCTTCAATTGTATGATTCTGTCATAATACCTTAATGAGCGGAATCTTCTTGTATCTTAGCTCTTTAACTCTTGAATCCAAAATCCGTATTGGCTTTTCCTCATAACTTAAATTTGGTTGAATAACAACATACTCCTCAGGTTCCACCTAGATTGGATTCCCCAAACATTTTCTTATCATAGACACATGGAACACGTTATAAACTCCATCCATCTTAGTTGGTAGTAATAATTGATATATCATTTTCCCAATCCTCTTAGCAACAGGAAACAGACCAACGTATAGTGGACACAACTTACCCTTCCTCCCAAATCGCATGACTCCCTTCAATAGTGATATTTTGAGAAATACCAAGTTCCCCTCCTCAAATTCCAATTCTCTACGATGATTATCAGCATAACTTTTCTAGCTACATTGTGCAGCTAGCATTCATTGACGAATAATTGTAACAAACTCCTTAGTTTGTCATATCATATATGGTCTATAGAACCCCGCTTCACCAACCTCATCCCAATGTAAGGGAGACCTACACTTCCTTCCATACAAGGCCTCGTAAGGCGTCATTCCTATCGTAGCCTGATAGCTAATGTTGTAAGTAAATTCTACCAATAAAAGCATTCTTCTCCATCCACTATGAAACTCTAACACACATGCCCTCAACATATCCTCCAATATTTGAATTGTTCGCTCACTTTATCCGTCAGTTTGAGGATGGTAATCTGACTAAATTTTAACTTCGTTCTCATAACCTTGTTTAAACTTTTCCAAAATGAGGAGGTAAATCTAGGATCTCGATCTGACACAATTCAGACAGGCACCCCGTGTAGGCGTACAATCTCTTTAATGTACAATCTAGCAAATTGATCGATTTTATAAGTCATAGCTACCGGTAAGAAGTGAGAAACCTTGGTTAGCCTATTGACAATCACCTAGATTGCATCATGTCCTCTTATAGTTTTGGGCAATCCCGAGACGAAGTCCATAGTGACATGTTCTCACTTCCATTCAGGTATAAGCATTGGTTGTAACATTCCCCCAGGTCTTTGGTGTTCCGCTTTCACCCGTTGACATACCTGACACAAGGCGACGTACTGAGCAATATTGTATTTCATCTCAGGCCAGTAGTAATGTGATTTGAGATCCTTATACATGTTGTTGCAGCCATGATGGAAAGAAAATTTTGAGAAATGAGCTACACATAAGATTGTTAGTCGTAATTCTGATTTTCCCGGCACATATCATCTATCCTTAAATTTCACGATCTCATGGCCAGAGATGGAATAGAATTGGTATTTCTCGAGAGTGGGGTTTAATTTAAAGTCTTCACATTTCTTATCCTCAACTTGAGCCTCTTTAATCCTTTCCAGTATCGAGGGTTTCAATGTCAAAGTGGATAAAAGAGAAGTTAACCATGTAGTAACCAACTGCATATTCAGTTTTTGAATATCCGAGTAGATCTCAACCTATATTTCTTCATGTACCATGTTCAAAACTGCCATCTTCCTACTGAGGGCATCCGCTACCATATTTGCTTTTCCGAGGTAATACTTGATTTCACAGTCATAGTCTTTCACCAACTCCAACCATCGTCGTTGTCTCATATTCAATTCCTTCTGGGTAAAGATGTATTTTAAGCTCTTATGTTCCAAAAAGATCTCACATCGCTGCCCATATAGGTAGTGTCTCCACATTTTAAGAGAAAACACGACCTCAGCAAGTTCTAAATCATGAGTGGGGTAATTTGCCTCATATGGTTTCAATTGTCTAGAGGCATATGCAACAACCTTCCCGTTTTGCATGAGTACAGTGCCTAATTCATTCTTAGAAGCATCGCAATAGATGTAAAAACTACCGTCTTCAACCGACAGAGTTAAGATAGGAGCCAAAGATAGAAACCGTTAATTCTCCTCACACTTGTCCGTCCACCAAAATCGTGCATTTTTCTTTGTTAAGCCTGTCAAGGGTAGTGCAATTTTTGCAAACCCATTTATAAATCTCCTGTAATATCCAGCTAAACCCAGAAAACTTCTTACTTCACCCACATTCCTTGGTTGCGACCATTCAGCTACCGCTTGAATCTTTGTAGGGTCTACTTCAATACCTTCTTTGGAAATTATATGACCAAGAAAACTCACTTTATTTAACCAGAATTTGCACTTAGAGAACTTCGCGTACAACTTATGTCTTGCCAATATAGAAAGAGAAATGCTTAAATGTTCTCTATGTTCCTCCTCAGAGCACGAATAAATTAATATGTCATCGATAAATACGATAATGAATTTATCTAAATATTCACTAAATACCTGGTTCATCAAATCCATAAATGCCGCTTGGGCATTAGTCAATCCAAATGACATAACCAGAAACTCATAGTGTTCGTATCGCATCCTGAATGCAGTCTTAGGTATATCATCAGACCTAATTTTTAACTGATAATATCTAGATCTGAGGTTGATCTTTGAAAAGATGCAAGCTCCTTATAATTGATCGAACAAATCATCAATTCGAGGAAGAGGGTATCGATTTTTAATAGTTACTTTGTTCAACTCATGATAATCGATGCACACTCTCATCAACCCATCCTTCTTCTTTACAAATAACACCAGTGCTCCCCACTATGAAAAGCTAGGATGAATGAATCCATTGTTAATTAACTCCTCAAGTTGGACCTTTAATTCTCTTAATTCAGCTGGGGTCATTCTGTATGGATTCTTTGAAATCAGTTCAGTTCCAGGGTGAAGGTCAATCACAAATTCGATTTCACGATCCAGAGGTAATCCAGGAAGTTAGTCCATAAAGACATCTGGAAAATCTTGGACAAAGGTAATTTCCTCCATACTTGTTTTTTATGCAACCGTTGTGTCCAATACATTAATAAGAAACCTTCAACTCCATTTCTCATTAACCGGTCAGCCTTGAGCGCAAAGATCACAATCAATCTGCCTTTTTCCTTGACTCCAATAAATGTATGTTGTTAGCCATCATGGCAAAAAAAACAATACTTCTCTTTTTCTACAATTAATTATTTTTTGGTGTTGGAATAACCAATTTATACCCATGATAATATCATACCCTTTCATGTCAATGACAATCAAGTCAGCATAGAAAATTTGATTGTTTATGTTTATGGCATAAGCCTTTAGGATTCCATTGGTAGTTAGGTATTCACCGAAGGGCAGGAGAACACAATAATTACTTTCTTTTGATTCAGGGAAACAATTTATCTTTGTACTAAATCCCTTTGAAATAAAGGAATGAGTAAGACCAGAATCGAACAAAATATATGCCGATATACCATTAATATAAATCGTTCTTGATACAAACAAATTGGCATGTCATTATAAACTACCCATCATTCCACGGAATTAATGTAATGACTTCAATAATAAGACGTACCTGACACCACAGCAGGTTGGTCATCCCTCACCATTTCGTCCTTTTGTAGTTGAGGTCCTTCATCACCATACAGAGAAAAGACTCTTGGTGCCACGCCACCAGATCCACCAACACCAATTGAGCAAAATTTAGCGATATGCCCAGATTCTCCACATCTAAAACACCGACTAGTTCCAATTCGACATTCCCCAAAGTGGTTCTTGTTGCACTTTGGACATTGATTCGACTGTTGAGTCCTCACATTAGATGGGCCAATGTTTGTCATATTCATCGGGCGTTTATCTCTCATCTGTTGTATTTTATATTCTGAAGGCCTTTTTGTCCCTTTGTTCATCATGAGTCCACTCTTCTGTTGTTGATTAAGAGTATTCTTTCAAAAATTTTTGATTTGCCTCACGCTGTTGAACCACCATTAACTCAGCATCTTCAACTTCTAATACCTTAGCCACAATCTTCGAATAAGGGACATCCTGAGTGCTAGAAATCTTAACTTCTCTGAGAATCTCGACTCTCAGTCCATAGACAAACTGATGGACCTTGTGTTCATTGTTTTCCACCAAGTGTGACGCAAATCGAGAGAGTGCCTCAAACTTTCTCCATATTATGATGCAGTTCCAGTTTGGCGTAACATGACAAACTCCAATAATTTCTTCGATCGGACAGTCTAGCTGAAATATTTCTCACAGAAGATCTCTTTAAATTGATCTCATGTCAAAGCCCGAACATCGCGTGTCGCCTTAATAGTATCCCACCAAAACCTCGCATCTTAAATCAGTAAGTACGCAGCACACGAAATCTTCTCGATCTCCCTGATCCTTGTAAATTCAAACATGTCCTCCAGAGACCGAATCCACTCCTCAGCACATAGCATTAGCCACATTCCTATTGAAGCATGGAGGTTTAAGTCTCCTAAACTTCTGCCAACCAGCTTCTACTGGAACCACCACTTGACGTCAATTTTCATTTCCATTTTCCTTTTTAGCAAGACTCTCTACAATTTCCGTCAAGCGATCGAGAACATTGTTTCTTTCATCACGTGGAGCATGATTCTCTTGGCCAATATCATTCTCATATCCAGCGGCTCCATTTCTATTGTCGTCGTTATCATTTTCAATATTGGCTTGAACGTTTCCTCTAGTTCTCTGTACCATTCTATTATCCTACAATAATATTGTTTTTATCCAATATTAGCTATTTCAAAAGGCTAACTAATTTTCATAGGGAATGTACATTAAGAAGCATTTAGGTTCATTAGGCAAAAAAGGGTACTTATATTTTATTAATTTATGTTTAATGTTCCTAATAAAACCTCAAGCTAATTATTCTAGGAAAAGCTTAGTTAATTATCTATCACACAATATTTTATATCAAGAATACTAATAAAATTAAGTAACTACAGGCAATTTATACTAACACATCAACTCTACACTAATAGAACACTTCATACAATTAGCGCAATAAAGCAATGTAATAAAGCAGTTACAGTTACAGTTACAGAAGTATGTTGCGACCAATCTCGTGTTACCAACAGTCTACAAAACCGCATTAGATCCGATTATGCTCTGATACCATAATTGTAACATCCCATTTTCATTTACAGATTTTTTGTAAAATTTTGAACATTTAAAAATCCATTAAAACATATTTTATTGAAAAACATCAGAGTACATTATACGGAATAAAAACAATTATTGTCTTACAGAAATAACATAATGAAAATACTTAAATCCATAACAAAGTCTTTATGTCATAAAATAACTTTTATTCATTAGAGTCATAACCCCTGAGGTCGATTCATGCATGGTAACACAAGCTTGCATCACATCACACCTCTCCAACTTTCACTTTCAATCAGCTCGCAATCCATACCTACATCACAGGAGAAATAATGAGCCTATTGCTCAGTAAGGAATATAAAATGAAATGCAACTGTAAACTCTATGACAACTCTACATGCTTTAGCCTCATATATCTGTAAGCTGGGTGAGAGCAACCTCTTCAGTTTTTGAACTCACTGCCAGGATTCGTTTTTGTGAGAGCAACCTCTTCAGTTTTCGAACTCACTAAAAATGAGTCCACTTACATTTACATTCATTTACTCATGGGTGAGAGCAACCCCCGCAGTTTTCGAACTTACCCCCCGTTGAGTAAGAGCAACTTCTTCAGTTTTCGAACTTACTCAAAGAGTTGTTTTCTACGTGTGAGCAACCTCTTCAGTTTCCAAACTCACGTAAAAAACACCATTTATTATCTTCATTATTAGCTCATGCAATGCATTACGTGCAATCCTACTAACATATCTACATGAATGTCACACACAGCAGTTCATATATCGCAAACAATATTACAAACAACTAACACACAATACTACGCTTCAATTGTAATCTTAGTACTAAACATGTTTCTATTAACATATTACACTATAATATAATACATCTATTTCTCTATCCTTGATGCATTATTTCTATCTTAGTCTTTAACAGTATAAGTACTATCATATGGAAACAACCACTTGAACATGAATTGAGGACTTATACTAATTAACTATTTTTATCATGTAATTAATGTAATTTTTTTCGTATCTATATAATGTACCCATACTTCTAATTTTTCCATTTAATATAATCTAATAAATTTCTATTTATTCTAATTGATGCAGGGATTATCATTTAAGGCAAACTATCTATTCACCAAGTGTAAATAACCAAATTTAAAGTCTAGTTTAATATTAAGGAATATTACAATTTAAACCTTGAACTACCTATAAACTAGGTATGAAAAATACTCTGTCTACATATAAATTCATTTCATCCTCTCTGTTAAATTTATACAGATTCCCCCTACCAACCATTTACTAACCTAATAAATTATAGAGCATAAAACAACAGGAATTACTGTATAATATTAACTTGCGGGGGATAATAAGGAAAACATTCGTAAACACCCTACAAGAAAACATGCAACCCATCCCTTCTTCATCACTAACTGTCAATATCTTAAGCTATTTTCATCACATTTACAGGCAATCTAACAACATGATCAAAGAACTGTTATTAAGTAACAAGGCATGCAATAACAGAGTTCCTATCAAAGAAAATATGCAGAAAAACCATTCTATCTCTTGAACTATAGTCTCCAGAGAGCAAACAACGAAAACTACAGCACATAAAACACAGCAAACATCCTACTCCCGTGATGTAGGTCCTTACGGACAAACCACATGCGATATTCCTTACCTCGTGCGTATCTTCTCTTCACTTTCCTCAGCACTGATCTCCTCACCGTGGACAGAAATTTCACAGAAACTCTCTCTCTCTCTCTCTCACCAGTTTTTCCAGAACCCCCAAAACTTCTTGCCCATCCTTCCTATTTATACACCACTCAAGTGACGCTTCAGTCACTCCCTAAAGATGAAGAATCGGGAAGATGAGAAGCCTGAACGCCAACTGGAGCGTCAACAGACAAAACTCATCTGCTTCTGGCATTCGAATATCCCTTCTAGAAGGTGATAATAATTTGCCGTCAATTGATTTATTTCTTAGGAAATTGACCGCAAATTCAATGATCAGCTACAAATTTTGTCTTTCAAAATTTTCGATCGATGGTGCCGATCAATTAACGCTAACAATCAATCGTAGTACACGACCACAAATTCTTCAATAATTCTTTTCGACAAATTTTTTTTTAATTCCTTAATTCCTTCAAATCTTTATTAATAATAATGTTCCAACACCTTCTACTTCATAACAAAACATATTTATATTATATTTTCTCTTAATTTGATAATTACATGAAACCAAATACCCCGGGTATTATAGAAATTTCCTTATCCTCTTCTGGAGAACCACGGGAAGTCATCCGAGAGCTGTAGAAGAAAAGTTGCACTATTTGGTCCAAGAATTCACTGGCAGAGGCAACCGAACCAGGTTAACACAATCCAGCGAACTAGTAGGACTGAACCTGCACATTCCAGCCGTTTCCTTTGCGAACTGCCAGCCCCTGCCCAATTCGTCAACTCGTCCCTGCAAATCCCAACTGCAATCCAAATGAAGCAGCAATCAACAACAAGGAATCAACCAACTCACCACGACCCAAAGCTAAAAATCGCAGCGCACAGGAGAAATCGTCTCGTAGCCTGAGCATTCCACTGACGCAACCCGCACCACAACTCGCATCCATCGTCATCATACGCTGCAGCCATACCACACCACATGCTCGGAGTCTTCCCACGATGTCGCCAACAGCCCGAGCCCAAGCTCCCTCTCGCTCGCTAGCTAGCTCTCCATCACGCGATCTCCCTCTCTTTCTCTCTTTTGTTCTTCACGAATGGCCACGTGCCAAATAGAATTCTCTTCCTTTGATTCAACCAAACCAACACTAGCCTGAATCAGTTTGGCTGAACCGGTTCAGCCCCTTCACTCCCTTCCTTAATGATCCTTCATTTTAATTCTCCATTTAATTCCCTAATTAATTATCTTCTTAAATTTTAATTACAACTAATCCAATTTCTTTTTCTCCTTTTTGCTAATAATCGGCCACCCATTATTTTTCAGACCGAGCCGAACCAAACTGGTTCAATCCATATTTCTCTCCTTTCTTTTATCCCATTTTTCGGTCAATTTTCATGACCGCAATCACGACCGTATTGCGACCGAAATTTCGACCGCAACATGCGACCGCACATAGACTGCAAAATCAATGAATTTGACAGATTCAAATCCTTCACGTCCGCAACTAGACCACAATTCGGCTACAGTGCTACCCAAAATGTAGTCATAAGTGCATTTCGAACGCAAACCGCCTACACCCAACCTCAACCTCAGTAAGATCAAAAATGCAAGTGTGACCCGTAACACATTTCGGACTCAAACCACAACCATGTGGTCGACCACAGTGCGACCGAAAACCTGAATTGTACAATTTCCATTACAATTTCGTACCATAATCACACCTAACAATTTCCCATACGTTTACACGGTATTAATCCAACAAAATATTGTCCTGCAATATAATATATTTATTTTCTCAAAATTCATTACATTATATAAACAGGAAAAAATTATTGGGATATTACAGTGGGGGCCCCTAACCCGCCAGCCTGGTGGGACAACTCACCAGGCCCGTGAGCCAAGCTCGCCTCGCCGAGCTTCGAAACAACCCAAAAATATTTAGATTTAAAGTGTAAAATGAGCCCAAAATGGGGTTCGGGCCGTAGTCCAAACAACTAGGTCGTGACCCAATATCAAGCCTAGGTCGCGGCCTAGCCCTTGGCCGAGCCGTGGGGCCACAACCCCACAATGACTGGGCCACAGCTCCTCCAAGCCAAGGTCCCTGGGCCGCTACTCCAGACCTTTCAAGTCATGGTTCAACGTTGTCTTCTTCAAAGCCAACGCACATTTTCACTTGAATTCCCAAAATTTTGATGAATCCAAGATCAAAATGATCCACAACATACTAGGTCAACCAACAACAATCTTTTTGTCCAAAATTGCATAACTTTAAGTCTAAAAATTGTCTTTAACTCTTTAATGAGTTCATAACACATCAACATAATTCAATCTAAATCACAATAAATATAAGGTGGAAAAAAAGATTTACCTCTCTGAAAAACGTATAAAATTCTAAACAATCAAACCCCAATTTCACAACAACTTAACCCAAATGACAGAGTATGAATCTAGAATGATATCATTGATCAAAACCTCACCCTTAACAAAGAATTCAACATAACAACAGGGAGATATCACTTACTGGAATTCTCCACGCTTCCAATTATGATCAACTCTGCCTAAGACACTCTCTCACACTTTGAAAAACTCACTATCGCTTGGGAAAATCTTGACGCGTAAATGTGTGTGCAAATAATGTTGAGTATCGATCCCATGATGACAAGTTTAGCACACTTTAAATCTAAGCAAAACAATAAAAATAAAAAGAGAATTGAAATGATGATTCGGATGTTGAATAACACAAACAAACAAATCCTCCACTAATTGGGTGTAGCAGGAAGACTCATCTTCGTCCTCTGTCAAATCCTCGCCTGCAAGTCTTTTTTTTTCTGTTTCTCATCTGTGGGTCCTCTCCTTTTATGTCTTAGGTTGCTCCTATTTTTCTTCTATTATTTCCTCCACTAATTTAGCCAATTAATTTCCTCCACTAATTTGGCAATTAATTTTCTTCTTATGGGATGATTTGATTTTTTTCTCTCTTATCCAACTACGAATTTAGATTTGAATCAAATTCTTATTTTACTTAAGATTTTCTATTCTCTTTTATTTCTAGAATCTTCTATTTGATAAAAAAATTTAATTTTTTTTTCTTGATAAGTCTCCACTTCATTTCCTGCAATTAATTATTCTTTCTGTCATAAATCTACATAAAATATAATTTTCCATTAGTTATATCAATTATTTCTCGTTAAAGTATCATTTTTATTTATTATATCACATATTTTCAACAATTTGCATATAAAATATACTATCACAATAACTCTTTTTAAACAGTTAATAGTAGAGGAGAGGAGGAATGGGTTATTATGGAGAGAAACCTTCCTCATTCAACGTAACTTCTCCCTCACAAATAAATTCCAATTTAATTTGTATTTTAAATTACAAAAATCTCCTGACTATTATATTCTCAATTTGATAATAAACTCTAAACTTCCGCACGTGAAAATCACTAATTCATTACCTCCCCAAAGTCGGATCATTTTTCATTTCTTTCCCCATTTTCTTTCAGGCTGTGGCACATTTGATATTTTCAATAGTAATAAAAACATAATTCTCTGGAATTGAAGTATATTCATAATTTATGTCAAACATAGCATTTCATTGATTAATCAAGACATTTGTGGAAATTAAGAAAAAACAATCATGCATTATAAGATTTGAAGTGTAAGAATTATCAATGATATATCATTTTATCTAGAATTATTCTTTTTGGCCTTCCTAAAACTTCATTTTTTTGTAATTTCACCCGCTCATTCTTAATTACTTATGAAATATTTTATTAATTATTTTATAATTTTTCTTCTATTTTATTAATTATTTAGTTTTATATAAGTTCATACTCCACGATCTACCTTCATTGATTAGCGTGATATAAATGAGAAGAAATGTGGTCGCAAACTGCAAAAGACCCTTTCTATGGCCGTTGTCTGTGGTTAATGACATGTTACAAATGGTCTATGAATTAGGTTTCCATCATCACTCTCTCTCTCTCTCTACCATTGTCAGAGCAGAGAAGAGACGAAACCCTAGAACTTGATGCGTTTGTTTCAACGCCCAGAACCAAAAAGCAATCATCATGTCTTCTTCTTCACCCTTGTTCCGTCGCCATCATTCTCCCCACACCCTCCCTTTCTCTCTTTTCCTCTACCACCCCATTGTCCATCTTCAACCCTCCATCATCATTTACAACCCACAACCACCAGATCTCTCAGCTATCGCTGTGCTTTTCTCTCAACTCAACTTAGATTAGGGAGTACCCTTTTCCAGCTTTCCATCTGCTTTCACTTGGTTTTGATTTGGCGGGTCTGCCTCATCTTTTCTCTTATCCATTCAAGGGCAAGCTACAAAGTTTGAAGGCTGTTGTTCTCTTTCTCGAAAGGCTTTTCCAGGTCTATCTACTTCTGGGGAATCAAGCATCTTGGTCCGATTCTACCTTTATATTTGCATGGTTTGCTATTTATCAAGCTTTTTCTTGGGTAGCAGCTTCTATAATCCTTGTCGTAGATTTGTTACATATAATATGTTTTTTGGGTTGTTCAGTTAAATCTCTCTCCTCTCTCTACAAGTTTGACCTAGTTTCTGCTCATTTCCTTCGATGTATCAAAAGATATATTAATAGATCTGAGGATCTATGGTATCTTGAATAAGTGTCAGAGACGAAATGTTATTTTTTGGGAGTTGATTGAACGAAGGAAGAGAAAATTTGCTATATTTTCCGAGAAAAGAGCAATAATGGATTGAACTAGGTTTTAGCTGGTTCAGGAGAAGTTCAATAATGGAGCAGATTTAATCATGAGAACCAGCTAAAACCTAGGCAACAATGGAGGCTATATATTTAATCAAGTCTAAGAATCCATAATGATCTCGGCCTTCACCTTATGAATTGTCTTTTCAATTCCCAAACCAATCATAAATATTTAAGAGCGGAGGGTTTGATGCAATCTATCTGAATGTGTGCTAATCCATCTTGAATGGCTGGACCAGACTAAAACAAAAGTAGAGAGGTGATGAGCAATGAGCATATAAGTCGAGTTCATCATAGTGAATGAAGAAGTTGATATATAAGCATATGAGAGATATAATGGACGACAAAACCGGACTATAACCACAGTTCATACCGAACCCAGAAACCATGGGTTCAGTTGGTTTTGACTTCTATGAGTATTGTGACTGGTTCTAAATATATAAGATTGAATTGTCTTTTACAGTTGGGTGTGCGATTTTAACAATAACAAATTGTTAGAAGTTAAGGGAATGGTGAATCACAAAGTGAGATTCAAAATTAAACTGTGATTCAGCCCAAGACGCTTAAACTCAACAAAATTTGTCCAAAGGAATATATTTTAACAAATTAATTTTCATTTTTATCTTATAACCAAGTCTGAATGGAACTGGAATCGAATCATATCTTACGATTTGGTTTCTAATATCCACATTGCTGGTTTCAAAATCTTACGGTTAGCTTGAAGTTTGGTTTGATTCGACCTCGAAACGAGAGTGGAGTGGACGGTGCGCCATAGATATCATCCATAGAAATATGCAAAGTAAAACATCTGGGTTCTGCAATCCTGTAAACAATAGAGCCATAAAAAGCAGGTTGCATCACGTAAGTAATGCATTCAATGAAATATGCAGAGAGGACAAAATCCCACTAGTTTTTAATCCAAACATATACAGCAGACAACTTTCGACCGAAAGTCTTCTTTTGCGAACTCCATTAAATGGGGGTTCGAACCCAGCCAGTTTCGACTCTTTATGTACACATTTAATGGGTCTTTTCTGTAATACTTATGTTTTTGTTCTTCTTTTGGGCCTCGGCCGGGGCGGGGGCGGAATGAATATGGTTGTTTTTCAAATGAATTCTCTGCTCTGAACAACTTATCGGAGGGATACTCCCGTGTAGCTTCCAGTTCCACCCATGGCTTTTGGTCATGGGTATCATAATGCTCCTGCTGCGTTCATGGTTGACTCGTCTTCTGCCGCAATGCGATTCCTAAATGTAAATCCAAGATCTTTGCTAATTGGGCAAAATGGGTCTCCTTCTTTTGCTTTAAATGGTCATACTACCATTTGTAAGGACAGTTTTATAGTATACAGCTATAGAACACAACATAAAGTGAGAAGCTTAACAATTAAGCGAGGTTGCTGTAAACAAATGAAGGTGATGGTAGTGTTTGCTTCTTTATGTTTTTCTAATAAAAAAAGGATTTACTTTCTTAGCAGGGACCGGACAGGACAACCCAGAAATGGGGTCACACTCGTGCCACGGCTTGGCTGTTCAATTATTATTAGATTTCTTTGTTATTATTTATGTTTCTATCATTCAATCAGGTCTTCCTAATCATCGTCATGAACGGGCGAGTGGAAGTAAGAGAACGAAGAGAGAAGAGCGAGAGTAAGAGTTATGGAGTTTGCTTTTTTTGCACATGCGATATGTAAAGCAGAGGTTAGTGTTCGCAGGGGATAAAAGGAAGCTTTGATTGGTTTGATTTGATTACGTCAACAGCTTAAATAAATACAAAAAGCTTTGAAATTTAAAAAAATGAAGAAATGAGAATTTTAATTGATGATAATATCTTCTTCTTGTTTGATTTTCCGAAAGCCAGGGAATTTGAAGAAACGATCGTCTCTTTTTCTCACCTCCTCCCCCATTTTTCTCGTCTTTCTCGATTCATTCAGTTGAGAAATTCTCAATTTCCGATTTTTTTCGCCAGAAATCGTGGACTTTGAGCAACAACTCTTCAGGGTTTCGATGGACGGCCTCAACGAAGTTTTCATCTTTTGGTGAGGGAAGCGCTGCAACTCGGACAGAAATGGAGTTTCAAGAAGGGTTGATGAGGCTCGTGGCTCAGAAAGCCATGTACAATAAATGCGTTTTTGAGAAAGAAAGTCCAAGAGCCGACGCAGTTTCCGAGCTAATAGCTAGTCCCAGGCGGAAATGGAGGATCTTTCGGAGGTCTCCTTCTGAAACTCCATCGAACCCATTGGCAGAGCGAGCCCCCAAAGAGTTCCTCTGCCCTATTTCTGGAGCTTTAATGGCGGATCCTGTTATCCTCACGTCGGGTCACACTTTCGAAGCTGTCTGCGTTCGAGTTTGTAAAGGTGTCAACTTCACACCTAAACTTCCAGATGGTTCCATGCCAAATTTCTCGTCGGTAATCCCCAATCTCGCTCTTAAATCCGCCATTTTAAACTGGTGCAAGAATTCTTGCTTAAACCCACCGAAAGCACTCGATTTAAGCGCCGCAGAAGAGCTTGTCCGTTCGTTAATGGCGTCACAATATAAAAAATCTATCTCCCAAGGAAAAAGCAGGGAAGAACTGATTCAGGGAGATGAAGAGAGTCAATTATATTCGAGCTCAGACGAATCAGTTAACATGGCGATATGCACACCGCCGCCATCTCTCAACAACCGCCCCAGTTGCTGCTCGCTGTCATCTTCATCCGATATCGAAACTCTAAAACCCACGTCGCTCGAAGAGGAGATAATCGCGAAGCTCCAGAGCCCTCAAATCATCGAAATTGAAGAGTCGCTCGTTTTACTTCGGATGATGACGAGAACAAGAGAAGAATGTAGGGCCCACCTCTGCACGCCTGGATTGCTCTCGGCCCTCCGACCTCTGATCGTCTCCCGCTACACCGCCATCCAAGTGAACGCAATTGCAACTCTGGTGAACCTCTCTTTGGAGAAGACGAACAAAGTGAAGATCGTACGGTCAGGAATTGTTCCCAATCTGATCGATGCCTTGAAGGGGGGATCCCCCGAGGCGCAGGAGCACTCTTCCGGTGCACTCTTTAGCTTAGCCCTTGATGATGCCAACAAAACTGCCATAGGAGTGCTCGGAGCATTGCCGCCTCTGATCCATAGCCTCCGATCCGAAAGTGAGCAGACTCGGAATGACTCGGTTCTCGCGCTGTACCATCTCTCCCTCGTTCAGAGCAATCGGTCAAAGCTGGTCAAGCTTGGGGCGATCACTGGATTCTTGGGTATGGTTCGGTCGGGCCATTTGACGGGTCGGGTTCTACTAATATTGTCTAACTTGGCTTCATGTGTACACGGGCGGGCCGCAATATTGGATTCGGGTGGGGTGGAGTGTATGGTGGGAATTTTGAAAAGTGAGTTGGCTTGCGAGAGTTGTTTGGCTGTGTTGAACGGACTGAGCGAGGGGGGACTAAGGTTCAAGGGCCTGGCCAAGGCTGCCGGGGCAGCAGAGGTGTTGATAGGCATGGAGAAGGCGGGGAGCGATTGGGCAAGAGAGAAGGCGAAGAGGCTATTGGAGATGATGAATGAAAGAACCGAGGAAGAGGGAGAAGTTACTGATTGGGAGAATGTGCTAGAGTTGGGGTTGGACACCAGTATTTGAGTTGATGTTGTGTGGGGGAGTGTTTTTGAGATTTTGGGTTTGTATTTTGAATATTATTTCATTTGTTTTACAAGGTTGGTTTCATTTGTCATCATTTTAACTCGCCTACTACAGAAAACAGAGCAAAACGTTGTATAAATATATATTGAAAGACAAGTTGAATAATCCAAGCTTCAAACTAAATTTTCGAAATAACCAGTAGTTTTGAAAAACAGAATGTCTAGACAAAAATCTCTTCTTCATCTTCAAAACTCAAATTCAAAGTTTGTAGCTTAAAACCTGAACCTTGTATGGTCTCGATCAACCCGGAAGCAACCCCAGTGGCTTGTACTGTCGTTTGCTTTGTCAACTACAAAAAAGAGGAAATAGAATTATTGCAAAATTTGTTAACACAAAATTGTATCAATGTTAGTGATCATTACAACTATACCAGATAATCATGAAATGATCAAACCAAATATTATCATAGCCATCCAGGATATTTCAAGCAGGCAAGATGCACTTTTATTGTAAATGCAGAGCAATCAGAGAGAGAGAGAGATGGTACTAAATTATAAAGAAGATTTTCAATCTAATAAGCATCATAATAGTACAAGATATTTGATGAAAACTAGCTTTCCCATTTCGCCCAGGTGAGAACTAATAATGAAGATGCACACTATTTTAATGTGGTGTTACAGTAATTGCTACATGTTCTGTTCTCAAGGCCTGGCATATTTACAAGCAATTAGGAAGTCTAATGCATACCTCAACAGATGCAATGCCCTCAACAACTTGAACTTTCATATTGGTTATATCCTCCAGTCCCTAAAAAGAATAAATGCATCAAAATTTTGAAAACTTCAACTTCTTCAAACACAAAAAATCCCTAATGCTAAAGGAATGAAGGGTGAAAAACAGCAAGAGAGACAAACACATGGGATGGACGCAGATGTGAAATCTAATAGCAAAAATACCATAAAATTACATTATCTAAATTCGCAATTATTGCACCTTGATGCCACTTGATTATGATAAGCTTATGTTTCTTAGAGAATTTACCTTAAGTTGAAATGGTTGATCACAATCTGAAATTTCCTATTGCAGTTTCACAATCTTTATAACTTTGAATGCATAAGGTAAGAGTTTATAAGGGCCACTTTTGTACAAGTGACCGAATGGAAAAAACTTGACTATTTCATACTGTGCTCAATGAACAAAAGCCTCATCTAAACTTGACCATGAAGGTATCACTAAGAAACATTCAAATTATCATATGAACTTTGAACTCTTTAACTTTATGAGCACTGATTGATTCATTTTTTGAACTAGAAAATCAAATGTTCCAGTTTGGGGATTTGTTGTATTTCTCTAATAATCTTCTCATTTTCAAATGTACACCAATGAAGCATTTCCCTAAGCGAAAAATGAATTGCATATTTAGAATTGCCTTGCACTGCAGCTATTCTATACAATCCTACTTCATACATAATCAAATAATTTGATTAGGATGATAAAATGAAAATCCAAGATATTAAGAACTGATAAGGAATCCAAAAATATAGAGTAAAACAATAATGAGGATACGTAGATAAACCTCGAGGGCTCTAGTGACAGTAGGAATAGCTGATTCACTCATCGTTCCTTCAGCCTTCATCAACAAAAATTGAAGGAAGTATAAGAAATACTTCAGAAATTCAACATTCAGACTTATACTTACTCAATATCGACCATGTTTACAACACATTTCTCTTTATATGATATTTTTTAATGAAAAGAGAACGAGAAAGAATACCTGGAAAAACATGGTGAGAGGGTCGGAAAGTGAAACTGGAACCGTCACAGATGGCTGTTCAGACGACAACAGAGCGTCTTCAGAACCTGCAGCTCCATCTTCTTGTAGCTCAGGAATTAGGGATTCTTCTTCAGCGGCCCTAACCTGTCTCAATCTACAGGAACTCCCTGCCTTCCACGTAGAATGTCCGAAAGAGCGGGAATATCCACGGATTTGGAAACGTGGAAGCGTGAGGGAGCGACTGGAAACTACGAACAGATTATTTCTGGAGGTGGAAATAGAAGGGAGAGCAGAAAATGGTGAGAGCGTCGCCATTGTTCTACCTTCGTGGATTTGGGCTATCCGTCTGCTAATGATTGTGTTTTTTTTTATTTTCAAAGAATTATATGAGACGTTGGATTGCGCTTACATCCATCAATCTCCTTCCGTAAATTTCTCGCTACATTTTGTGTAAAGCATGAAAAATGCATTCACCCTTGATTATTTTTTTTAATATAATAATTAGGGTAATTATCACCCTATAGTTTAAAAGTTTTTATTAGACAACTTACTGTTTGCTAATTTATCAACCTACACCTTCCGTTAAAAAAGATTTCCACTCTCTCTCCTAATAGCTATTCTTATTTTTAGAGGTGGCTAACGGGCGGGCTATCTCGCTCGGCCTGTTACTATAGCGGGCCGAGCTAACCGAGAGGGCTCAGCCCCAGCCCAATAGGCGGGCCGAGCTAACCGAGAGGGCTCAGCCCCAGCCCAGTAGGCTGGCCGAGCTGAGCCTGAAAACCCGGGCTCCCGAGCCCGCCGAGCCCGGGCTCACGAGCCTGCCCGCCAATCTCCTGGCCGAGCCAAAGTGAACTCGGCGTCCCGGTGTCCCCTGGCGCTTCGCAGTTCGCAAATGATGGCGAAGTCGGCAGTCGGCAACCGTCCAGGTGTCCCCTGTCCCTAGCGACTAGCGAGTGACGAAGGCGAGAACTCGGCGAGCCCGCTGGTGCCAGCCAATCTCCTGGCCCCCCTTGCGAATCCCGATTCCCGAAGGCGAAAGACAAAGAAAGCTCGCGACTTCCATGGCTGAATTTGACGCTCCTCCCCTCGCTCGGGATACCCTCGGACGGAAACGCCCACTCGCACGAGATTGAAGATCGCCGACCACCTGCAGCTCTTGCCACCGAGCCTCCGTTCCGAGCCCCGATTGCCGGAACCGAAAGCCTCAGATCTGAGGCAATTCCCGTCCCTTTTATGGTTGCCGATTGATTCTCTGTGAGAAGTTCTCATAGAGAAGCAACAGTCTGTGAGAAGTTCTCACAGACCGTTGGCGACTTGGCGTTGGCAACGGTCACTGGACCGTTGCCGATTGCTTCTCTATGAGAAGCTCTCACAGAGAAGCAACAGTCTAAAGACCGTTGGCGTTGGCAACGGTCACGCCGC
>CM039477.1:9519680-9766038 GCA_022433065.1 Begonia loranthoides | reverse complement strand
TTATTAGTGAAAAAACAAAATGTATTACTCTTGATCATAGTAGTTGCGATATTGCTAATTCATTTCTTGATTTTCTAAAACTATTTTTTGAAGCTACAAATGAATGTTTGGGAATTTATTATCCCACTACTCATCGTGTTCTCTCAATTTTTATAAAATTAAAGGGTACTTTTACAAAATTTAGACAAAGAAATGAATTTTGTGCATTAATTGATAAAATGGAAAGAAAATTTAAAAAATATTAGCTTAACATACTTATTATTTTTTGTTTTGCATGCATAATGCATCCTGGATTTAAATTAAATGGAGTGTGTATAATGATTGATAGAATTTCTTCTAATTTAGGTACTTCTTCTTCAATTAATGGTGCTCAATTAAAAAATAAAATTGATAATTTATTTTCTTTTTATGAACTTAAATATTATAATGTTACTCGTTCAATTCCTTATTCACATATGCATGCTAGTTCTAGTAGTGGTGCTTATGGTGAAGATCCACAAGATTTTATGGATGATATATTTAATCAAATAGCTAGCAATGTTCATTCTCATACTTCACAAAGAAATGAACTCGATATTTATCTTAACACATATCATCTCATTCCTCGCGACGATCATTTTGATATTTTGGCTTGGTGGAGAGTCAACTCTATTTCATTTCCTATTCTTTCTAGAATGGCACGTGATCTACTAACACCTCCAGTCTCTACAGTAGCATCGGAGTCTGCTTTTAGTGCAGGTGGACGTGTGTACGATGACAAACGAGGAAGACTTGCACTAGAAATCGTTGAGCCACTCATTTGCATGAAAGATTGGAACGACGCTGTGACGAGAGATCAACAACGAGAGGATGACATAGTTGAAGAATTCAAAAATTTGGATATCGAAGACTAAATTTTCATTTAAATTTGAAATTGTAATTTTCATTTACATATATTTTCTTTATCTTGTAAGTTGTGTTTTGAAATTGTAATTTAAATTTGAAATTGTAATTTTCATTTTCATTTTGAAATTGTAATAAAAATATTTATTCAATTAAATTATTAATTATAGTATTTTTACATTATAATAATAAATGTTTATTATAGTTTTAAATTGTATAATATTTAAAATAATTTATAATATATTTATATAAGATATTATTATTTATGTATATTTGGCTCGTTAGGCTCGGCTCGTTAAAGCTCGTTAGGCTCGGTCGGCTCGTTAGGCTCAGCAGGCTCGTTAGGCTCGGCTCGTTTAACTCGGCAGGCTCGACGAGCCAGCCTTTTTCAGGCTCTGCCGGGTCGGCTCGTTAGCCACCTCTAGCTATTCTCAATCTTCTCTCCCTTTATCATCCACCCCACCCGTGCGTTGTTTGTAGTCTGTCTAATTTCCTTAACTTTTAGCATGAAGCTTTTTGGAGCTGTTGCACTTTTAGCATGAAGCTTTTTGGAGCTGTTGCAAGGGATGCTGAAGGATTGCCATTGATGAGCGGACCTATCCGAAGGTCTGCTCTATAACAAAAACAGAGTATTAAGAATGCACACACAACAAACAGAATTGATACTTGAAGAATGAACTGAGGCTTATTTCATTGATAATCAGACATTACATTTGAAGGTGAAACTAAAATAAAAGAAAATTTTGCTGAAACTAACTTGCGTAAGAAATTGTCTTTTATTGACACATAAGCAAAGACTAATTCTAATGCTGCAAAATAGGAACACGAAAGCAAGAAATCTAACTGTATTTGACTTAGTAAGATGCGCTAACTTTTTCAATACTCCCCCCTTAGTGCATACTTACTGTCAACGACTCCAAGTGCAGCTCTAAAACTTTCAAACTTAGGCTTAGCTAAAGCCTTAGTGAAAATATCAGCAACCTGGTTGCTAGTATGAACTCCTTTCAATTTCTTGATTTAGCACTTTCTCCTGAACAAAGTGATGGTCAACTTCAACATGTTTAGTCCTCCCATGAAATACTGGATTTGAAGCAAGTCGAATTGCAGTCTCATTATCACACTTAATTTGCACTGCATAGTCGACCTTACAAAAGATGTCTCCTATTAAACATTTCAACCAAATACACTCTTGTGTAGCCATTGTTGATGCCATATACTCAGCTTCAGTACTTGATAATGCAATTGTTGACTGTTTCTTGCTACACCACGAAATCATAGCTGAACCAGTACTAAAACAATAGCCTGAAGTTGAATGACGATCATTTGCGTCACCTGCCCAATCTGCATTGGTAAATCCTCTTAGCAAAAAATCATTGCTTTTCTTGTACATAAGATCGTAATCGAGAGAATCTTTGACATAACGCAAAATTCTTTTTGCAGCATCTAGATGAGGAGTTCTAGGACTCTGCATAAACTGAGATATGATACTAACCGAATATGCGATTTCTGGCCTGGTAGTTGTTAAATAAATTAAGCTGCCAACGAGTTACCGGAATCGTCTCACATCTTTCAGCAGATTCCCTTCTTCTTTATTCAACTTGAGATATGGCTCCATAGGAGTAGCTATTCCTTTTGACTCTCCCATGCTAAAACGCTCTAGGAGATTCTTTGCATAGCGTTTTTGGGATATAAAAAATCTCAGATCTGTTTTCTCCACTTCAAGACCAAGAAAGCATCCAATTTCTCCTAAGTTTTTCATTTCAAACGAATTGACAACTCATTTCTTAGATGAGAAATTTCAACTTCATTCTCTCCTGTGATTAGCATGTCATCTACATATAATAAAACCAATAGCTGCCTTTTTTATTCAGTTTTCACAAATAGATTGGAATCTGAATCAACAACAGAAAATCCACAGAAAATGAAATATTGAGCCACTTTACCATACCAAGCATGAGGTGCTTGTTTAAGACCATATAGTGCCTTTTTCAGCCGACAAACACGATGAGGGAATTCATTAGAGACAAATCCTTGAGGTTGTTCCATGAGCACCTCGCGATCTAAGTCACCGTAAAGAAATGCATTCTTTACATCAAGCTGCCATATCTTCCAACTCCTAAAAGCAGCAAGTGAAAAAATTGACCGTACTGTCACCATCTTCGCTACCGGACTAAATGTTTCTTCATAATCCAATCCATAGTTTTGAGAAAACCCACAAGCAACAAGACGAGCTTTGTACCTGTCAATTGTACCATCAGATTTCTTTTTCAAACGATAAACCCATTTGCAAGTGACTGGTCTGCAATTTTCTGGTTTTGGCACAAGCTCCCATGTATCATTTCTTCTTAATGCTTCAATCTCATCTTGCATTGCTACTTCCCATTCTTTACAACCTTTAGTTTCCTCATAACACTTTGGTTCTTCTTCATTTAATGCTCCAACAAAGAAACATGAAGTGATGTTGCAGTGATTCAGCTATACTTCCTAATCTTTAAGATAAGCTGGTTGTCTGTTCTCCCTTAAGAATTGTCCAACAGCAGTTTCTCCAACAGCTGTATTATTGGAGTATTTCTTCTTGGGGTTGGAGAGTCATCACTGCTTTGATATTCAGGATCAACATTGAGGGATGTTTGTTCAATTTATTGAGAAAACAACTTTAAATTAACTGAACCATCAGCAAGAGCTGTCATTTTTTGAGTAAACTCTAGAGCAGAATTCCATGATGATGTTTCATCAAACACAACGTCTCTGGAAGTAACGGACTTCTTTGTTATTGGGTCCATACACCTCCACCCTTTCATGTATGTATCATATCCAACAAATACACATTTTCTTGCTTTCGGGTCAAGTTTGGTTCGAGTATTTTTAGAGATATGAACATAACATATAGAACCAAATACCCGAAAATAATTTACATTTGGCTTGACATCATGTAATATTTCAAAAGGGGCTTTTTCCTTACCTGGCCATGGAGGTAGACAATTGATTACATAACAAGCACATTGAAATGCTTCTGCCCAAAGTTCTCGAGGAAGATTCTTATCATACAACCATGAAAGGCTCGTTGAAATGAGATGTGCCAGCTTTCTTTCAGCTACTCCATTTTGTTGAGGAGTATTAGGGCACGTCATTTGTCGTTGAATGCCATTATTATCACAACATTGAAAGAAATCAGCTGACGTAAATTCACCACCGTTGTCGCTTCTCATGCATTTTACTTTCTTCCCCAACTCTTTCTCTACCATAATCCTAAATTCAATAAATTTGGACAATGCTTCATTCTTCTCTTTTAAAAAATAAGTCCAAGTATACCTTGAGTAATCATCCACCAATATCATAACATAATGGTAATTGCTATAACTTGGTGTTTTTGTTGGCCCCATCAAGTCTGTATGAACCAATTCAAGAGAATTAGCTCTTCGATTAGATGAGCTTTTGAATGGAAGATGATGTGATTTCCCGTATTGACAGCCTTCACAAACCACATCTTCATGTACATTTTTCAGAACTGGTAAGCCATCCAATAGCTTCTTTGAAGAAATTTGCTGCAACATTTGGTAGCCTACATGGCCTAATCGAGCATGCCAAGTAGCTGCATTTTCTATTTGGCTTGTTTTCTTCACATATGCCTCCCCCACTGACATTACAAATAAAGATCCTTTCTTTTCACCGGAAAGAACAACATCAGCTACAACATTTTTGACATTATCAAGCACTTTGACATCATTTGGACCAAACAGAACATATTTTCCAGAATTAGTAATTTGAGAAACTAAAATTAAATTTTTCTTCAAACCTAGAACATGATAAACATCGTTCAACTTGACACTTGCTTCATCAACATCAATCTTCAGTGCACCTTTTTTAGCTACTGGATATGTTGAGTTATCAGCTATGATAATAACTCGTTTTCCATTATGTTGCCGCATCTCTTAGAATAAAGAATCATTACCCGTTACATGATGTGAGCAACTAGAATCAATAATCCATTCATCTTTGTAGTTTGCATAATTGATTTGAGTTTGATTTGATGTTGATTCAATAGTGAAACACTGCTCCCATTTTAGTTGATCACTCTCATCATCTTCACAAGCAACATTTGCTCTTGAGAGCTTTGTACGACAAAACCTCGTTATATGTCCAATTTTTCCACATCTGTAACACTTGATAAATCTTCTACTCTGAGGATTGTTATTGATTTCCTTTCCATTTATATCTTCTGCTGGGATATTCTCATTCAACTTTCCTCTTGAGAAAAGAACAACATCTTAGTCATAGCTGAAATTTTTGGCCATTTGTTTAGCCAAAGCCTCTTGATTGGAAAGTAAGCGCTCTAATTCTTCAACTGATGGTTGTTTCTTCCATCCTTGTACAAAGGTGATATAAGGAGTATACTCCTTTTGCAGACCATGAATGAGATATCTCCTTAAGTGAGCTTCGCTTATTTTCTCATCTGGATCTAATTCAGAAATTTCAGCACAAATATTTTTTATTTTCAAGAAATATTCTGAAATTGACATACCTTCTTGTTTTGTAATTGCCAACTCATTCTCCAAAAACTGTAGTCTTGCTGTGTTTTTCTTGGAAAATAACCTTTCAAGAGTATCCCAGACTTCACTTGGAGAATTTATATCACGAACATGATCAATAAATTCTTTACTGATTGAAGTCCTTAAAGCAAATAAAGCTTTTCCACATTTGATCTTCCATTTCCTTCGTGGTTCAGCGTTGTTGACAGTGTCAGCAGGAATCTCTGTATCAGCTCCAACAATTAGCTCCCATAAGTCTTGACTATGAAGATATGCTTCCATACACATTCTCTAGTACTTGTAGTTCGTACCTACAACTTTCTCTACACCAAATTGTGTGTTAGCATTGTTCCCTCCGTTTGCCAACTCCATTTGTCAGAGCAACAACTTCTCTCTTACAGGGCTCTGATACCATATAACAAAAACAGAGTATTAAGAATGCACACACAACAAACAGAATTGATACTTGATAAATGAACTGAAGCTTATTTTATTGATAATCAGACATTACATGTGACGCTGAAACTAAAATAAAAGAAAATTTTGCTGAAACTAACTTGCGTAAGAAATGGTCTTTTATTTACACCTAAGCAAATACTAATTCTAATGCTGGAAAATAGGAACACGAATGCAAGAAATCTAACTGTATTTGACTTAATAAGATGTACAAACCTTTTCAATATGCTCGAGTAGAAGTGTTTAAGAAGGAAGAGCCACAACCGGAACTCTTTCCTTTTATTGCATGTCAATTGTACGATTCAAACCTGAGGCTTCCTCCGAAGAAGAGAATCCGTGGCCAAGAACTATAATGATATCTGAGTAGGAGTTTACCAAGAACTTTAATCAACAAATTTGCATTAAAAAAAAAAAACAAAACTCAAATTTGGGAATCAGGTGCTTTGATTGGTTCATACTAAATAGATAAAGATTGAAACTTCAGGGAAATGCACAGCGTTGGCTGTCATAATCTATCGGCTCAAAACGTTAATAGCGTTCTTATTTTGGTCGAGACCAGCAAGTCGTTCCCAAGTCAAAAAACTAGACAAATACTTGTTCAAGAACAGAACTTACTATTGTTCTGATTGTTTTGCCATTTTTACATCCCAAGCTTGGATTTTTATAAATACCCATTATTGTATATGTTGAAAATCTACTACCAATCAGGTGTTTTTTTTTTCCTGCTGAAGAGCTCTTTGCAATGGGGTTTTGTCTAGGTTCGGATATTATGCAGAGAATAATGGAAATGTTTGCCGGAAAGAATGGCAAGAGTAATCCAGCTTACCAGGAAATAAGTGTGGGGAAGAAAGTAGACGGGACTTTGGTGTTAATGAAGAAGAACTTGCGGAGAGAAAATCGGTTTTGATTTGGTGGTCTGGAATGGAGAGGCGAGAGTTTGCAGCGGGGATATCAGTCTCCTGAAGTTGTTTTTGAATAGCTAATTCGACCCTCTCCCCACCCATTCCTCCTTTCTTCTTCGCCAATGCTTCCGCCATTGCCGGCTTTGATAGGATGGGCGGTTTGGGCAGCAGCTTCCTCTTGTACTTGGTCTCCTCTGATGGCAATGGTGATGCCTTCGTCTTCCTCTTTGAGAATAGCTATGAGAAAAGAGAGAGAGAGAGAGAGAGTATGTCTTTTTAATGGAGGAATAATAGAAGGTGTAGGATGATAAATCCACAAACAAATAAGGTGTTTGATAAAAACTTTTAAACTATAGGTACAGGTGTTAGGAGGTAAAAAGTAACTCAAACTTTAAGATATAAATTGATAATTAAATTAAAATATTAATTAATCAGTATTAAGAAATTATAAATTTAAAAAAATAAATCTAATATTACCATTATTCATCCGGAGTAATTAATTTGTTCCAGGCGGCCGCCCCGTGTTTATTAATTTTTTGACGCTGACCTAAACCATCTTCATTGTTGGATATAATTTATAGTTATATTGTGTGCTTATACATCTAATAATAATAAAATGTATATTACATGTCCTCTCCTTAAAGTGATCACATTAAGCATAGTATTATCAAACTTAAGACATGTATTAAAGTTTAATGTGTAGAGACTAGTTGTCTAGGCTTTACTTTAAGGAAGAGTTAAACCGAAACCTGACTCATAAGATATATACTCTTTAGTTATGAACCTTAAATTATATAGTTAATTATTTTTATTAAAAAAAAAAAAAAAGAATTTTCTATTGAGAAAATTATTATGCTTTAAAATATCGCAACCATCGATTCTAGACTTAACTCTATTAAAATACGATTCTATGAATTTACGCTGAATCAACACTGAATCTCCTCAAATCATTAAAGTTATAATTTTTAGATTATGAAGAAAAATGGTTAGGAATTTAAAGCTTCACGCTTGTCACTTGTTGAGAGTCACTCGCTTAATATTATTTATAGACATATTGAGGAATGTAATACAAAATGTGAAGGCAACATACTTCAAGGAGGGAATGTCATTGTTTGCATTTCTCGTCATTGATCAAGTAATCACAGCCGCCATTTTCAGAGATTCCTCCTCTTCCTTCCTAATCATCTGGGTCCAGTACTTTGTCAAAGAGTTTATTTGCTTTTGCCATTGTTTTATATTCCTAGAGCAGACATGTTTCATGAAATCAAACACATCCACCAGCCAGGCATGGAGATCATGGATTGAACAACAAGGGTCCGACGTCAAAAGAAGCAGATCAGCGCCCAAATAAGCGGAAATCCATGGGGGACGAATGCTGTACGGGAAAAAGACAAGTAGCACTGTAAAAATTTGTGGAAAATGAGGGTCAACATTGCTCTTGACGCTGCTAGAGAGACCGAGTATCTTGACCATTACAATTTATGCAAGGCCCCCCTATAATTTTATTGGTTAAATTCGATCCAGAGTACTATGGCCTAAATGTGCAACCCACAAAGGGTATCCATAGATTTGCTGGATAACAGTTTCCTGGGCCAGACCAAGATAGGAGGAATACGTGGTATATATATTCTAATTTTGAGAAGAAATCATCCAAACATATTTAAGTAGATAGATCCAGACGTCCTCACATTCATTGAAGATTAGGAATAGATATAATCACTGATTTTGACACATCTCTTATTATTGGGACCCTATTAGTCCTTTTGCACTTCCATTAACTAGAGATACGTTTGACTGTTCATCTTTTTCATATAATATATGACATCCTCGAGATAACGCAATTGCACGTCCAACTCAAGGACCAATCAAATAATGTTGGTGTTGTATTAAGAGAGAGGTTCGTCAAAAGCAAAACATACCCGCAAGGGAGGCTTATTGACTAAACAAACCTAATGATGGCAAGCAAAAGCTCATTTGTGCATGCCGGCGATAAGAAGGTTGGATAAGAATTTACCACAAATAATGACTCATATGAGTTCATGATGATTCCTACGAGTTCCTACATCATACGAAATTAAGTAAAAAAACTCCTAATTAAAACTGATCCAAGGTGTGAAAATAGATTCAGAATCCAATTATGAAATAGGAGAAGTTGATAACACCGTATACTTTTTGAATAAGGTGTATATTACATTTAGAGATAAAAGAACAAAAAAGTTATTGAATTTTAATTCTCGACAAATAACCATATGAACTTAAGAGCATTAGCAATTAAATCTCCGTAATTAGAGTTGCTGTAAAATTAATCACGTATTTGTCACATGATCTTCTCTGCTAAGAAATTTCTAGAAAGAAATGATTTTTGCAATTTCTAAAGAGAAATAAGTTGAAAAACTCAAACCTATAAGGGAATTTGAAGATGATACCAAGCTCTAAAAGTCGATTTCCTGACCTTGTTGTTTCTCTTCATAAATCGCCCAACAGAGAAAATTATGTGACAAGAATGTGATTTCCTTATCGACACCCTTGACAACCTGAACTAAATTTCTTTGGCTGGACCTAAATTCGGAAGTTTATTTGCCTTAAGACAATACAAAAACGTACTTGTTAAGTATAAGGGTTCATATGCATTTTATTCCTACTTTTTCCTATCCCTCGACTCATTTTCCATTGCACATAACAGGAAGCTACTTTGTTATAACAACAATCTAAACCAAGACAGCTCATAAGAAAAAGACCAGAAAAGCAGGGAGAAAACATGCTTATGAAGAGTTTAGTCAATTATGAGTAGATCTTGGAAATTCTTGCTAATTTTTATCCAAAAGCTGGTCGTTTAAATCTTCGAATGAATACAGACTTAACAGCAATCTTAATTCTACTCACTCCTAACCTTGATACGGATGTAATTTGAAACATGGCATACAAGGTTTCAAACTGCAAATCCTTCCAATTTTTTTGTATCACTTTGTAGACTTTAGCTAAAGAAGCAATAATTCTCCGTCTGTAATAAAACAAGACATGAACAATTAGGATTTGTGCGATTAACTATAACTAATGGTTGAAGAACTGAGTCCTTGAAAGCATGTTAGAATTAGAATCCATCGGTTATAAATTATGATTACAAAACCAAGACACCACTTCATTTGACATCACAATTTTCAACATAGGAATAAAAAAAAATAGAAAACTTGAAGAGTAAAACTGAGGTACAGCAGATAAACTATCCACTTCAGAAGATTGATAGAAATAGAATGTAATTTCTCAGCAAATAATGCACATTGCTCACCTAGTACACAATAAATAAAACTGGATATGGTAAAACAAGTTATCTATAAGCAATTTACGCTCAGAAATGTTCATCATACGTTGAGGCATATGAATCTAAATGTGCCAGTATAACGGTACCCCAAAAGACAATGGGAAAACTATTATCTGAAATATTCATTTTGACCCACTTGATTATTGATTAGAATGTTTTTCCTTTTGGATGAATTCGACTCAAAAGGCATCCAATAATGGCTCATCATTTCATATAAGTATTTCAATTCAAGAACTACTTTCCAGAAAGTATGTTATACAAGATGAGAAGGCCAGAACGTTACGAGGAGCAAATCTGATAGAATTTTCTGAACAACACAATTGAGAAAACAACACAATTGATAGTGATCTACGGGAAAACCCAAAAAAAGGGCGAGGCAAGAAAGACTAAGAACCTCGGGGCTCTAAGGTGCTGCCGAGCGCAAAGGAGAAGAGTTCACGAACTGGAGAATACTCCACCAATCCAATGTCCATGGCGTATCCGGAAACCGGCAATTTCAGGTCCCGAAGAACAGAAAAGGCCTCCGCCATCCGAACTTTAGGTACCTCTTCGGCAACCGCACAATAGGGAATCCACGAATCGAGCCGATATTCTTCCCCAATTTCGATTCCTTCTTTCCTCAATGTTTCGCACAACTGAGACTGAAGCTGGAGAAGCGAAATCGAAGGCGTGGGCCCGAGGAAAAGAACATTGCTATCGCTGGGGAGACTTCCGATTGAAGAGAAAGAAAGAGGTAAGGGTTCTTGCTTGGAGGCCAAGGTTTTGAGAATGGGTTCAAGCTTCGTAGGCTCGAGGAAGGGGGTGGAGAAAAGGGTTATGTGAGGGCGGGATTCGATTTCGATGAGTTGAGTACTGATTTGACGGCGAGCTAGTACATTCCAAGCCTTCAACACCTGATTTTCGAGGGCGGGATCGAAGTAAAGCTCGATGGCATAGCCTTGTGACATCGCCTCGGAATCACAATCCGGACAAGAAAAAATGTTCAAGAAAAACGAACAGGCGAGGGAAGTTCCGAACCCTAAAGATGAAACGGAACGAAGACGTACATCGATGGTGGACAAATTATACAGTACGATGGACGAGAAGAGAAGACGAATGTAGAAAAAAAATTAGGATCGAGAGAGATGATGAATGAGACGAGAGGGTTCAAGTTTCCATGATCGGTCCCAGTTTGAACTTTGGGATACCAAATATTGTGATTGCTTCTGTTCTGTCTTTGCTGATCTTCTCTCGAGGGTAGGACAGTTAAACCAAACAAACCGAACCAAATCAAATAATAAGGTGCTGTTGGTTTTGATAATTAAAAAACCAATTTTAGAAATCGACCAAAGTAAAACCAAATTCTTGGTTCGATTCTTAGTTTTAAAATTGAAAAACCGGTCGCAGCATAACCAACCAACACTAGATACTTTTTAATTTAAAAAAATACAAAAAATAAAGGAAAAAAAAAAACCAAACAAACCGACCCAATTGGAGCCCAAAACCGACTAAAATCAACCAAAAAACCTAAGCCTAAACTGAATACAGTGTGATTGGTGCAGTTTCGAACAAAGAGTGGAACGGGTTTCTTCAAATCATAGCTTACTCCGTCCCACACACACTCCATATCTGTGTTCTTCCTTTTTCTCTCTTCATCTCAATATTCTACTTCCAACTTCCTCCGTCCAAATTTCTTCTCCTCGGCTGCTAAGGAACACTGGTCTTCATCCACCTCTGTTAACTGCTTAGAATCACAATGATATGGTTGATGCTCAGACAACGCTGTTGTAAATAGAACTCCAAATATTATGAAGCTTTTACTGCAAAAACACATGATGAATAAGCATCCATCCATCAAGAAGCATCATCATCATCATCATTTTCGATGTTTTGCCAGTTGAATTACGGGTATAATGGAATAATAAATTATGAGAACATAAAGAGAATGATAGATACCAAAAGCTGAAGCTATACTGCATCTCCAGATAAGTAGCACTGCAAAAGAGGGGTCTTCTGGCTTGAAGGTTCTAAGTCGACAACTCCATTGCTAAGACCTTCACCCTCCTTTTCTTTGATTTTTCCCCACATCACTGTGTAAACTCCTACTGTAATCACACTGGATCCAATCACACTGCCATCAAACATGCAACTCAAACTTCACAATCAACCTTTCCCAATCAATTCCTAAAGTTACCATAATGCGATAGACAGTAATAATCGAGTCACATTCTTATCAACAGAGATTTCCATCACACAATGACATGCCGGTGAATAAGATGAAGAAAAAAAAAGAAGTACCTGCCAGCGTAAAGGCCGTCTCCCAAGAACGTAACTCCCATGACGACTGCAACAGCGATTCCTAATGGTTTGAACATGGCTACAAAAAGTGGTCCTTTTTTACCCAGACACCATGTGTGAACAGCTATTCTAAACAGACTTCCGAACACAGCCTGAAAGAAAATAAAGATTTTTAACTCCGATTCTGCAGAAACTTCCATTACGACACTGGGTTGCAGTATTTCTTACGGAGAATGCAATGGCAACCATCTCGATATCGAATCTCAACTTCCAAACATGTGGATTTTTTTCCACTATGAGAGAGAAAATTGTACTTTGGAGTGTGATGAACAAGGTGAAAAAGAAGACTATGGTCATTTCTTCTGGATACTTATGAACAATGGACGCCTGCAATACAAACACATAATTTCACAATCCATGTTTGTAAGGGAGCATCTCTGTTTTTACTAATTTTAAAGTAACGACTTCAAGATACTCTAAATTAACAAATTCAAGTGATCTAATGACATGATGCTTATAAATTGCTATGCTTAATTAAAATAAAAATATAAGAACATCACATTTCTTTCGCGCTCCTGCAACATGGAAAATTCAAAATCTCTCTAGTCGTTCATGAAAAATACATGGAGAAGTTTCTATATTTATACCTGGGCAATGTTCCAAAGCGCAGAAAAAAGACAAGTAATTGCAAAGAGAAGACCACCAAACACCCAGTTTGATTCCTTGAGAAGCCTATTCGTTGTAAGGTTGGATGGTGAAGAAGACAGTAGTATTGAACCTTTGTACAGTGTCACAATAAATGCTCCAGATACAGCAACAATGGCGCCTACACATTTGGCCTGGCTACTTGCTCTCCTCAAATCTACCTTCTCCATCCTACAGATAACAACAAAATGCAGAAATAGACCCATCCTCTAAACAGAATGAAAGATTAGGAAAAACTACGTTCACTTTATTGCTGCAGATTTACTTGTTAATCATAGAAGAAATAAAAAAAATTTGGGCACAGACATACAGTTGATCTACATGCAACTAACTCGGTACTAGATGAATGCCGACTAACTAATTGAACAAAAGTAAAAAAAAAAATCAAGATTTCTCTACCTGAAACAGATGGCCAGAAGGAACGTTAAAATGGGGATAAGATTTGCAAAGGCAGATAAAAGAGCTGGAGAGCTATACTTGATACCCGTATTAGCCAGAATCTGGCCCAAACTCCTGAAAACACTCTCATTATAATTCATTTTTCAAATCATTCAAACTGCGGAGCTGAATTAATAAGTGGTGAATACACTTAGTAATACCCATTTAGGCCAAGAAGAAAGAATCCACAAATAAGAGAGAAAGTGAGGGGAGATCTCTTGTTTCTGCACAAGAATCAAACGATTTTTAATAATCGCAGAAATTTATTGGGGGCAAAGGAAGAAAAAGGAGTGAGATTTTGAAGAAATTACCTGAGAAAAATGAAGTAAGGGAAAAGAAGGAGAGTGGCAAGAGCATTTGAATAGACTGTGAAAACGAAGCTGCTCATCCCTTTTTCCAAGGCGGCTTTGCTTAACGTTGACACTCCCACGTCTGTGCACTCCACCACTATCATGGCTGCAAAGGGTAAAATATGCTTCATAAATGACAGGAACTCCATTATCGTCTTCCTTAATCTCTGCTACAGAAACTCCTGAAGCAGAAATGATGGGGAGATAGTGTGAGTCAGACAGATTTGTCATTATGAGGCATTTTGTAAAAATAAATGAAAAGGACAAATTCTATTGTGAGAAATTACAATTTTCGGTAACAAATTTAAATACAAAACTATAAAAAATTGACAATACAAAAAGGGAAAATAACACTGCAAATTCTCTAGTTTATGATCAATAATAAGTTAAATCTTGGAAAAAAAATTTTAACAACTAAACTTTGACCTATGAAAAACTATTGCTGGCAACTAGGGCTGGGCAGGAACCGACCAGAACTGAGAATTGGACCCAAAACCGAGGTTGGATTCGGGTTCGATTCTGGTACTCAGTTTCACAAATGAGTGTTAATCAGGTTTGGTTCTGGTACTCGGTTCCAGAAATGGGTTCTCGGTTCCTAAGGCCAAGAACCGAGAACCGACGGCGTACGATTTCAAGGGTACGATTAGAAGAATTCGTCGAGCGGCAATGGAACTGTAGAATGCAGTTGCTCAGGCCAGTTGAAAATGGTTGAAGACTCATCCAGCAGTTGTTCATCGTAATCTACTCAACAACAGAAGGAATCGCAACCTGCAAATCCGAGACATTTCAAGGGTACTATTAGAAGAGTCCATCAAAGTTGGTTGAGGAGGTTAAGCTCCATCGCATGCACATTCGATGGTCGCAATAAAGGAGTTAAATTCATATCGAATGAAGAAGACGAAGATGGAGATCGGCCGGTCAGAATTCAGAGAGTTAAGGTCCGGCAGAGCAAGAAACAAACGAAGGAACTCTCTGCTCTCTACGTTCGAAGTGAGTTTTGATTGGGAAGAAGAGATCGGAGCTATATTGGTCACTGCCCAGTCTAGGTTTCCTCACTGCCCAGTCTTCCAAATTGGCCATGAAATTCAGTCTGGACGGGAGGTATCTCGCAAGCGGCAGCGAAGACGGCATTGCCAAAGTCTGGCAAGTGATCGAAGACAAGAGATCGAACGAATGCGATGGTTCCAACATTAGAGAAATAGTCACTGCAGTGTGTTATCGTCCCATTGCAGAGGCTTTCTACCATTAAAATTGAGGGAACCGAGAACCGATGGTTCCGGAAGCGGAATTGACCTCGGATTTGGGTTCGGTTCTGGTTCTTATCAGTTCCGGGTTTGGTGCCGAATTCTCGGAACCGAGAACCGACTGCTCGCTTCCAACCGATCCAGAACCGGACCCGAAACCCTATTTGCCCAGCCCAACCGGCAACCTCGCAGTCAAGTTTTCCATCCAAATCCGTCAAATTTAACTCCTCCGTTAACTTGAAAAGTTTTCCCTTCAACGTCGATCGCTTTCGTTGGCATCGATCCTTAAAATCAATGTAATTTCTTCCATAGAAATGAATTTCAAAGTCGAAAATTCAAAAATTTCGAACTTTCTAACTGTAAAATGACAATTTTTGAAGGAGGGTCGTACGTTTTAGGTTAAAAAACTTTTTTAACATATAATGGACGTCCGTCATATGCAAAGGGACGTCCGTTATAGGTTAAAAGATACATTTTTAACCTATAATGGACATCCTTCGTGCCTAGTGACGTCCATCTTAAATTTATTATTAATAAAAATAAATAAATTATTGTTTTAACCCTATAAAAAGTTGTTAGTAATATTTTTGTAGGGACACAACGGTAATTTGACAGACAAGTTGGGTACGCCACTTGTCTGTCAAATTACCATTTTGTCCTTATAAAAATATTACTGACAACTTTTTATAGGGTTAAAACAGTAATTTAATTTTTTTAGTAATAATAAATTTAAGATGGACGTCCCTGGGCACGAAGGACGTCCATTATAGGTTAAAATGCATCTTTTAACCTATAACGGACGTCCCTCGACGTATGACGGACGTCCGTTATATGTTAAAAAAGTTTTTTAACCTAAAACGTACGACCCTCCTTCAAAATCGTCGTTTTACAGTCAGAAAATTCGAAATTTTTGAATCTTCGACTTTGAAATTCATTTTTATGGAAGAAATTACATCGATTTTAAGGATCAACGCCGACGAACGCGATCGACATTGAGGGGAAAACTTTTCAAGTTAACTGATGTGTTAAATTTGACGGATTTGGACGAAAAACTTGACTGCGAGGTTGCCGGCAATAATTTCTCATAGGTCAAGGTTTTAGTTGTTAAAAAAATTTCTCCAAGGTTTGACTTGTTATTGACCCTGAACTAGAGGATTTGTAGTGTTATATTCCCATACAAAAATCAACCTTACTTTTTGATAAAAACATATTATTACGATGTCAAAATTTTAATTTTTGTAAATTTTTATTTTAATTTAAATTTATGGTAAAATTATAATAATTGAAGCAATATTACCAGAAAAATAATTTTAGGAAGTTCCTATATGGTATTTTCATTGTTGAAAACAATTTTTTCCTCTTGATTTCACCTTCCAGTTCTTATCACTATTTTCTCTTTCTTCTTCTTAATTCATCGTCGTTGTCTAATGCTCATAACTTCTCACAAAAGAAAGTAATCTTTCCACCGTAGAAAGTATTATTTTCGCAGCTGAACGTAACTTTCTCTAAGTGGGACGACAATATTTCTCTGTGAACCATTGACGTTCTGTAGCGAAACGTCGACTTTTCCGCAGCAGAACGTCGTCGTTTCTCCACAAAAAGTAATCTTTTTAAAATTGTTTAGTGGAAAAATAATGTTCCGCAACAGAACGACAATGTATTTTAATGAAAAATACAACAGTAATATTTGTGTTGTCAATTTTTTATAATTCAATATCTAAGTTATTAGTAAAAATTGTTTATTAATTAAATTATCATTAATTATAAAAATAAAAATAAAATTTACAAACTAAGTTTAGATTTTAGTGCACTTTAAAGTAATCATGACCAAATAATTTAATTTGTATTATTTTTATATATTAAGAGGGAAAATATTAATGTTGATAGTTTAGTGTCTTTTTAAAATAAAGTTGATGATGATTAAAAAGGAAACTCTCTTTCATATCTAGTTCTTATATTATATCTAGTTATTTATCATAACTTTAAATATATTTGTAGTGCAGAAAGCAGCATACAAGAAATGTAAGAGAACGACATGCGTCTCTATCGGGAAGGAACTCATTTAGTTAATATTAGAATGATGCAGAGATGAGACAAAAACATCCTAAACAGGATTTGTTTGAGGACTTTAGATAAGCAGGATTGATTGATTGATTGCTCATTTGTATTTCTTATAGCTTTTTTTTTATTACTAGTTGAAATGTATTTAATATGTAATGATGCAAGTGGAAGATATGTTATAATTTCATTTATTTAATATAATATACTTTAAAAATACATTCCCCAGAACTAACTAATATCTTAAATTTTAATTTTTGACGATTTATATTCTGGAAGCATGAACCTGTAGCGATTTAAACCCCGAGTTCAAAAACATGAAAGAATAAATATGTCACTATGCTATGCTATGCTGTTATTCTCTCTCCCTCTCTCGTTCAAGACCAAAGCTATCTGATTCCTCCATCATCATTTCTGCTCAGCTAGACAAAGAGCTCCAATTTTATCAACGAAGGCATCTCCACCTCTGTCAGGTACCTGCAGCTTCCCCCCAACGCCGATGGAGTTTCATTATCTTCTCGGCAGATCTGCATGTCCCGCTGCAACTCCAATAAAAAGATGCCACACATACATTCCCTGCAACAACAAGAGAACTTAAACATCTAATTTATGCATCTCCATTCATGATTAGTGTAAATTTGCAACAGTTGCAGAATTTTGAGCATACCTGGTGGGGTGCCGCAACATAATCTCCCATAATCGATATGATTTGCATGCTGTCCAATAAATCAAGATCCCTTCCTCGCCAGATTTCCAATAATTGGTATCTCCCTCCTCTTTGCAAACAATGTATAGGTGTAAAATTTGAAATTCAGACTCCAAAGTTATTTACAGGAGAAAAACAATTGTCCCTCACTTTTGTGAAAGGGTTGAACCAAATTTCATGCATCCAATGTATACTCGAAGTTTAGACTCATGTCTGAGTATCATTTCCCCAAGTGTTGTGGAAATCCATCAAAGAGTTGACAATAATTGTCACTGCCCGCAAGAGATTTGACACAAAACGATGAACATTAGGGCCTGAAAGAATAGTATTGTCTAACTCATTTTACTTTAATTTTAATAAGTAGTCGTAAAAGTCTTAAAACATTTATTAAATGTTAAGGCCCAATAGAACAAGGGCTAAACATGTCAATAAAAGTGATATTCAGATAGCATAGCAATAAAATTCAAAAGTAATTGTACGGAATAAAGATGTAAAATAGAAATTATAGTTATTCATAATAAAGTCTACCTCAGAAATTCTCTCAAGGAAAATTTATTGAAAAACTGGAATAAATAAATAAATCCCGCCGAATTCTATTTCTGATTCGGCAACTTGAAATCTTGTTGAAAAAGTTCTAAAAATGTGTCATTGAGTTGAGTTAACTAAACTCAATAAAGATCAAATTTTATATTCAAAAATTAATTTAGAACAATGATTAAGTATGCTTGATAAAAATTTATGCTTCATAAATTCATTTTTAGAAATTTGTGCTGAAGAATATGCGTTTTAAACAACCCACTATAATATATTACGTAATTAAAATAGACCTTTATTGTATTATATAAAATCTTAGTGAAAATAGAATCACTCACGAATTCCAGGCACACCACGTTATAGACATATCACAAAATAAAAACAATGTTCGATGATTACGAAAGTCACATAGAGACCATGATCAGCCTTAGAGTTTTGTGCATAGGGATACAGCACATAGAATTGTCTCATTACTCTAGTTAACAACAAACAAACACATCCTCCTACAGTCGAATGTGTATGAAGTAAAACAGGATCCCAAATCGAGACAATCGAACTTTGTTCACATGGCCAAGTTGATCCATTAATTTTTATATGCTTGATTTAATAAAATGTGTACAATAAAAAACTACATATAATATATAAATCAGACGAGTCATAAAATAGACATGTCATTTTATATGAGATACATATCAAAATATTATTATTTTTAAATAATTATGCAATGTTGTGCGTAAAAGTAATTCCTACCTCAAAGTAAGTGTAACGACTGATTTTTCTTACATTTGAAAACATGTAAAATTTAAAAAAATTTTCATTTGTAAATTCAGAGAAGACTTTTCATTTTAAACAATTTAAAGATGATAAATAAAATCTTTTTCTGAAAACATTTTATAAGACAAAGCAGAAGTTCCTTCAAATAAAACAAAACATTTAAGAATGTATTAATTAAGCCTTTCCAAAATCCCTTACAACTCACTTTTCTTTCAAATCTCTTTAGCCTCGTCAACCACAAGATCTGCACGTGCAAATTTTTCATCAACTACTCCTTAACCTGTTCTCCTGTGTACCTACATCACACGACATAAACTAATTAACCTAACACTCAGTAAGTGATACAAAATAAACTATACATTGCACGTGCCATGTAGCTTTTAAAACCCATATGCAGTTTCTATTTTCGTTTTCGTTTTCCTTTACCGTTTTCTTGATCTTAACTTTACTTTTCTATTATGTCTTTGGTATTCAACCATTAGGGAACCAATCCACTCAAAGCCTCTATACATGGGGACCACGTCCACCAAGCCTCTATTTATGAGTTTGAGTTCAACTCCAAAATCTTAATTGTCTAACTTTGAAATGCAACTCAACCATTGGGGGACTAATCCACCCAAAACCTCTATACATGGGGACCATGTCCACCAAGCCTCTCTTTATGAGTTATATGCCAAAACCTTAACTAGTTACCATGGGGACAACGTCCACCAAGCCTCAACATTTACATTAACTTTTTAATTTCCTTTATCTTTTCTTTACTTTACCAATTATCGTTTACCATTCGTTTATGTTCTCTTTTCTAATCCATACATGAAATTGTTTTCGATATATGCTCGTGAATGTATACAATTCTATATCATCAGTAAAATCCTCAGAACATGATCATATAAATTTCTATAATCCTCAATGCATATCCATATCAGTTCTATAACCTCAAACATGATCATATCAATTTCTTAACATAATCTAATAAACATGTCATTAAAATAACTTAATTCTAATAAACACACAACAAGTAGCAATACAACCTCAAAGTATATCAATATCGATTCCTAAAATCCTCGAAGCATAATCATATAAAATCTATAACATAAAGAACCTGATTCTAATAGATATAGTCAACATACAATTTCCTAATTCTTGTGATGTAGGACCCGAAAAATAAAACACATACAATATCAACTTACCTGTCCGTCTTCAATACACTTCACGACTTATGCTTTTCTTTCACAATACCTTCAAAATCATTTAAATTATAATTATTAATAATCACATATTATAAATCCCATTTTTACAATCTCACTATCCTTGACAATAACCAATCATGGAGAAAAAAGCAACTTAAAACACCTTAACAATATATGATTTCTCCATGACATCCAACAAAACAGTAATAAAAGCATAAACCAATTTAATAATCCCCAGCTCACCCGAGTCTACACATCACTAATATTTTTCCATAAACTATAAAGCTTCACAATATAGTATTTTGATAGAGAATACATTCCTTCAATCCAAAATTGAGAATACCATAATAACATCATAATTAACTTCATTTTCATAGTTCATTATCTTCAACAACACCGATACCATTAATCCTCATAAATTTTGTAACAGAATATCATAATCCAAACTTAATCGCTTAAGGTTTTCCATCAATTTATTTTCATAAATGTTATACCCAATAAAAGAGCAACCTTAAAATAATCCTACAACATGATTAACTCTCCCCAAAATTGTCCAACACCACGGTAGAATAGCCCCATCAATATACCAAGCATTTAACCAACATAAAAGGGTAAACTAAACACTGCAACAACATTTCAGTATCTCCATAACTTAATACTGAATAGACAAAGCTAGAACCATCAAATTCCAAATGTAAACCAAGAGTCAGTAGACCAAAATAGGTAGTAACATCCAACAATACCCTATAGTTTTCATAGCCATAACCGAAATAAACATATATAATTAACAGGGCATGTGTTCAACAATGGCTACCACTAACAGAGAACAATCATCCAACAACAGGGAGGAATTCACCATATCTGAAGCGTCCGAGAAGAACTGAGGAGAAGCAGGGAGCTTGATGGACTACGGGTCCATTCTATTATTAATCAAGCCTAAAAAAATATCATAGAGTAATTTAAGGTCAAGTATAAGTGGAAATTCAAAGAGCAATAGAAAGAGAAATTGAAAGACTTTCCAAAGTTGTTTTCCTTTTGACCTATGATGAGTATTTGACTATTTTGGCATTCAAAACGATGTCATTGCAAAAAACGTACTTCATGAAGATTGTAGTTGATTTTCTAAGATTTCTATAATGAGTTGGATCGTTAAATGTGAAGTTCATTTGCTATGTCAAAGGCCCACATAACAAAGAGTAAAGAATAAAGAAAGTCTAAGTGTCCAAGCCTGGAGACCAAGGAAATCTCTACATGAAAACCATCCAAGTGGCCAAGAACTAACATGAATTAGCTGCCAAATACATCTACACTTGGAGAGGAAGAAAGAAAGAAAGATATTAATTTAATATTCTTTTAGTTAATTAACCTAGTTTTTATTAAGTAGAAAATCAGATAACTTATTCTATGCGCTGATTAGGGTAATTATTGCTTAATTAGTTTATTGTTATTTTATGCTTTATAATGGGCTATATAAAGCCACCTATTGCTTATGTTTTAGATAAGTTGAATTGAATACAAAAAGCTTTTGCTTAGTTATTGAAATTGGAGTGATTTCTTTTTCAAACCTTTGGTGAGTTATATCAAAAGTTCTCCCTTGTGTGCGTTATATCACGGGATTAAGGTTACTTGTAAGTTGGGTAGCCTCTCTTATTGGCATATGCATTCTTACTCTTTAGAGAAAGAGGGTGTGAAGTGGTGTCCAACTTTCCAAAGGAGCGTCATCGACAAATCATCCATACGGGAGCATTCATCTAAATTGTTTCTATTCTGGTGACTTATTTTGTATCATGCATATTTCTTAATCCGTGGCTGATATTAATGTGATTCTTAAAGAGTTATTTTCCTATCTTATTCAAGAAGGCGTGGTCAAAATTTCACTCAAAAGCTTCTAAAACGAAGGAGTTACAAGCTTCCAAAGTTGGACCTTCAATAATTAAAATTGCAGAAAATTAAGGAAACTCAAGATTTGGTCGACCAACTCAACCGATTCTGCGACCGAATTCTAAATTTTAATCTATCCTACTTTTAGGTCTAGTAGCTCAACCGTCAACTGTACAATCGACTGCAAGGCCAGAAAGCAACCACCCTCGGTTGATTAACATACTTCAACAATTATCCTACTTCTTCAACCAATTGTTTAACACTTCTTCCACATATTTTACAGGTTATTTATTTGTCCTTTTCGCTAGTGCATCATTTAGTATCAGAGCTAAAATGTCCCACTAATTCGTGATATTTTTTTTACACAATGATAAGGTCACAAAACTACTCATGGAGTTATTTTTCGGATGAGGAAAATTCACCACCATCTATTCCCAAGGTATCCATCCAGCCGTTCAACAGCTCAAGCAATGATTATAATGAGTGGGTGGAAAAAGGGGAAAGAATATTTGAGTGTTACGAATTTTTGAAACTAAGGAATGTGCAATTAATAACACTCGGGTTTATGGGGTATGCAAACACAAGGTGGAGCAACATTAGTGCAAAAAAGGAGACAAGGAGACAAAGAGATTTGGACTTGGATTCTATTAAAGAGACTTATGAGTGAGAAGTTTGTTTCAAGCCAATACGAGCAAGAACTCTACTATAAATTGAAACACCTCAAGCAAAGTTCCACCACCGTCGAAGAATATGTTGCCTAATTCAAAACCCTAAAAACAAGATGTGATTTGCAAGAGCCGGAAGACAAAACAATATCAAAGTTCATCCAAGGACTTCATAATGACATTGGAAGCATGATTGAACTATGGCCTTACGACACATTTGAAGATGTAATCAAGATGACTTTAATAATTGAGAGACAAAAGAGAAGGAATTTCTTAAGGGGAAAATTTGCTCTGTTGTCACCACCACTCCCAAAGTATGAATATTCTTCTGAAAGTCAACAAGCTTAACTTGCTAAAATTAGTGTCTTGTTACAAAAAATTGAAGCATGCATATCAAGCACTCTGACCTTACAAGCACAAAACCGCGATGAGGTATAGAAAGTACTGATGTGCATATTGAAGAAGAATTTATTTATGTCGAAGAAGAGCCATTATTATCTTTGGAGCCTCAATTGGAAGAGGAAGATTGTCAAGAAGAGCAAGTTACCAAAACTAAAGAAGACATTACGATAAATACAACTTTCGTTGATTTTTCTAATGGAATTACTAATATCTTGTTGTGTGATATGATGAGTACAAACCGCCTATTTTTGGAAATACTAAGGCTTGATGACAAGTGGCACATGCATGACAAGCATTCAAATTCATGCTCAATTATGAAATATGGAATATTAAAGGAAAATCGGTTTGAAACTACTATGCTTAAAGCAAAGAGGTATGCACCATTGAATAAATTAATTACATGAATTTTTAAAGTTGGATGGATTGAAGATTCTTATATTATTGGCATGATATTTGGTTATGGAAATAAAGATATTCTCATAAATTTTGGTGAAAATTTATTTATGGCTATGCATATTGACATGTTCTTGGTCTTAATGAATTTTGATGTTGACTTTGATTACTATTTTGGGGTTAGGAGAACATATTATACCAAGAAAAAAATTTTGATGTTTGATGTAACTACTTGGCAAAACTCTTATGGTAATAGGATTAAAGATAAATCTACTAGTTGTTTATTTGGTGATTTTAAAAACTACTTATCTATTTGTGCATCATTGTCCAAGAATAAGTTGCTGGATTATTTTCCTTATTTGATCAAATGCAAAAGGGAAAAGATAAAACTAGTGGTCAATACTTCAATTCAAAGATTTTGTTTCCAAATATGGCAAGATTAGTATGACAACTCATTAAATTCGAAAATCACTTCTAAGGAAAGTGTTTGTTGGACTCTTAGGAAGTCATGCCAATAAAAAGGTAACTCAAGATTCTATGAAAACATCACTCTTTGGCCACATATACTCAAAGGTATTCTCAAAACTATTTTTATGAAAATCATTGAATTGCAAAGGGGTATCCAAGACATTCCTAAACTAATGTTCAATTATGGGAGATGGTTTATGAATATCTCACTATTATTGGCCTACCACATTATACAAAGATTATTTCCTTATTTTATTCATAGAGATTTTATAGCCAAGACAAATCTCAAGGCCCACGACACATCTCTTTATTTGAATAAGGAATATTTTGAAGAAATTATTAGTTGACCACATATTCTTAAAGGTGTTCTCAACATTTTATTTATAGTAACTATTATTGTGGCCCACATTATTTCCAACTCAAAGACAATGAGTGAAAATCTATTATCTGGGTTATTGTTCAAGCATGGGAAGATGTTTATGGAAATATTGATATCATCAACCCACTACCAAGAAGATTCATTTCCTTATCATGGAGATATTGAAGATATTATAAAGATGATAGACCATGATGATTCTTTTTTTTTTTTTTTATGGTAATAAAGAATATGGTGACACAAGATATGATTCAACGTCAAATCATTTTCAACCCCGAGAGGATGATGGAATACAGGTCCATTCTATTATTAATCAAGCCTCAAAGAATATCATAGAGTCATTTAAGGTCAAGCATAAGTGGAAGTTCAAAGAGCAATGGAAAAATGGAAAGATTTTCCAAAACTGTCTTCCTTTTGACCTCTGACAAGTATTTGACTATTTTGACATTTAAAAGATGTCATTTCAAAAGGAGTACTTCATAAAGATTGTAACTGACTTCCTAAGATTTCTAGAATGAGTTAGATCGTTAAATTCAGAGTTCATTGGCTATGTCAAAGGCCCACGGAACAAAGAGTAAAGAATAAGGAAAGTCTAAATGTTCAAGCTAGGAAATCTCTACATGGAAACCATCCAAGTGGCCAAGAACCAACATGAATTAGCTGCCAAATACATCTACACTTGGAGAGGAAGAAAGAAAGAAAGATATTAATTTAATATTCTTTTAGTTGATTAGCCTAGTTTCTATTAAGTAGAAAATCAGATAACTTATGTGTGCTAAACTTTTTCGTGCGATAATTATTATCTCTAATCCCTAAGTGATTTAACGCGTTTAATGCATACAATTAATATCAAATAATGAGTTAAGGGATATAGAAATTGCAAACTAGGTCTATTCAGGCTAGGGGTGTGCAGAACTGGCCCGGTACCGAAGAACCGGACCGGGACCGGCCTTTCGGTACCGGGACCGGTCCATATGTATGGAGCACCGGACCGGACCCGGTCCGGTGCTATCGGGACCGGTCCTACCCGGTACCGGATCACGGTACCGAGTCCCCACTCCCCGTCCCCGTCCCGAGTCCCCACTCCCCACTCCCAGTCTCGGCTAAACCTAATCCCAGTCTCCTAGTCTGAAGAGCTACCTTTGCCATCGACCGCCGACCAGCGAGCTCCGAGCTCCGTCCATTGCTCCACTCCACTCCACTCGGCACTCTCCAGTCCTAGAGCTGTTCTCATGGATCTTGAACCCGGAACAATGGACAGTATTAGATCTGGCCCCTTCGGCCAGATCTTTCGCCCCGACAATTTCGTTTTTGGACAGTCCAGCGCTGGTAATAACTGGGCCAAGGGGCATTATACAGAAGGAGCCGAGTTGATTGATTCAGTTCTCGATGTTGTTCGCAAGGAGGCTGAGAATTGCGATTGCTTGCAAGGTATGTGACTTTTTGTTGTTTCCATTTCGTTACTAACAGTATTTAATTTTGTTAATCAATATCTTTGACCATTTTCTGAAGTAATTGTCATGTTATCGTACTAGATCTTGTGGTAGAAGAGAACTGTTTAGACATTTAGTTATTCTGTATCTAAAAGATACGTGCATTTGCTTGACTCTGCATTTGTTGTGGATCTATCTTTTTTCTTTTATTAATTATAGAAATAATCAATGTAATATTGTATATTGCTCGAGCTGCTGTTTAATGTTGATATACTTAATTTGATGATAACATTGACGATGCTAAGCTTTAGGTAGGTCCTTGTCTGTTCTGGTTTGTGCTCAACTCCACTAGTCTCTGCCAACAGTTGCATTGATCCTCGTAATTAGATTTGTTTACTTGTGTTCGAGATATGTCTTAATTAGGTATTAGTATTGATTGTTGATTGTAACAACTTCTATGATTGCCTCTTGCATCTGAATCTGCGTCTGTCTTAAGACAACAACTAAAGTCCCCAGTTGGTTAAGTGTTCTGAAAGTGATTGTATACTTATGTACCAGGTTTTCAGGTGTGTCACTCACTCGGAGGAGGGACGGGTTCCGGCATGGGAACCCTGCTGATATCCAAGATTAGAGAGGAATACCCAGACAGAATGATGCTAACATTCTCAGTTTTTCCTTCTCCAAAGGTCTCTGACACGGTTTTGGAGCCATATAACGCCACTCTTTCAGTGCATCAGTTGGTGGAGAATGCTGACGAATGCATGGTCCCTGATAACGAAGCTCTCTATGACATTTGCTTTAGAACCTTGAAGCTCAGCACTCCAAGCTGTGAGCCTCCCATGTTATTCTCTGTGTGTGTGTGTGTTTGTTAGTGTTCTCACAGTTTATTATCTTGTGTCCAGTTGGTGACCTGAACCATCTGATATCTGCAACTATGAGTGGAGTGACCTGCTGCCTGAGGTTCCCTGGCCAACTGAACTCCAACCTTCGAAAGTTGGCCGTAAATCTTATCCCTTTTCCTCGTCTCCACTTCTTCATTAGAACCGGTACCGAACCGGAACCGGTACAGAAAAACCCGGTCCAGAACCGGTTTCTGCGGGACCGGTACTAGTCTTCCCAAAAAGAGAACCGGTACCACCGGTCCGGTGCCGGATCGGTGTAAAATCGGACCGGACAGGTACCATGCACACCCCTAATTCAGGCGATTCGACTACATTGTCCTATGTTTACACTCAAAGTTTCCTACTTGGAGATCCTTAATCCCCTAACCTCACCGGTTAGTGATGATTGACTTCATGAGCGTCAATCAAACATTTACAAAGACTAATTCTCAAGGCGTCACCCTTAGTTTGACTATTCGTAGGGCGTTACTCTCTATTTAAGTACAATCAAAATAAAAGAAAATTACAAACAAGAACCTAACTCTCCCAAATATTAAATCTCAAGTTTGGGAGTTGGAGAGTTAGGATTGACACTTAATCATGAATGATAAATCGTGTACAAAGTTTTGTAGAGTTTTGCTATGATTTTTTCTTGGCTAGTTTGAGCTTCAAAGTGTCTTTATTTGTAGAATTCTGCTAAGCTGGTCAACCACCTCCATTTTGATCGACCGTGTTTAGGAATAGCAGAAAATTCGCTCGAATTTTAAAATGATTAAGGATGTCATTCAGAGTGTTTAATAATTATTGGATCAATGTATTAGTTGGGTATATTATTGTATGATTATGAAGATTAAATAGAAAATTATGGGGCCTCAAATTGTAGTGAAAAGATAAAAGATATTTTAGAAAAATGTTGTGGAATTATAATAATTAAATTGGAAGAAGGGATTGGATTTTATTTGGTGGAAGAAAAAGAAAAAAAAATTAGAAACTTTAATATAATGCTTTATATTAAATTGCTTGAGATTTTAGGCCAATGGAGGGATGTGGTTCGGCAATTAAGGGGGATTATGGTAATTTGTAGAAAAAAAAAGGGAAAATGACAAATCAACCATCGTGGTTTCTGGTCAATGACAAGTCAACCACTGTGATATATTTGTTAACAAGTTAACCACTAACGTATGAGAAATTGACAAATCCAACATCGCACTTAAGTTAACCCAGACAAAATGGCCTGGACGGCGTCTAGGCAAAACGGCCTGGACAGCGACCTGGACGCCGCGGCGTCCAGGCATACAAACCTGGACGCTGCAGCGTCTAGGCAAACACAACGGCGTCCAGGAAAAAAAGGCCTGGACACCACGGTGTGTTTAGAACTCTCTATTTGTCATGCATGGCATTCTCGATGAATTGTGTTTCATGGTTACTTCGAATTCGTAATGTATATGTTTTACGCATCAATGTTTTTATTGGTTTTTTGACCTCTGCACCTTCAAACTAGCATAACTTTTGCTACAAGTATCTGAATTGAATGCAGGAGGTATTAAATCGAAGCTCTCTCAGAGCTCTATAATCATCATGGGGTTATCCCATGACTGCCTTTCTCAGCCCCAAAATCAATCGTTTAAGCCCTCAAATTTGTGATCAAACAAATGCTTGGTCTGGAAAAATGTTTGATCACAAATTTGAGGGCTTAAACGATTGATTTTGGGGCTGAGAAAGGCGGTCATGGGGTTATCCCAATTATTATTATAGAGCTCTGAGAGAGCTTCGATTTGATACCTCCTGCATTCAATTCTGATACTTGTAGCAAAAGTTATGCCAGTTTGAAGGTGCAGAGGTCAAAAAACCAATAAAAACATTGCATTCGTAAAACATATACATTACAAATTCGAAGTAACCATGAAACACAATTCATCAAGAACGCCATGCATGACAAATAGAGAGTTCCAGAGACGCCGCGGTGTCCAGGCCTCGGCGTCCAGGCTTGTGTTTGCCTAGACGCCGTGTCCAGGCCTCGGCGTCCAGGCTTGTGTTTGCCTAGACGCCACGGCGTCTAGGCACTGCGTCCAGGCAGTTTTGCCTGGATTAACTTGAGTGCGATGTTAAATTTGTCAATTTCTCATATGTTAGTGGTTAATTTGTTAGAAAATATACAACAGTGGTTGACTTGTCATTGATTGATTTGTCATTTTCCCAAAAAAAAAAGAATTAAAGAGAGAAAATTGAACTAGGACGCGGGTTATTTGGGGCTAAGGGCTGGAAAGTGACAAGAATGAGAGAAAATGCAGAGGGCTGGAAAGTGACAAGAATAAGAGAAAATGCAGAGGGCTGGAAAGGGAGAACTCGACTCCCGTGGCCGAGAGCTTCTCCACGAAGAATGGGCAATGCCTTGGCCGTGCGAATAGTGGGACGATGGCGTTGAGTAGAGGCGATGGAGATCGTCGCCGTCCGGCCTGCTCAACGCGGGGAAATGGTGAGAGCGCCTGAGCCATGGGTACGAAAGAAACCACGAGCTGCGATTTTTTTAGCGCATTGGCGGAGGGAAGGAAGAGCGATGATTTTATTTCGAAGCAGGGAGAGGGGTTCATAGCGGCTGATCTTGTTAACCCGTCGGCGGATTTTGGCAAGAGCAGGGCCTTCATAGGAGTGACAGGGAAATGGGCGAGTGAGCAACCTTCAACCCCGGCCATTGAGGTAAGTATATGCTGCTTGTGGTTTGGCCTTATCGGCCCCACAATGCAAGGTATAGGTGGGGGTTTTCCTCCGTTTCTTTTGCTGAATGATAGACTTTGGTGAAATGGTTGCTCTGTTGATTTGTCTCTGTTCTCTATTTTGGTTTTGCCCGATGGTCTTAGTGATAGAATATTGCTCCGCTGTAATGGATTTTGTTCTTATTTCGGGTTTATGCTGAGAGACATTTTGTTTTTAGGAAATGTTGTTCTGTCAATTTGGGTCTGTTCTTGGTTTGGGTTCTGCCGAGAGAAAATTTTTGACAGATATGTTCTGCTAATCTTGGTTCCTTTATCTATATTGGGTACTACTTTGATTAAATTTATTGAGGATATATATATCGCTGAAGACAATAATCTGGTGAATTAGGAGTTGGGTTCTGTGATTTCGGCTCATGTTTATTAGACACTTATGAGGATTTTGTCTTGTTGATTGAGTTTTTTTTTCTGCATTTTAGGTTACTACTTGATAGACTCCATTGAGGATTTTGTTATGTTAAATGGGTCCTCATCTCTCATTTTGGTTATTGTCTGAAGTTCATTACAGAGGACTTATATTTTGTTGATTGCACTTCTGTTCTCTTTTCATTACTGCTTAGAATAGTACTCTGAGGATATATTTTACTGCCACGGTTTGATTATGAAAATTTGAGGATTTGCATATTTGTTCCTTCTTTTAAATGATGGGTTATGTGGGTTTACTGTTATGTCCCTTGAGTCTATGATAGTGAGTTTTTGATTTAGTAGCTTATATTTGTTGATGCACTGCTTTTGGCCATGGAAAAGTTTATCATTGATACTTTCTTTAATTGTTAAGCATGTAGGGGATTTGTTATGGCTATGGTTTGATTGTTGCATGTTATGTGGAAATGTTCATGTTGTGTTATAATGTATGTTCACGCATGAGTCAGCATATAAGAAAGATAAAATGAGGATAAAAATGCATGAGATATAAACAGTTGCTCATCTATACCAAGTGGACGCATTTTGGGCTAATGGTATGAGACGTTAGCCCATAACAAGTCTATGTGGGCCGAAGTTCACCCAAAGAGAACGATACCTACTTGGGTTGAATGGTTACCCACTAAATATCAAAGTGAAAGAAAAGTACGTAAATAGTGACTACGGATAGGCTGCCCCAAAAGGGTGTGCCAGTTGGATATTAGCCCGTTACCTTGTTTCCATGCAACCCATAAACTGACAGGCACAGGGGCCGCCTAGGTTGCAGTGCATTAAACTACACACAGCTAACGGAAGACTCCCAAAAGAGTGGAGTCTGCCTTCACAAGGGCTGTAGACTCTCCCAAAAGGGTGGAGAAATGTAGTGTGTGCTCCATTATCATGCCTACTCATATCCAAAAAGTGGAAGAAAAATGAAAGAAAAGAAAAGAGAAAGAAAGACAAGACAAGAAAGAAAATAAATAAACAAATGTTACGTCATATCATGTTCATGGTCACATGCATTATTTGCTTAGTCTTAAACTTATAGATGAACTTTACATTGTAGGTACAGATATTAAGGAGGAAATGACAAATGCAAATGTATGTTGAGGGAGCTTGCTCATGATGAAGATTTGATGGTTGTTGGGTAATCTCCATGTTTTCTCTTATTGTTTTATAAGTCGTGTATTTTAATGGAATTGTAAATGACTGTTAATAAGTTGAGTTTTGGTAAGAAATGTATTTTAATTAGTAAAGTCTTTTGCTGCAAATATTTTATAAATGCATGATTTTGTAGTTGGTTTTAAAGTATGGTTTCATAGCAAAATAATTTAAGTAACATCATTTTAGTATGACGATTTTAAAGAAAAAAAATTATATCACAAGAATTTACTACAAAATATGTTTTATAAATAACGAGGCATTACAACTTTGGTATCAGAGCCCTAGGTTTTAAAATCGATTATGTAGACCGTCCAACAACTCAAGACTCAACATGGAAAAACCTTCTCAACTGTAAGTATTATCTGACATTGTGTATGATAGCTTAGTAATTTATTGTTTGTAATATGATATTTGTGAATTTGTTGTTGTTTGTTGATATTGCTTTGTTCTTAAGCATAGATAATTGTGGTAGGTCCATAGAGATGGGCAATAAACGTAGAAAGTGTGAAACATAGGTTAGACTTTGTTTTGAGAGTTAATAGTCTTTATATGGTGGCTATAGGAAGCCGAGTGGTCGAGATGAAAAGTTTTGATTAAACTATTGTGGAGGTTTAGTATGTTATGATCACTATAAACTAGGAATTTTATTAGTAAACCTAAGGGAATATTTTTGGAATAGAGTGACTTAGGTATCAAAATAGTTGAGGTGAATATGGATGGGACCATGTCGTCTAAAGGCTAATGTAGGACTCTTAGCCACATCTTGGTCATGGGAAAGTCATCTACTAAAGGGCGAAAGATTCAAATTGGGAGACGTTTGGTAAACCCAATGAGACATTTTTCGAATAAAAGAACATAATTACAAAATAGCTAAGAACGAATATTGACATGACAGTTATGGAAAAATAATGACCCCTGAACTTAAAGGTACCATTGTTGATCATTCATCGAAATATGTCAAGTGAGTTTCTTAATTTTTATGTTAAGTCTCGCAAATCAAAAGTAGATGACTTAGTCGAAAAAAAAATTAAAATTAAAATTAAAATTATTGTTACAATAATAACTAAGTGTGGATTAGGACTCGGAATTCATGGAGGAATAGTAACTCTTATATTGACTATTCATAGGGCGTCACTTTCTATATGAGTACAATCAAAATAAAAGAAAATTACAAAAAAGAACCTAACTCTCCTAAATATTAAATCTGAAGTTTGAGAGTTGGAGAGTTAGGATTGACACTTAATTATGAATGAGAAATCGTGTACAAGTTTTTGTAAAGCTTCACTACGATTCTCTCTTGGTTGGTTTGTGTAACATCCTGTTTTTCAAACAATTTAAAACATAAAATCTTAAAAGACTTTTTCTTTCATAAACACAGCGAAAAACTTTTCTTATTAAAATATTTGGAAAGTCCATGAATTAAATTCCTTTCGTTAAATTATTTACAATTTAGAAAACTACAACTTCGCATAATAAACCTTTTACAAATTGAAAACTCTTTACATTTCTTTTAAACATTAGCTTAGCTAGCCACCAAGTCTGCAACGCCCTCATGCTCCATCCATTGTTCCTTTTCTCTTTGTCATGCACACCTATGTCATAAGACTTAAACTATAAGCTTATTGCTTAGTAAAAAGTGAAATGAAACATTAAACATGTAATGCACCTTTTTGTAAAACCTTTTCTCATTTTAGTTTCTTTTCTTTCTTTTCTGCGTACATCAATGCACTTTGTCCCGACATCAATCGAAGACTCAATAACCGCTATACACAACAATGCATAATGTCTTTGGATAAAGGCTCGACATCAATCTAACTGCCTGTTAGCTGCCATGCACTTCAATGCACAACGACCCATCACCTTCGGTAAGCAACTCTGACATTGACTGAAAGCTTTGCTAGCGGTTGTACTCATTAATGTACAACAATCGGTTCTGACAACAATCAAAATGCACTAGCAGCTATGCACGTCAACGCTTAAATGGTCTCACCAACTATTAGTCGGTCTGTCTCGACATCAATTGAGAACTAAGTAACAAACTCAAGCTTACCTCTTTGTATTCTTTAACATGTAGCATTTAAAGTTATAAAAACACTTATGCATGATAAATCCATTTACATTTTTGAAAACAATGATGCATGAATGCACAAAATTTAGCATTACATCATCAATCAACCACAAAATCACAACTTAGATCTAACAAACCAATCATCAAACAAACAATTATCAATAATAGCAAAATAGTACATCTCTAGAGAATATCATGATCACAACCTAACATCTAACACAACCACACATCAACCATATAACCTATTCAAAATAAAAATCTCATCTAACAGCATCTCAACATTCCTCAAGTCATACTATAGTACCCAACCATCAAGGCAACCAAAGAGAATTATAAAACTAAGTCTTCAACAGTTTATCCAAGCAATAACATAGAGCAATTCCTACTTTTACAACATCTCGTACCTCACGGCTATCAAGCATTACACCACAGAGAACTAGCTCTACATTTTCTTCAACAAGATTATCAACAACTAAACCCTAAGTTCTTAACAGCAACATCAATATATCATAACAGTACCTCTTCTAATAATAACATTATCAAACTCTAACCTCTATTAAGCACATACCACAAAATGACCAATTTACTCTAATGTTTATCAACCTAGTAGTTAGGATGATACTCAAACCATATTCACAGCAGCAACATTAGACATTAAAACATCAACAGAACCTATCTTTTACAAAACCTATCAATACTTAATTTCTATCAACAACAACCATTAACATGCTCTTAAAAATCTGGAACGTATTCGTCAACATGCTTTTCATAACAATAAAGTCTAGAACCTATTTATTAGTAACAAACATCAATAACCAACATGCTCTTAATAAAATCCAGAATTAGCAAGCATCAATAGCAGTAAGCACAAACATCTCCCAACATTAAATCCCTATTTCTAATATCAGTTTCTTAATGAACTTCAACAATAGAATATCATTAGCATGAACAATTCAATGTAATCTTCATCAACACAGTACCATAGCATTTTAGAATTCGCAGAGCACTATATTTTACGTATTATCAAAGCAGTAAGCAAACCAAGCAAACATCCTACTTATTGTGATGTAGCCTCGAAGGGAAAACACATGCACACTTCTTACTTTTTGGAAGACAGAACTTTCTTCTATTTTCTTCTCCTCCTTTACTGTGAAGCTTTCCTTGTTTCCAGTTTCTCTTCTTCTTCTTTATGGTTCTCTCCGACAAAAGCTTCCTTTCAAACTTCTCCTTCTCTCCAGAGACAACTTGCTGTTTCTCTTCACTCAACTTCCCAATTTATCTCTTATGCTTTCTACCTCGATCGCTTTCTCTTCTCCAGACTCCTTGTTTTACCTGAAAGAACCCCAAAAGGCTTCTCCTTTTCCTACCCAAATCTCCTTTTTGATACTTTTATAACATTACAGAGAGACACGACAAGTCATGATGGTTTGTTATCCAGGCACCCTTTCAATTTCCAGACGACAGTTAGCCATTTTCTGGGTGATTCTTGGTATCCCAATCAATCGCCTCCTTCCTGTGACGACCGCAAATATTGTAGTCACAGCCACGACCCATCATAATTCATCGACGATCAACCGCAAGTTCTGCCTCTTTCATAAAATCAGTCGATCACCCACTAGTAGATGATTGACCTCAAATCCACATTTTCAAGTTTGCTTTAGACCCTATCGATCATCCTTCTTCAGCTGATTGACCGCTCTGAAAATTGTTACTCTCTGTAGAATTTTCTTTGGAAACAGTCGATCATCTCCTTTAGCTGATCGACCACTTCCAAATTCCTTGCACTCTATAATATTTTGCCCATTCAGTAATTGACCACCCCTACCATTAATCGACTACACTCCATGTTATTTCTTCTAATACATAGAAAAATCACACTTCTAACAACCAATAACCACAATTCATATCTCTATCCTACAATCATCCCATAATTCTCCAAAAATTCACAAATACTATCATTTAGACCTTATGCTTAGTATTATAAAAATCTGGGGTATTATAATTTGAGCTTCAGAGTGTCTTTATTTATAGAGTTTTGCTAGGTCGGTCGACCACCTCCATTTTGGTTGACCTTCTTTTCGACCGTTTGAATATAGCTGTTATGCAATGCAGTTGGGCGGTCGACCAAATTGTCCCCGGTCGACCACTTTTAGGTGTAATAGAAAACTAGCTCGAATATGTCTTTTTGAGAGGTCGACCACTTCTAAACTGGTCAACCACTTTTCAATTATTTCAGCATTTTGAGCAATCTATCTTTTATACCAATCAACCACCTTAAAACTGGTAGATCACTTATACTGTTTTGGTTAACCACATCTTCTTTGAAGTCTACCTTGTTGGCCTAATAGACATTAGGTTATTTATTTTGATAATGACAATTTTATTTGATAATTAAGTTGTTCATTATGCATTTGTTTGAATTGATAAATACGTTATATTCTTATTGGAAATACTCTTAAAATGAATATTTATATTATTTAACGTGTTTGCCTAAGTCCATATAATTTATATGTTGATTATTGAGACATAAGAGATTCAACAAATGCAAAAATGAGCAAAAAGGTCTATGAAACAAGGCAAAAGGTCCACCAAACTGGCTTGCAAATAAAGGATCAATCGACCGAGCGATCAACTAGAGGATCAACGGATCTACCTTAGAAATGACCATGAGCTCCAAAACACAGAAATTGAAGGAACAGAATGCCAAAATCTAGAGTTTGCCATATAAGGCAGCAGTCGACAGATGAACAATGACCAGACAACTGCTGCAATGCTTTTTGACTTCCTCTTCCAACGGTTCGAAAAACTCAACGGTCATATCCAATGGCTAGAAAGTGGTTGACTGGACGAGAGGTGGTCAACTGCCAGGGTAGGTTTTATAAATAGAACCACTCCAAGGCTTAAATTAAGAAGTGAGAATCCTACTGAAACGTTGCCAAACTTCATACACGTATTCTCACCCATCAAATGAGTGCATAGGCTTAACTCTCTCAATCCTCAATTTGATATTTCATATTTGAGATTTCATATTAGAGAGTTAAGTTTCTGCAATATTTATACTCTAACGAAAAAGGTGACGCCATACGAATTAGTCAAGTGCAAAGGATGATGCCTTGCAACAGTCAAAGCTAGATTGACACCCTAAAAGGTGACGCCCTATGAACAGTTTGTAAATGTTTGTTTGATACCTGTAAAGTCAAACATCGTCAATCGGGGAGCTTGGGTGATTAATGATCTCCAAGTGGAAAGCTTGGAGCGCGGATGTAAGCGGGATTTGTCGAACCGCATGAATAAACCAGTGTCAACTCTCCAACTCTCTCTTATATTTATGCATTGTTTGATTATATAATTGTGATAAATCACTTAGGATTTAGAGAATCAAATATCATATGAAAAAAGTTAGTACACTTAATTAGATATTAGTGAATTGAAAGTAAAAAAATAATGATTTGAACAATGTTGTGCTTAATTTTATAAATGGTAGCAAAAATCTAAACATGCTCTTAGGTTCACAAAGGGTTACATATGACAAAGCTGAAATTGGCTATCAACCCTATGCTAAAAAGAAAAAATATGAAAATTTCTTTGTTGGCACATCTATTTGTAACTCTTGTAATTGTATTGGGCATAAATTTTTTATTTGTCCATTGAATTTGAATGTTAATCTGAAATCTAATTTAGGTTCTAAATTTGTATGGATTCCTAAAAAAATCAAACCTATAACTAATGGATCCAAAAAGATTTGGGTAACAAAGAAACTGAATTGATTTTTGTTGTAGGTTGGAGGTTCTCTCAAGGAGCTTAAAGGATATGGATAATTGGATATCCAAAACATAAAAGGAAAAACCTCAAATATGTGCATCCAATACAATAAAGATGAAAGTGCATTTGTGGAGGTATACAATAGTATATTTTCTATACAATAGTATATTTTCTTTCTTTGATTTCATACATGCGGATAGATTAAATTTTTTCTCTGGTGATTAATATTGATTCTTTGGTTTGCATAGTCTCTTTAGTATCATTATTTTAAGCATTCAATTGTTTGAATTATTCAATAGGTCTATTTGAGTTTGAAAAATTTTATTAATCACCAAGTGATGTTATAAATTGCATATGTTGAAGGATTGTTGACACTTTGTTTTGATGTATATTGTCTCCCCATTGATTTGAAATGTTTATTTAAGGGAAAATGACAAATCAACCATCGTACTTTACAATCAATGACAAGTCAACATTTAAACTATTTTTGCTAACAAATTAGCCACTAAACTATAGAAAAAGGTTATCGCAGACATCGCTGTCTCGTTTGCCATTAAACTTATTGATTTCGTTTTGCAGTGGATCAAACATGTATTGATTGCAATCCACCGCAGAACGATATTTTTAAAAATAACATTATAATATCAATGTTCTATGGTGGATCAAGATTTTTTCCGCCGTAGATTAACCATGATCCACGGTGAATTGATAATAATCCACCGGGGATCATCGTGTCTCGTTATAGGAAAATTTCTTTCTTTTCTTTCTTCTTTTCAAAGAGGGAAAGAAGGAAAATTTTCTTTCTTTTTTTTCCATATTTTTCTTCTTTACCCAAGAGAAAAGAAGGACATTTTCATTCATTTTTTTCTCCAGGGGAAAGAAGAAAAATTTCCTTCTTTTCTCTAGAGGAAAGAATGAAAATTTCCTTTTTTGCTCCTAGAGAAAAGAATGAATCCAGGAGAAAACAAGGAAAATTTTGTTATTTTTCCTTTTCTCTTGAAGACAAGAATTTTCATTCCTTCTTTTCTCCTCGAGAAAAATTAGGAAATTCTTTCCTGTCACATAGAGAAAAGAAGAAAATTCATTTTTTCCTCCTAGAGAAAAGAAGGAAATTCCTTCTTTCTTTGGGAGAAAGGAATGAAATTTTCCTTCTTTCTTTCCCTATTCCAAAAGAAGAAATAAAAAAAAGTTTTCCTATAAGGAAATAAGTGAATTTTCCTAGAATGTAGCATGATGATCCGCAGTGGATCATTATCAATTCACGGTAGAAAATGTCCCGATCCACTGTAGAATGTTGATATTATAATGATATTTTTAAAAATATCGTCTCGCGGTGGATTGAACTGAATACATGTTTGATCCGTCGCAGATCGAAATCAATATGTTTAACGTCAAACGTGACAGCGATGTTAGTGGTGATTTTTTTTCCGTAGTTCAGTAGTTAATTTGTTAGAAAAAATAGTTTAGTGCTTAACTTGTCATTGATAACAAAGTACAATGGTTTATTTGTCATTTTTCCTTTATTTAAATAGGGGGAGAAAATAGTCTTATCTTGATTTTTTTGTTTTCATTTTTTAACAAGTAGTATCGGAGCAGAGTTATTAAAACTTTTTGTGTGATATTGTATATTTGCATAAATTGTTTAATTGGTTTAATTTTGCTTGATAAAATTCCTTGTTATAAATTCCTTTATTTAAATATTGAGATAAATTCCTTGTTATAAATTATTTGATAAAATTTTTTGAATTCTCTATTTGGATAAATTGATTATGGATCTTAATATGTGCATAGAAAGTCAATTCATTTATAGACCTCCTTATTTTGATGGAAAAAATTATTTATATTGGAAGTCTAGAATAAGAATATTTGTACAATCTATTGATTATGATTTATGAAAAATTATTGAAAATAAAATAAATGTTGATAGATTATTTTGTGATTTCAATGATTTTTATAAAAGAAATTTGAGTTTAAATGTTAAAGATATGAATATTTTGTATTGTGTTTTTAGTATAAATGAATTTGATAAAGTGAAAACATGTGTAAATGCATATGATATTTGAAAATCTCTTGAGCTTATAAATGTAGGTACAAATAAATTTGATAGTGAAAAAAACACATTCTCCAAAGAAGAGGAATTGATCATTGTATGCTTCATGTGTAACACCCCGACTTTTTATATCGGGGTATTACAGAGGACGTGTTTTGAGCGTTAAGACTAGGGATATTTGATGTGAGCCAAAATTGCAATTGGCCCAAAACAGCTAACTAGAAATTTTGGTGTAGTCAATCTGCACATAGAACTTAAATCAAATGGTTCTCCTATTGCATGAAGCCTTTGAGCCAAAAATTTTTATGGCAAGCAATAGAGAGATAATAATATATCACAATCAAAAATCAGTCCCAAAAGCGTCGTTTACACGGAGTTATGGCTGAAACCAAATCTGCCATAAAAATAGGTTCCTTCCAAGACAGGTTGGCGACTCCAATAAATCGTGCGCAAAATAATGAGTTCTGATCCAAACGATGTCAAAGTGGTACCAAAATCTTCGTAATCCAAGGGGCTTTATGCCCTAAAAATTTCAGATTAAAATTTAGAAAATCAACAGAGCTATGAAGAAACAATACCCTGCTCGGAAATCGGACTACAGAAAAACAAATTGCACATTCCTGAACAAACGACCATAACTCACAATATATAACTCCAAATCCAGAAATTCCAATCAGCAAATTACCACAACAACGAATATCTGATTTCCAGCTCAAAAAACATAGAACAAATTCGAAGAAACAATCAAGAACAGAATATCAAGTTGTCCGCACACTCTCACATGCCCGAGAATGGCGAGTTGAACCGGGTCTTTCTCAAAAGAGCCCTTCCACCTTGGTTGTGATACGTTCTTCTACTCCCTCACGACAAAGACACCCTCAAGAGAGAAGATGCTGGAGAAAGTAGCGCCAAATCCCTCCCCAAGAACAAACAAGAAACAAATAGAAGAATCGGTTTGGTGTAGGTTTGCAAAAGCTAGCCGAACACCTAAGATTGAGAGAGCAAAGCTCTTCACGAAATTCTGCAGCAGCAAATGAGTTTCTCCAAAACTCATTAGGGCTTCCACTAAGGGAGACTAAATACTCCCTTAAGGACAAAAAGAGTTAATTACAAAAATACCCCTAATGTAAGCGAAAATCGGACATGAGGGCTAGGTTTCTATGCCACCCGAACACCTCATTCCACAATCCAAAATACACACAAAATAATCACAAAATAATTCCAAAATTGTCATAATCTAACCAATCTAAATTAGTACTAACATGTGGAATCAAACTTGAACATATCTAGGGAGAGTTGTTGTTCTTCATCAAAGTAAGCTCACCAAACTTGCGACAAAAGTCCTCTAGCCGATTTGGATTTGGACTCTCCCATGTGAGGACATGCCAAGGAGATTCTTTATCATTGAGTGAAGGCTCCTCTTTTAGCTCTATTAGTTTAGGGTTACCTACAAAATAGTAGCTTATTAGATAAACAATGATCTTCTTAGCGCTAGAGCGGGTGATGGGGCCTTTGGGTGCATCATACTTCCGGGGTTGAAAGGATTTATCCTCAAATCCAGGGAGTCTACCACTTTTACAATTTCTTATGAAGGCCTTTCCGCCTGGATCAAATGGGAAAATGTTGTGTACTCCGTGGAACAATTCCTCCGTCTCAGCTTGTTCATCTATTCTAAAATATATATATTTAGCTTGCACCTCATTTCCTTTGTCAAAAAAATTTTCATTCCATCCAATCATAGAGCGCAATTCCTTGGACCATCTAGGAATGGTGTCACTCTCCACCAACGTCAGTATTCCTTCACGCAAGTGTAACCAAAAGAGTAAACCTTTCAATGTTTCACAAAGATTTTCTAAGACATGATAATTCTTTTCGGATTCAATAGTGATCAATTGATATCCCTTTCCTAAACCCTTATCATCCACATAAAATTTCTTAACCAATCACAAACCAAAGATCTTGATATTTAATTCAGATATAAAGGAGTACCTTTGTAAAAGTGTGCCGATTCTGGATTTTGTTAGTCCCTCCTTATGTGTTATCAAATACGGAAAGTTGTCTAGTAATTTGTTCGGTTTGAGAAGAACTAGTCTCTTAAATGCATCCCTGAACTTGAATGAAGAGAAGGCAGTGAAACCATAATGAAAAATCCTCCTACCAAATGGCCACATGCTTCCCACTATCAATGGATAAGCACACGTAGGTATAACTTCAAATAGAATTTTGTCTTCATATCCACGAATAAAAAAATCATTACGGGCTATCTCGGTTACTTTTATAGAATCTTGACCCTCGAACTGATTTAGTTTGTGGGGGATGGGAGGTACAGAAGTTTCCCATTCTAATTTTTTACTATCTTCAAGAGAAACCTCACTTAAACAACTAGTATCATCAATCATAGGGCATACTTGTTCTTCCACCTTGCATTGAAGTGTAAAAAAAATTTTCTTTTGGCTCTCCTCCTCTCGGTTTTGCATGGTCAATGGTCTTCCCATTTCAACAATTAGGAGTCCTTCTTGAGCATAGGAGGTATCTTCTAGGGGTTCTTCCACTATACAAGATACTTCACAAACTCCATCTTCACTTAAATTTTCCTCGGAGTCACCCTTCATCTCCATAACACGCTTGTTGGTACATTGTGATGCAACATGTCCAAGGCCAAGACATTCACAACACCTAATGTCCTTCGACCATGGTTTGGTGGCCTCAATACTTGCCTTCTCCTCATCAGTATCTCTGATCTCATGTGATTTTAATGCTGCACTTCTTTCATCATTCTTGAGAGGCGACATAGAAGGCATTGCATCTCTTAAAAAGGGTCGAGTAGTGCTTCTCTCAACTTCTCTTTTTTTTTGCCTTTCTATCTTTATTGCCAAAGATACCACATCATCCAAAGTCTCAAAGGATTGTGGCTCCACCAAATCACTAATGTCTTTGTGAAGTCCCTTAATGAATCTTGGAATGGTTTTCTCTCTCTATTCTTTCAAGGCACATTTATCCTTCAATGCTTCAAATTCTAGAAAGTAGTCCTCCACCGATTGTGTACCTTGCTTTAGACTTTTGAAATGAAGGAGCAATTCTTGTTTCTAGTGATCGGGGGCAAACTTCTTCTTCAATAAGGCTCTCATGGTTGTCCAACTTCTCACATCATCAACACCAACTCTCCTTCTTTGTGCCTTTAGGTCTTCCCACCAAAGGTAGCATATTCGGACAATTTCAAAGTCACCATTTTAATTTTTACCTTCTCGGTGAAGTCATGACATTCAAAGACTTGATCCACCCTTTCAATCCATTCTAAGAAATCACTGCTATTGTTTGCTCCTCTAAAAGGAGGTAAGGAGACCTTGACATGCCTCATAACAACCTTACCATGTGAGCTTCTTCTCGGACTCGGAAACTCTTCTAAATCGGATCCTTCTTCAAAAAAACTTTCATTCCGGCCCCTTGAATCATTAGAAATACCAAACATTCTTCTAGGTCTTGGGTTTCATGGACCTTTCACATACTCATTAGGAGACTCATCTCGTCTTTGCTGTAGTTTGCTTAGCATCTCCCCCATTTCATCAAGTTGTTGTTGAAAACCACTCTTGGATTGTTCTTGTTTTATCTCGACGGCGAGCAAGAACAAGGTCTTGTTTCTTTACCTTGATGATAGTGAACTCCACCCCTCATACTCATTCTTAGCACCAATTAAGATCACAATTTTGCAGCAATATGCTAAAAATGGCTCTGATACCAAATGATGTGAACCAAAATTGCAATTGGCCCAAAACAGCTAACCAGCAATTTCGATGTAGTCAATCTGCGCACAAAACTTAAATCAGATGGTTCTCCTATTGCATGCAGCCTTTGAGCCTAAATTTTTATGGTGAGCAATAGAGAGACAATAATATATCACCACCAAAAATCGGCCCCAAAAGCGTCGTTTACACGGAGTTATGGCCGAAACCAAATCTGCCCTAAAATAGGTTCCGTGCACGACAGGTTGGCGACCTCCAATAAATCATGCGCAAAATAATGAGTTCTGATCCAAACGATGTCAAAGTGGTACAAAAATCTTCGTAATCCAAGGGGCTTTATGCCCTTAAAATTTCAGATTAAAATTGGAAAAATCAACAGACCTATGAACGAACAATACCCTGCTCGGAAATGAGACTACAAAAAAACAGATTGCACACTCCTAAACAAACGACCATAACTCACAATATATAACTCCAAATCCAGAAATTCCAATCAGCAAATTACCACAACAACGAATATCTGATTTCCAGCTCAAAAAACACAAAACAAATTCAGAGAAACAATCAAGAACAGAATACCAAGTTGTCCGCACACTCTCACACGGCCGAAAATGGCGAGTTAAACCGGGTCCTTCTCAAAAGAGCCCTTCCACCTTGGTTGTGATACATTCTTCTACTTCCTCATGACAAAGACACCCTCAAGAGAGAAGATGCTAGAGAAAGTAGCGCCAAATCCCTCTCCAAGAATGAATAAGAAACAAACGGAGGAATCGGTTTGGTGTAGGTTTGCAAAAGCTAGCCGAACACCTAAGATTGAGAGAGCAAAACTCTTCACGAAATTTTGTAGCAACAATGGGTTTCTCCAAAACTCCTTAGAGCTTCCAATAAGGGAGACTAAATACTCCTTTAAGGACAAAAAGAGTTAATTACAAAAATACCCCTAATGTAGGTAAAAATTGGATATGAGGGCTAGGTTTCTATGCCACCCGAACACCTCATTCCACAATCCAAAATACACACAAAATAATCACAAAATAATTCCAAAATAGTCATAATCTAACCAATCTAAATTAGTACTAACATGTGGAATCAAACTTGAACATATCTAGGGAGAGTTGTTGTTCTTGATCAAAGCAAGCTCACCAAACTTTTGACAAAAATCCTCTAACCGATTTGGTGTTGGACTCTCCCATGTGAGGACATGCCAAGGAGATTCTTTATCATTGAGTGAAGGCTCCTCTTCTAGCTTTATTAGTTTAGGGTTACCTACAAAATAGTAACTTGTTAGATAAACAAAAATCTTCTTAACCAAGAGGCAGTTAAGAACATGAACTAAATCTAATATATGCACAATATTTCCAGGCTATGTTCATCCAATATGCACAATATTTCCACTTCACAAACCATTAAGCAAAGCATCCAAACAACAACTCATTTAACAACACAATTTCTCCATGGTCGAACCAAATACCACAAACTATGTATCCATATTGCATTTTAACAACATAATATAATTTCCCACCTCATCAAATAGTTCAACTCAAAAGCATGTTCCCATTTTCACAGCAGACAACCATATCTAGGAAGCAGTACCAATTTACAAGACTGAACCTAAGCTAGCATAATATTATTCCTCATCAATGTTTATCGGACAATAACAAGCCAAGTAACAGAATCTTACACGGCAGAATACAAACCAAGGAATAAAATCACTTTCAGCATAGCATTATTTCTACTAAATGTCTGTCAGCAGAAATTTAACATAAGGATGTAAGCACAAACTGCAGAACACCATCTCAATAGCAGTTATCATTCAGGAACCAAATTACAAAACATAAATCCATTCCACAGGACAGAAATCTCATAGCACCCATCAACAGAAAATGCATTAGACAGAACCATAAAAGAGTCGGCTTACCTGAGGTACCCGAGGAGACCAGGGAGAAGAACACTCCTTCTACATCTTCTTCTTTCTCTTTTCTTCCTCCTAGACACTCGGCCATTACCCCAGTCCAATTCCCCTGGTATTCTTATATAGGCAGAGGAGAAGACTTGCAACGCTAGTGGATAATTGTACACTTCAAGGAGGGGTGGCCCAACCAGAAAATGTCGTGTGGAAAGCTTGCCAGAGGAGCAGCACATCATCGACTGCTAGTCATTTTCACCAGGAAGAGAACCAGCAAACCGATTTGGTCCAATCATGGGCAGACCGGACCAGCCACACCAACAAGAACTGCTAGCAAGGCCCGTCGCCCCCGTCATCGCCAAGCGCTACCGATTTCTTGCCATCGCCATTCCATCGCAGCCGAGCGTCACCAGCCATAGGCAATCAACAGAGCATCGCAGTCCGACGCCTCACTGATCCGTCCCGCGAAGTGAAACCCGAGCCCAAGCACAAGAGAACGACACCGGCAAACCACCGCACGCCCGAGTCGCACGCCTGCGCCATCCCGAGCCATCGTCACCCAAGCCGATGCCCGCTTCTCCCTCTCTCTTTCCCTCTTTGCGTTTTCCTTCCTACGTTCCGATCTGTCTCCCTCACTCTGTTATTCTCTCTCTCAAATGGCCAGCGACCATTTTTGTTCTAAAAGTGCAAACTAAACCGATTTGAATTGAACCGATTTATTTCCAACTTCAACCGGTTTTCTTCTCCTTTATTTCAATTTACCTACTATTATTTAATTAATATATTTTCATTTTATCTATTTCATTAATTTAATTCTCCCAATTATTTATTCTTTTATCTTAAATCCTCTTCTTTACATTTATTTAATTCCCCTCAATTAATTTTTCCCAAAACATAATTTAACGCGTATCGTCTGACTAATCCAATTATACCTCAATTGATTATTCATTTTATCTTTTCTAAATTCCGATATAAAAGTCGGGGTATTACGATTTTCGGTAACGTTTTCCCTGTACATGCGATGTAATTGAAGGGTAGGGTAATTAAGATATTACATTTCGTATGGTTATGTGTTATTTACGATATGTAATTAGAGGGAAAGTATTATAAGATAAGAGTTAAGTGGGAAAAATCAGGTGGAAAAGTTGTCCAGGGCATTTGCAGACGCCTGCAAACGCATCATGTCATCCACAAACTATTGAAGCGTCGTCCCGTGTATTGGGATGACTTAGGACGCTGTTTCCGTCCTAATTTGCATATGCTATGAGTTTTCAGACGATCCCGGACGCTTGCGGATGCAGGTGGACGTTGTGGAGTTGAATCTGTCCTACTTCTGGCAGTTTCGGATGACTCTGGACGATTGCAGATGGGAAGAAATTGTCTCTGCCCAATTTATGGACGAATTCGGACGCTTGCAGACGCTCCTTGCGGATGCCATTTTGTGTTCGAATATGATTTTGGATGGTATGGACCAGGACGAGGATGCCACACCTCATTCGAGAACGCATTTCTATCTGAAGGGTTTTACTCTTCCGGACGAATGCAGACGAGATCGTCTGAAAGTGTTAGCTTCTCTGTAATATTCCTATGTGTTAGCTTAAAAACTTTTCTATACTTGAATGCTATGTGTTTTAGTTCTCTATAATATTCCTATGTCCATGTTAACTTCCTATAATTATGTTGCTCTGTGATAGTGTTAGCTTGTATGCTGTAGTGGTGTTGTAATTTCTCTATTAATGGGTCCATTCCTTGGATTCCCTGGTGTGCATAATTCCCTTGAGCATAATAATTAATTAAAGTAATTTTAGCGAGTGCAGATAATCAGTCTTTTGAGCATGCTAATCAAACTATTAATTGGTTGAGTATATTAACCTAATTGACTTAGTTAACCTGAGTTAATTAATAAAAGCGTGTGAATAAACTTAGGATGTAAGTTTCTTACTTAGTGTTTTGAATGTATGTTATGTATGCGCCCTTAGTAAATTCTTGTATGTACTTTTAGGATAATATTAGACATCATAACGATAGAAACAATTAGGAAAAACCACCACGGGTGGCCACACACCTTGAGTGAGGAATGAACTAATCTCTCCCTTATCGGGAACACAAAACCAATTAACATAATTAATTAGAAACCGTAGGATTTCCCAAACTACACACTCTATGTATGAGCTATTCATAAAATACGTAATTAAAAAGTTGGTTTGGGGCGGACCCATTCCAAAGAATATAAAGAGAGGCATTTCATCCCAGATAAACCCATTTTCTTACTGGGCCTTTAGGCTCATGTCTTACTTGCGGTGTAGGTACACGTACGCGCGGAGTCCTCAAGCAATGAAGAAGCAGTTGATGAGGGATTTACACGCGCAAGCTCGTGGCTGGCCAGTCTATGAACGTAAGAGGCAATTAAGTTGTAATTAAATTAAATTTTCTTAAATTATAACTAAGTGTATTCAATTGTTTAGTTCTTTCTCAAATAAATTTATAAATGCTTCCACAACGTTTTTTATTTTTCGCAATGTTTTAAGGTGTTCCTAATGGCCCGGCTTGCACTATGATATTCTTTAAAAAGGGTTTTAAACAAAAGCTTTTGAATTTCATGCACTTCAAAGGATTTACGAAAATCTGGGTTGTTACATCATGACCAAAGAAAATGAGGTAAACGTCTCTTCTAGTGATTTAGAAGAAAATTTTGATGTAGATGAATTGCATAATGTTTTTAATGAGTTATATGAATAATTCAACATGTTAAAGTCTAAGTATAAATAATTGAAAAAAGAAAAATAAAATTTTGATGAAAAAGCATGTTGATATAATTCAATCTTTTGAGAAATAAATTAGTAATTTGAAATAGTTAAACGATAACTTGAATTCTACTATCAAATCACTTGAGTGTCAAATTGGCGCATTAAAAGTTAAAAATGGTGATTTGAATTGTGTTGTGCATAATTTCACATATGGAAGCAAAAATTTAAATATGCTTCTAGGAAAGCAAATAGTTACTTTTGATAAAGTCGATATTGGCTATGAACTATTTGCAAGAAAGAAAAATTATAAAAATTTGTTTATTGCTCCTACTACTTGTAAGACTTGCAATTGTGTTGAACATAAATCATTTGTTTGCCCTCTAAAATTGAGTGACAAAAGGGCAAATTCTAAATTAGTTTTGAGTTCCCAAAAAAACCATTCCAAAAGATAAGGGATCCAAAAAGATTTGGGTACTTAAGAAAAACACTTAGGTGTTTTTCAAATTGAAAATCAAGAGTGTGCTTAATTTGTTTGATGAATTATACTCTTGATTTGAATTGAATAGATTATATGCATATAGGATAAAAATTTTATTATCTTGATTAATATTGATTTTCTTATTTGCATATTATTATGGTATTATTGGTTTTAATTCTCTTTAAATCATATAATTGTTTTAATTCTTCAATTAGTTTATTTGAGTTTGAAAATTTTATTATTTCAACAAGTGCTGTTATAAATTGCTTATAATGAAGGATTGTTGGAATTTTGTTTTGATGTATATTGACTCCTATTGAATTGAAATTGATTGTTAAAATAGGAAAAAGATAGCTTTTAACTTGAATATTTTTTCAAAAATTAAATATTTTTCTCCAAACAAATTGATATTCTAAATGGGATAAATATAATTGTTTTATTTTGATGTTTTGAATTTCCCAAATGACTTGATGTTGAATATTGGTAAAGGGGAATAAATTTTTTTTTTACGGAAATTGGTATTAATCATTTTTTTATTATTACAATTGATATCATTTTTTTAAATTGCCCTCTCTTCATATTTTCTTTTGATAATCAAAAACGGGGAGAAGAAAATAGTTTTTAAATTGATTGAATGTTAAGACTTCCCAATGATTTGAAATTGTTTATAGAAATAAGGGGAGAAGAAATTTTTTTTTTTTTTTTTTTGCTAATTTGAATTTTTTTAAAAAACTTTAAATGATTTGGTTATTACAATTGGTATAGTTGGAATCATTTTTCCTGATTTAATTTTCTCCCAAAGATTGTTTATTGACTTAAGGGGAGAAAATATAATTGTTTATGTTTGATGCCTTGGAAATAAAATCCCCAAATTATTATAGTTTGTTTAATGAAAAAGGGGGAGAATCAAATTGTTGAAGTGATTTGTTTTGACTCTTTGGATAACCTCAACTCGTATATTTGCTTATATGACAAAGAGGAAGAATTAGATTGATTAAATTTTTTTGATTTAATTAAATTGTTTTGTTTGGTATCTTTGATGTCCCCAATAATTTGATTTTGAACATTGATATAGGGGAAGAAGAAAAAGAAAAATTGATATGCTTTGATGTTTGAAATTCCCCATTGTTTGTGTAAAGGAAATGTAAAAGGGGGAATGATATTTGATTGGGATATTGATATGTTGAGTTGTTTGAATGATTATCCTTCGATAATTTCTACGATTTTTATTTTGTCAACGGGGAAGGTTCTTTATCTTTAGTTTACCTCCCCAATAATTTCTTTTTGATTATGACATAAAAGGAAAGAGAAATGTATAAGTTGTTAAGGTAGCATGTTTTGCATATAATTAAAAGTTATATATAATGCATAAACTAAGGGGTAAAGATCAAATTATGCAATACTATATACACATGCTTAGGACAGGTAATTAAACAACTTAATATGTTTTGTCATCATAAAAAAGGGGGAGATTGTTGGCCTAATAGATATTAGATTATTTGTTTTGATGATGATGATTTTATTTGATAATTAAGTTGTTTATTATGTATTTGTTTGAATTGATAAATACATTATATTCTTTATTGAAAATATCCTTAAAATGGGTATTTATGTTATCTAACGTATTTTCCTAAATCCATGTAGCTTATAGGTTTATTATTAGGACTTAGAAGATTAAAAAAAAAAAAGCAAAAACAGGCAAAAGGTTGACCAAACTAGCCTACAAAGAAGGGATCGGTCAACCAAGCAGTCGACTAGAGGATCGATGGATCTACCTCATAAATGGCCTAGAGCTCCAAAAATGCAGAAATTGAGGGAGCGGTCAACCGCATGAACAGTAGTGGTCGACCGCTCCAGGTGAAATGCTAAAATGTGGAGTTTACCATATAAGGTAGCAGTCAATTGGTGAATAGTGACTGGTCAACCACTGCAGTGCTGTTTTGACTTCCTCCTCCAACGGTTCGAAAAACTCGACGATCATATCCAACGGCTATAAAGAGGTCAACTGGAAGAGAGGTGGTCGACCACCAGAGCAGGTATTATAAATAGAAGCACTTTGAAGCTCAAAATTAAGAAGTGAGAATCTTACCGAAACACTGTCAAACTTCATACATGTATTCTCACCCATCAAATGAGTGCATAGACTTAACTCTCTCAATCCTCAACTTGAGATTTCATATTAGAGAGTCAAGTTCTAAAGTTGTATTTTCTATTTTTGCAATATTTGTACTCTAACGAGAAGGGCGACACCCTACAAATTAGTCAAGTGGAAAGGGTGACGCCCCGCAACAGTCAAAGGGTAGATTGATGTCTGTAAAGATCAATACAGAGGGTAATGCCTTGTGAACAATATGTAAAGGTTTCTTTGATACTCATAAAGTCAAACATTGTCAATTGGGGACATTGGGCGATTAAGGATCTACAAGTAGGAAGCTTGGAGAGCGGACGTAGGTGGGATTTGCCAAACCTTGTGATCAAACCGGTGTCAACTCTCTAACTCTCTCTCTCTCTCATATTTATACATTGATTATATAATTGTGATAAATCACTTAGGATTTAGAGAATTAAATATCACACAAAAAAGTTAGCACACCTAATTCACCCTCCATAGGCGTGCACGGATCCTAACAAACCTATACTTTGTGTTTTGTTCCTTTTGAATCCTTTAAGTCTCACTAATCAATATATAAGCTACATGTTTCACAACTTGAAGGCGGACCTAACAAAACCATCGGTTCAAGCGACTCGATTCTTTTCGAGAACTCGATCACCTATGTAATACCTTGAATTAAGGTAGGACTATGGACAATAATAATTGTGATTTATTGAAAATTAAGAAATGATTTTTATTACGAAAAATAGTAAGTTTAGGGTATAGTTTATTTCAATTATTAGAATGGGGTTGAGAATTTATAAATGATTATGGTTAAGGATTTATTAGGAATAAATTGCAAAGGGAATAGATTAAATTAAATAATATAAAAAGAATAAAAAGAAGAAGAGATGAGAAGAAGAAACGACAACATTCAGAAGAAAAAAAAATTTTAGTTGGACCGGTCGACCTACTATCGATCGGCAATTACCGATCGATACCACTGAAATTTTAGAAGTTATGTTTTTATGTTGGACCGGTCTATTGTTCACATCAACCGGTCACACGTAAATTCAAGAAAAATGAAATTCCTGTTAAGCCGGTCGACTATGCATGTCAACTGCTAATTTCAGGTTGACTGTTCATATCAATCGCTCCCACACGTAATTGTGAAAAACATAATTCAGTGGAACCAATCGATTGTGCATGTCGACAGGAAATGTTTGCTCGACATGTAGAATTTTGTAGAACCGGTGGACTATACATGTCAACCAGAACCACTACGTTTCGTGAGAAAAATAATTCTGCGTGAATCAGGGCTACTGTGCATGTCGACCGGATGGCGACTGCTCCCACATATTTTCTAAAGAAAACAATTTTCTAGGTGTTATGCCACGACTATTTTGTCTTACACTTCTCTGAGCTTTGTGAAAAGTTGTCTCCTCCAACTTTGAGAAAAACATGTTTCCATTGTCTCATCTCCTCTGCCAATAAATAAGGAAGAGGCATTGTAAAGGAATCACAACACAGAGAGGAAGAGAGGGGGTGGCTGGAGAGTGAGAGAAAGAAGAGAGGTTGGGAGTATGCGAGAAGAGAGAGTGCTAAGAGAAGGAGAAGGAGGAATAGAGGAGGGGAATAAGCTTGGGCTACCATTGCTCTAATGGTATTTTTGGCATAGGTAAGAAATAGGATATGTGTGGTCAGTAGTGATCTACATCACAGGAATGTGTGTCTTTGTGATTATTACCTAGATTAATTACTGTAAATTATTGTTAGTGATAAATATGTGGATTTATATAAATGCAGTTATTCTTGAGTTAATAATTTAGAAATTAACTTGATGTACCTCGTTAAATATAGGAATTTCACCCCGTTGATAAATGTGAAATAATTATAGGAATTTCACGCCATTATTAAATGCGAAATATTTATAGGAAATTCATGCCGTTAATAAATGTGAAATAATTATAGAAATTTTACCCTGTTAATATATGTGGAATAAATATAGAAAATTCATCCCGTTCATAATTACGAATTTCTCTGTAAATAAACATATGAACTGTTCCATGATAATAATTAACAATGTCTCTATTATTAAAAATATGGATTCCTCTGTGAAATTACTATGGACTGAATATTGTATGATATACATGCATAATAATTAGAGTTTATAAAACTTTTAATGTAAATAAATAGGTGTGTGGAAATTTGGGAGAGTAGGTGACGGTTCTTGGTAGTGACATCCCTGATGGATGCAACTCATCCCATGTAGGGAGGGAGTGACGGTTAAGCCACAAGAGCCAGATGATGTATCCTATCTTCCTAGACTAAGAAAATCCCCATCGCCTGGACTATTAAATTAAACTAAACTGAACAATAGAGGAGATAGGTTCTTCTTTGAGACAGACTACATAAGTACACATTGAGCATTAAACATTGCATTTTATTCTATTTTTTGTTGAGTGTTAAGCTCATTGTTTTATCCTGTGATGTAGGTGATTATTCTTATATCAGTGACCTATCTGTGGAGGAGGAGATATTGCAGTATGAGCAATTGAGTTATCAACTGGGTTCGACCTGAGGGTTATGGCCTACAAAAATAAATATTTGTTGCTTTTAAGGATGATATTCAAAATGTTTGTAAGATGACGGACTTTTATTAAAAATCTTAAAATTATGTTTTGAAATTATTATCAGTTTCTGCTTTAATTACTCTTATAAACGAAAAAGTTTTATGGCTAAGAAAAAGATAAAGTTTTTAAAATATGGGTTGTTACAATTGGTATCAGAGCATAACCAGGTCACATGCAATTATGTAGATTGTTGATAACACAAGACTCATTGTGGAATACTTCTCCGACTGTAATTTTTTTTTATTTATTTAATTATTTTACTAGTATAAATTTCTTTACTAGTGTGATTTGCTAGTACAACTAGTTAATTAAAATTATTTTACTCGATAAAATTGGTTAAAATAATAATAATAAATTTGACTCTCCAATAAGTAATCCTAATACTCCATCAAAATATGTAGGATTAGAAAATGAAAAGAGGAGTAAGAGTCAACGCCCAAATTTATGACAGAGCAATCGGTGGCCAAGAAAATTTGAATGGCCAAGAGAATGTTGGTGATCGGAATGAGAGAGATGAAACCTTCAACCACTTAACCACTATAATGGAGCGGTAGTCTCATTACATGGAGCGGCAGTTTCAATACATGGAACAGTTTATGGAAAGGGAAAATAGAAACGGAAATGGGGATCATCACGCAGTAGTAGTTCTTGAGAAAGCAGGCTGGGAGGAGTTTCAACTAGTCAAGCCTCCCAGTTTTGATGGTAATATTTTTGACGTTGCGAGAGCTGGAGAGTTGATCTGATCCCTAGAAGACATGTTTGAGTATGCAAATATAAAAAAGGTCGAGAAAGTAAAATGTGCTGCCTATTTATTTGTCCAGGATGCCTGGTTCTGGTGGGACTCAGTCAAAGAGACACGGGATGTTCGAACCCTTGCTTGGGGAATCTTCAAAAAATTATTCTATGAGAAATATTTTAATCATATTGTCTAGACGCAGAAGTTGGTGGAGTTTGTACATTTACACCAGACAGGAACAGTGACAGACTTTATTTGGAAATTTAAGGCGCTATCCCAGTTTGCTTCACACTTGGTGGACACTTATGAGCACAAGGTCCACAACTTTGTTAAAGGGCATAAAATGGAGATCCTCGAAGGAGTCACAATATCTGGTACTAAGGATGTCTCCTATGCAAAGGTTGTCGCAAAGGCGATTGTAGTAGAAAATGTAAAGGCAATGGCGACGAGGTAAAGAGAATTAAGCCAGAGGCTCTAGAGAAACAACCAGAACTAAAAGCAATGGGGCAGTCCGCTTGTAAACCAAGGGACAAAAAGACCGTAAAAAATTAAAGCACAATAGGGAAGAGACAAGCACCCTATGATCAAAGTAGCTGACCAACCCAGATCATGTCCAAAATTATAAAAAAAAAAATCATTTCGGGCAATGGAAAGTGGACACAGGACTATGTTGTACGTGTGGGAAGCCGGGACATATTGCACAATTTTTTTCCAACTTTGGCAAAGAAACCATAAGGCGTGGCTCATCAAGTTTTTGCTTTATATGGAACCAACGAAGAAGAGGACCTAGTTGCAGTTGTATCAGGTACTATTTACATTAATAATATTGCTGCATATGTCTTATCTGATTCTGAAGCTACTCAGTCATTCATTTCGACTGAATTTTGTGCAAAAGTAAATAGTTTTTTTGGCTTTATGAAGAGTGAGTATAGAGTGCTTTTACCTTCGGGTGATTATTTAATCGACAATGGCATCCTGAAAGCATACGCCGTTAAAATAAATAACTGCACATTCCATGTCGATTTGATTATTATGGATATGAAGGGGTATGACATTATTCTGGGCATGGACTGGTTGTCACATCACCATGCAGTTATCAATTGTAGAAGAAGAGAAGTTTGCTTTCGCTCCCTTGATGACGAACAACACATTTTCTAAGGAGTCAAGGAAAAGGGCAAGATGGTGGTCTTTATGCACTTAACGCAGATCAATTATTGAAAAGCGGATGCAAAGGATTTTTAGTGAATGTGATGAACACCACAATGAAGCCGAAAGCAAAGTTAGAAGAAGTAGTGGTGGTCTGAGACTTTCCAGAAGTCTTCCTTGATGATCTCTATAGGTTACCACCAAACAGGGAAATCGAATTTGTAATCGGTTTACATCCCAGCATGCAACCCATCTCAAAGAATCCATATAGAATGACACCTACTGAATTGCATGAGTTAAAAATCCAGCTGGAAGAATTAATTAACAAATGATTTATCCGTCCAAGCTTCTCACCTTGGGGAGCTTCAGTCTTATTTGTAAAGAAGAATGATGAATCATTAAGGATGTTCATTGATTATTGGGAGCTAAACAAAGTTATGATCAAGAACAAATACCCTTTGCCTCATATTGATGATTTATTCGACCAACTGCATGGTGCCTGTGTGTTTTCAAAGATTGACCTTTGTTCGGGATATTATCAGCTGAAGGTTAAACCAGACGATATACCTAAGACAACATTTCAAATGAGGTATGGACATTATGAATTTCTTGTGATGTCCTTCGAGTTAACCTACGCCCTAACAACTTTTATGGACATGATGAACAGGATCTTTAGAGATTATCTTAACAAGTTTATTATTGTTTTATTGACGATATTCTGGTCTATTCTTAGTCGGAGAAAGAGCACTGCGAACACCTCAGAATTGCCTTATTTGTTATGGAACAACACCAACTATATGCTAAATTGTCTAAGTGTGAATTCTGGCTAAGTGAAGTCAGCTTCCTTGGCCATGTGATTTTTAAAAATAAAATTGTTGTAGACCTAACGAAAATACAAGTGATTGTGGATTGGGCACAACCAAAGTGATGTGAGAAGCTTTCTCAGACTAGTAGGATTATAGACACTTTATAAATGAATTCTCCAAGATCATTCTACCCCTCACTAGTTTGACAAAGAAAAATATGCGGTTTTGGTGGTCAAGTAAGTGCGAAAAGAGTTTTCAAGAGTTGAAACACTAGTTAACTACATCACTTGTATTGGCTCTGCCTAAAGAAGAGGAAAATTTTTGTAGTTATTGTGATACGTCCAAGAGTGGACTTGGTGGGGTACTGATGCAGAGAGGAAAAGTGATTGCGTACGCTTCGAGACAGCTTAAACGACATGAGGCTAACTATCCCACTCATGATTTAGAGCTCACTGCAGTTGTATTTACGCTTAAAATCTAGAGGCATTATCTATATGGGCAGCGATGCAAGATTTACATGGATCATAAAAGCCTCAAGTATATTTGTACGCAAAAGGAGCTTAATAAGAGGCAATAGCGATTGTTAGAATTCATGAAAGACTATGATTGTTAGATCAAGTACCATCTTGGTAAGGCTAATGTGGTAGCTGACGCTCTAAGTCGAAGAGTTGCCCTCATGAGCACGATATGAGAATAAATGCCATTAGGACTTTAGTAGGATGTTTAAGAGTTAGATGTGCAAATGATTCCTACACAATTGACTACTCTTTTGTCGGCAGTGACTCTAAAGCCTTCTATATTATAAAAGATTAAAGAAGCTCAACAGAGTGATGACATATGTGAAGATTTCAAGTTGAATCCAACTCTGGCAGAATATTAGGACTATTCTATATCTGTCGATAGAATAGTAAAGTTTAAAAACAGATGGTATGTGCCCAGTGACTCACACTTGAGGTTGGCAATCTTGAGAGAGGCTCACTCTTCAAGCTTCTTCATCCATCCAGGGGGTAACAAAATGTACAAAGACAACAAGGTGCATTATTATTCACCGATGATGAAGTTTGATACTGGTCAATAAGTAGTATTGCGCTAGGTATGTCAACAACTAAAAGCGAAACATCAAAGGAATGGCGTAATGCTCAACCGATGTCAATAGCCGAGTGGAAATAGGAGCACATCACCATAGACTTTGTGACAGGATTACCCAGGACTACGAAAGGACATGAGACGATATGGGTGATTGTTGATAGGTTAACCAATGTTGCTCATTTCTTACTAGTAAATATGATGTATAAAATGAATAAGTTCGCATATCTATATATTAAGGAGATCATACGATTGCACGGGGTTGTTGTCTCTGTTTTATTTTATTAGGATCCGTGATTCACTTCTGCGTTCTGCAAGAGTTTAATAAGGCTATGGACATAGAACTAACATTTAACACAACCTTTCATCCACAGACCAACGGCCAAAGCAAATGTACAATTCAAATCCTAGAGGATATGTTGCGCACTTGCATACTGGAATTTCAAATTGGATGTGGAAAGATGTTTTCTTTAATTGAATTTGCCTAGAATAACAGCTTCCAAGCGATGATTGGAATGGCGATTTATGAATCATTGTACGAAAGAAAGTGCATGTATTATGAATCATTGTACGAAAGAAAGTGCATGTAACATCCCGTAACTTTTTCAGTATAAAAATTTTCTTTTCTTTAAAACCATTTGCGTAACAGACACCAGAATAATAAACATTGGAAGTCTTAATCACATGAAACATAGTGTAAACATACATCAGAAGTCTATTACAATTTAATACCATAAACCAACAATTTTAAAAACTATTTCAATAAGTATCATTAAAACATTTATTTGAATTCCATTTAAAGCTAATATCACTTAAAACACTTAAAACAATTCAAATATATTTATTCCATTTCTGTGAGCAATGTCGCTAACAACACAAACGTCCACACAACAATACTTCATCAGCTACATCCATTCACAGCTTTATCCAATCATTGGGTCCTTACCTACATCAACAGACCTAACTATGAGCCTAAAGCTTAGTACATGGTATAAACGTAAAACACATACAATTACTATAACATCATAGTTAGTTTCTATTTTGTTTCTCTGTTACTGTTCATATCTTTTGCTATTATTTAATCTGTTTATGTGTGGGGCGTATCTAACCAGACAACATAAACATTTGTTTACTGTTCTTGTCTTTTACTGTTTATATGTCGGCCGTATCCAATCGGACCACACAAACATCCGTTTATTTATCTTGATTTTTGTGCTAGACGTATCCAATCGGTTCACAACTGTTTACTTATCTTTGGTTTTTGTGTCGGGCGTAACTAACCGGTACACAGCTATTTACTTATCATTGATTTTTGTGCTAGACGTAACTACTCAAACCATAAAAACAACTCTTTACGTTCTTTTCATTTTTGTGTACTTTGATTTCTATGCCGAGCATAACTAATCGGACCATAGTTGTTTACATATATTCCATTTTTGTGTACTTTTGGATTTCAAGTCTTAACGTTATCATGTACATACAATCCTATCTAACGTGTTCCTCATTCGTATCCTTAAAACGTGATTTGTCCCAACTAAGGAACTGAACTTAAATCTAATAAACATACAAGCAAACATCATACGTAATCAATTAAACAAACAGTAAAAACACCCTAATTCCTGAGATGTAGGCCCTTTCAGACAAACTATATTTAGTAACACGTACCTGTAGTCCTTAGCTTTAATGAGTTACCACTTAAGTTACTCTTCTCCAAAAACCTATTCACAATTGGATAATATCTACATATCAATAATAATTCTCTAAAAACTATCATCTAACTACAGGTTATACTTCAAGGATTATTATCATCCATAACTACAACTTAACATGACTTAATTTTCTCTATAGCATTTCTCTCAACAAATCAGGTTACATACAACCCATTCCTTTCACATCTAAACTTAACCACTTATTCCAACAACTTATACCGCATGATAATAACCAACTTCATGAAGAACACCTTAATACTTAAATTCTACCTAGCATACATGTAGTGGCTTAAACCATTTCCAAATATATCCAATAACCAACATAACCCTAACCAATTAATTATCACATGGCATAGGACATATCATCAACAAATTCATTTTCTCATAGAACATAACCTAACTCTAACGTATCAGAAACCAATATCTTATACACTTCGTATGTAGAAACTTGACTGAAGAAAAGCAGTAACTTATGCTTGCAGCATGATAGCCAAAACAAAAGAACACTTACCTTCCAGTCCTTATTTACGATTGTTGACTGAATTCCTCACTGCTTCATCACGGTCTCACACTCTCATATATTTCTTCAATCCATCTTCTCAATAATGTTTCTCTCATGTTCTCACAGTCTTCCACGATTTCCCACTCTCTGTCACTTTCCTTGAAAACATACACACACTCACAAACCCTCACAAACCTCATAGCTCCAATGTCAGTTCAGCAGAGTGAGTGCAAAATCGGATCGTCAAAACTCTTTTTCGTTCTACCCGCTCGTTATAAAATCTTCTACCAAAAAACAACGAAAATCAAATCGAGAAACATAGCGAGTTTATCAAAACTTTGTGGAAGCATAAATAATTCGTTTAAGGAAGAAATGCTAAAGGAATATTAAAAATTTAAATACAACTTAATAACAATTTTTTTTCTCTTTTACTCTCTTTAGCCTAGCCAACCACGAGTTTCTCGTGTACAAATTCTTCATCCCTGCATTTTGATTTGTGTATTGTTTTCGCCTTAATTTCTAAGTCTGTGCATTCGCGTACAAGTACCTACACCTCCACCACAAGTAAACTGTAAGCCCAAAGGCTTACTAAGGAAAAAGGTTATGCAATATGATATGCCTCTCTTCAGTCTTTTTTTTGGAATGGGGGCCACCCAAACCAATCTTTTCATAACATTTGTTTGTTCATTCGTTCTTTACTCATACTTCGAGTTGGAGATTGGAGGATTTCTTTGTGATGGAATAGTGGACCGGATCTAACCTTTTACTTACAACTAAGTCCCCTCTACCGACAAGGTATGGTGCTTTGCCTAGCTGCAGACTAGATCCGCTACCCATCTGTCCCCCAACTCCCTTTTCTTCTTTTTCTTTTCCTTCATTTTCTTAACGTTTTACCTCACATAATGCATGTGTGAGTTACCACCACCAAGGTGGCATTCCCTACTTGATTTATATTAACATGATGCAAATGACACATTCTTTCTATAACATGATGCATGATGCAGTATAACGTAACTTTAACAGTAATTGAATTTGCGCATATATAAGAAAGTAAATAGATAATAATTAAATGAGCATATAAAATAAAGAAATTGAATATCAGAAATCGAAAGCACATAAGAATGAAAGCAAACAATCATTGAGTAACGCATTGAAGGAAGGTAAGCAGTAATTGAAGATGACAAGGATTAAAGCAAAGCACATAATAGAACAACTATGGTAATAGTAAGAGCACGCATGAACCTATACAACAATAAACGAAACAAAAGTCGAAACATACTATTAATTAACATGCTTGTTATCCTAGTTCATTTACATGCTCAAGAAATAACTACATTGGTCATTCTAGTTAGATATCCAAATTAATTAACATGCTCAAGTATAATTACAATTACCATTCGAGTTAGTTATCCTAATTTATTTAAATGCTGAAGAAGGATTACAGTTATTATTCTAGTTAGTTATCCTATTTACTTAACATACTCAGAAAAGATAACCATTGTTATTCTAGTTAGTTATACTAGATAATTTACATGCTCAAGATAGGTTACAATTACTGTTATTAGTTATCCTAGTAAATTAACATACTCAGATTTAGGTTATCGACATGTGTTGAATTTTAATTAGCACGGAGAGTTCTAAACTAACAACAGCGGGATAATATTATCACTACAAAAATTAAGAAAATAGAAGTACATAACGAAACCATTATTAAGGAAGCTATCATCATTCACGCACTAAGCATTCATTCCATTCAACTATTAGGCATTCATCACAACATTGATCTCTATCAAAACCTCTATCAAAGTAAAGCATTTGTAATAAATGAAATTAAGTGAATTGTAAGAAGTTAATATCAAACAATTCTAATAGTTAACTAATATGCATGAAGATTAATAGTAAACATGTTTGGATTGATTTATAATTTAATTAAGAAATCAAACAACCTAGTTAATTAAGATGCTGCTAATATCATAAACATGCTAACTAGTTGATCACTTGTTATCCTAGTAATTTATTATGCTCATGTATAGCTAATTACTCGAGCTAAGTTAGTTAATATACTTAAGTCTAGTTAAGTTAATTAACATGCTTAAGTTTAGTTAATTATTCTAGTAGAGTTAATTAATGCGCTTGAGTCTAGTTAATTATTCTTGTTTAGTTAATTGCTCTAATTAATTGACATGCATAAGAAATAATCAAATTAATTAAACATGCTCAATTAGTTAATTAACATGTTCAACTAGCTAGTTAATTAACATGCTCAAGGATTAATTATTGATTAAACAACTAGTTAAATATGGTCGAATTAGTTATTTAACGACTAGTTAATTAATTAGTTATTTATCTAAATTACGGTAAATTGATTGGTTAGTTAAGCATGCTTAAGAAGATTATAACCAATTAGTTAACATACACCAATAGATTTATTCACATGCTTAGATTCACTAATTAGTTTACATGCCTAGATTATTAATTGTTTATTTTAACTATGGTAAATTGATTAACATGCTCTGGATTACTTAGATCATTATCCCAAGATTCTAGTTAATTAGCCATTAAACATGCTCATGATTTATTAGCAATTAAACAGACAAAGATATATAGCAGCACAATATATATGCATGAATGAAAAAAATTAAGAGCAGGGAATTAAACTAAGTACAGTAGAATATTACAACAAGCAAGCAAATAAAGAACATGGTCATCTCGAAGGCATTAGCTCGCAACTCATTTGTTCATACTTTTCAAGTCATTAACTCCTTTAATCATTCATCAATTGTCTATCAAAATAAGCATTTATAACAGAACTAAACAGAGCTAACAATAAAAACAAAGCTATCACCAAAAGAAATATCTACAGAGTATTAACAATCAAAGCATTTAATTGCATAATCAACAATGAATAGCACAAAGCTAGCAAAATCTATAGAGTACCAATCAATCTACATTATCAATCAATCAACAAGGAAGCACAACTCACGCACTTTACTTCTGGGTAGGGCCTCCACTGGCCAAGACACACCCATTTTCCTTACCTCAAATCTTTAATGCAGGTTAGTGCTAAATCTTTGTCATCTTTCTCTTTCTGATACCTTCACAATTAGAAACATTTATCATTAACAACTTCTCATCGAATCCTTTAAACCTTAACACTTAGAAATTCCAATATTCATAACTTAGCAACCGAATATAATTTTCCATGCTTCACCTCATTTCCCCATAACTTAGAAGTAATAATCAATATAATGAAACAACCTTTCATCAATAAATAACTAAGTCTTAATGGTTTATCAACTCACAGATTATCCAGAAATCATGATTAGCACCACAGTACACATATCCTTAACTGTACCCCATTGAATCCCAACCAACAGAGTGCATACCTATTCAAACACCATAGCACATAAAAAATATAGAACATACAAAACATTAATCTTCAAGCAACACGACATTAATCTTCCAGAACATACACCCAAAGTACTCACAGTTGCAGAATCAACCAAATATCATCACCACAGTGAACAATCATCCAGTCAACAGAGAGTAAACATCCATAAATAAAATCCAGCATAAAGTGAAGGATCTCACTTACCAGAGGCAACCGAGGGGCACAAAGCTCTTCCTCCACCTTCTTCCTATGTAACTTTTCTCTCCTCTCCTTCGCAGCTCTTGGCTCAACCTCACCACCAGAGAGCATTTCCCATCTCCCTCTTTATTCTCCACTCTGTCTGAATAATTCCTCCGACAACATTCCCATAAATTCTGTCCAGCTTTACGAAGTGTTCTCTACTCTGCAATGCAGAGTGCGCTTCCAGGCTAGAAAGAACGTGGGGTTGTCGGCATAGCAAACAACAAATCAACCCGGACCGGACAAGTGGGATTCAGTCACACCGTGGTCGGAGCTCGACTCGAGGCTAGAAACCGCAGCCCCCGATGCTAATTCCCCTCTGTCAAGGACCCCACTGGCCATTCCATCGCCATTCATTGCCGTTGACAACTGAAATCGACAAAGAGTTGATGGTCGATGGCAAATCTGGCGACCCGAGCTTCGCACTGAACTATATCGCGAAGCCTGACGCTTCAATCATCACCAGCCGCCACCAACTGTTCGTCGCGAAGGAGCCAACCGAGCCAAACTCGAGCTCGCCATCGCCCGAACACCCTCACATCGTCGCTATCCCTCTCTCTCTATCTATCTCCCTGCACTCTCTCTCTTGCTTTCTGTCTGTTCTTTCGCGAATGGCCGAAGGCCATTGTGTCTTCACCCAAACCAAAACATGCGTGAACCGGTTCAGCGGAGCCGGTTCATACCCTCCATAACTCCTCCTTAATTTTCTTTAATCCAATTTAAATTCTAACCCTAATTTATTTCCATCCTTAAATTAATAACCCACTAAAATACCCTTCCAATTTAATCATAATTATCATCTAATAAATTTCTCAAATTAAAATCTTACGAATACGTCCTTGGTAATACCCCGATAATTATCCAATAAATTCGAATATCCCCAATTACTTTCCAATTACCCTTATTAAATTCCGATATAAAAGTCGGGGTATTACATATTCTCTCCATTTATATATATATATATACATTACCCTTAATAATCCATAAATCATTTTTCCAAATTATCCAAATCTCATCATATACCAAATGTCTCACCATTGTTCCTTCACATCATTACTCACTAAATCCAAAATACCTTAAAATATAATAAATCTTATACCTTCAACCTTAATAATTAGCTCGCAATCCTTATAATATCTATAATATCCAATTACGTCCAAATATGTTTTACTTGACTAATGTCTTACATTACCCAAGTTAATTCCCATAAATTTTAAATTATCGTCCTAAGCTTAATATGAACATAATTTGGGGTATCATAGTTCACTTATTCCAAATGCATTTCACTTGACCAATATCTTTACTTCTCCAACTTAGCTTCTATCATCCCCAAAATTATCACATAAGCTATGCCTTCAGCTCAACAAAGACTCGGGATAATACAGTGCAGATCCCCATTATATTGGAGTGAGGTTGGTAAAGTTGAGTTTTATGGCCCAGATATGATACAGCAAACCGCCAAATCAGTTGCAATTTTTTGTCAAAGAATGTTGGCTGCTCAAAGTCGCCAGAAGAGTTATGTTGATCACCGCCAAAGGGACTTTGAATTCAATGAAGGGGATTTAGTGTTTCTAAAAATATCACCTTTTAAGGGAGTTATGTGATTTGGAAAGAAAGGGAAATTAAGCCTGAGATATATTGGTCCCTTTATAATCATAAAAAAGAATAGGGAAGGTGGCTTATCAGTTGCAACTACTAGCTTCCATGGAGTGCGTACATAATGTATTTCACGTATCTATGCTAAACAAATGCCTCAGGGATTCAGATTAGATGGTACCTTCTGTCAATGTGGAAGTTCAATCGAAGTTAAGCTATGAAGAAAGACCTACTCGAACTCTGGACTCAAGAATGAAAGAACTTTGACACAAGTAGATTCTATAATTTAAGGTCCTATGGCAAAACCATTCAACAGAAGAGGCTACGTGTGAAAGAAAAGAGGGTATGGAGGCAAAGTATCCTGAGCTCTTTAGTTAATTAAATTTTGAGGACAATTTTTATTAAGGAGAGAATAATGTAATACCGGAATTAAGCTAGAACTATGGACAATAATAATTGTGATTTATTGAAATTAAGAATGATTTTTTTTTTTTTTACGAAAAATAATAAGTTTGGAGTATAGTTTATGCCAATTATTGGAATGGGGTTGAGGTTTATATATAATTATGGTTAAGGATTTATTGGGAATAAATTTCAAAGGGAATGGATTAAAATAAATAAATCAAAAAGAATAAAAAGAAAAAGAGATGAGAAGAAGAAACGACGACGTTCAGAAGAAAAACAAAATTTAGTTGGACCAGTCGACACACTGTCGACCGGTAACTACCGACCAAAATAAGGTATCAACCGGGTACCATTGAAATTTCAGAAATTACTTTTTTATGTTGGATCGGTCTACTAATCATATCAACCGCTCCCACATGAAATTGTGAAAAACAGAATTCATTGGAACCGGTCGACTATGCATGTCGACTGGAAATGTCTGTTCGACTGTGCAAGTTGACTGGAACCACTATGTTTTGCGAAAAATAGAATTCTGTGGAACCAATTGAGTGTGCATGCCGACTAAAAATGTCCGGTCGACTATGCATGTCAATTCGAACCACTTCATTTTGTGGGAAAAATAATTCCACCTGAATCCGGTCGACTGTGCATGTCGACCAGATGGCAACCGCTCCCACATTTGTTCTAAAGAAAACAATTTTCCAGGTATTAGGCCACAAATTTTTTGTCTCATACTTCTTCATGCTTTGTGAAAAGTTGTCTCCTCTAGCTTTAAGGGAAACAGGTTTCCATGGTCTCCTCTCCACTCTCTTCTCTCCTCTACCTATAAATAAGGCAGAGGCATTTTGAAGGAAGTACAACATAGAGAGGAAGAGAGGGGGTGGCTAGAGAGTCAAAGAAAGAAGAGAGGTTGAGAGTCTGCGAGAAGAGAGAGTGCTGAGAAAAGGAGGAGGAACAAAGGAGGGGAATCAGCTTGGACTACTATTGTTGTAATGATAATTTTGACAAAGATAAGAAATAGAATATGTGTGGCCAGTGGAGACTAACATCACAGGAATGTGTGTCTTTGTGATTATTACCTGGATTAATTACTGTGAATTATTGTTAGTGATAAATATGTGGATTTATATAAATGTAGTTATTCTTGAGTTAATAATTTAGAAATTAACTTGATGTACCTCATTAATAAATATAGGAATTTCACTATGTTGATAAATGTGAAATAATTATAAGAATTTCATGCCGTTATTAAACATGAAATAATTATAGGAAATTCATGCCATTAATAAATGTGAAATAATTATAGGAATTTCACCCCATTAATAAATGTGAAATAATTATAGGAAATTCACACAGTTAATAAATGTGAAATAATTATAGGAATTTCACTCCATTAATATAGGTGGAATAAATATAGAAATTTCATTCCATTAATAATTATGAAGTTCTCTGTAAATAAACATATGAGATGTTCCATGATAATAATTAACAATGTCTTTGTTATTAAAAAAATGGATTCCTCTGTGAAATTACTATGGACTAAATATTGTATGATATACATGCATCATAATTATAGTTTATGAAACTGCTAACATATGCATAACATTTTAAAGAAATGAATGGAAATAAATAGGTATGTGGAGATTTGGGAGAGTAGGTGGCGGTTCTTGATGGTGACATCTCTGATCGATTCAACTTATCTCACGTAAGGAGGGAGTGATGGTTAAGCCATAAAAACCAAATGATGCATTCTATCATCCTAGACTAAGAAAATTCTCAATGCCTGGACTATTACGTTAAACTAAACTGAACAGTAAAGGAGACAGGTTCTTCTCTGAGACAGACTGCATGAATATGTATTGAGCATTGAATATTGCATTTTATTCTATTTCTTGCTGAGCGTTAAAGTCATTTTTTTATTCTGTGATGTAGGTGGTTATTTTGATATCGGTGACCTACCTGTGGAGGAGGAGATATTACAGGATGAGCGTTGGGTTATCAACCGGGTTCAACCTTAGGGTAGCCTACCAAAAATAAATATTTGTTGCTTTTAAGGATGATTTTCAAAATGTTTGTAAAATGACGAACTTTTGTTAAAAATTTTAAAATTATGTTTTGAAATTATTATCAGTTTCTACTTTAATTACTCTATTCAATGAAAAAATTTTATGGCTAAGAAAATGATAAGGTTTTTAAAATACGACTCGTTACAAGCTAACTCAAGGTGTAAAAGAGGCAGAAGTCTTAACGGGAAAATTAAGCCCAAACCTAAATCACATTGGTCGGAATCCACAGAGTGATCAACTAAAGACATGATATTATAAATAAAGAAACATACTGTGCATGAATTAAATCAAACGACACCAAAACTGCAAACCCCAAACGTACCAGAGACAAAAGTCTTGAACCGACAAACATCCATCCATTCATGGGAAGATTGAAGCGCCCACTAGGGAACTCCAGCTTTGCCCCATGACAACACATGCAAATCCCAACCCATGCACTAAACCTACACCATAACATGGGAAAAATAAAGTCTAAGGAGTGAGTGACAAACTCAGTAAGGAAATCAATACTCAATGCAATGCATGCGAAAAATTATTTTTCTCATTTTTTTGAAAACTATTTTTCATGTTTCTCATTTACTATACTTGGGTTTAAATCATTTAAAACCTTTTTATCATTTTATTAAACCGGCTCATGGCTCTCGATGTGGCTTCATCAAAATTCACTGTATATATAAACAACTATATCTCAAAATATTGCACTATCATTTTTTACACAAAAACGTCATCAGTGAAAAAGGATGGTCACACAAGGACCCATCCGGCACTCATCTGGCACTCATACATAAACTACTATATCCCAAAATATTCCAATATCATTTTTTGCACAAAAACATCATTAGTGAAAAAGGATGGTCACACAAGGACCCATCCGGCACTCATCATAGAATAGGCGGCTATCCGTTGATAGCAACACCACATGAGACAAAGGATATAATAAGGATGACGATCCAGAGATCTAGTGCATCACTCGAGTTACCGACGAGCTAAAGCTCCGAGTTGACACAACCTGTACTATCAAATAAAGCGGATAAGGTTGCTCACAATGGATTGCTTCTCAACTAAAATATCTATAGGTTCTGAATTGATGAGGGTTGTCGAAGAGCGGAGCTACGAGCAATCACACCACCCGTCAAATAGAACGGTACTAGGATAGGCAAAGCTCAGCAACTAACAACCTTCTGATCCGTGTGACTAAACCCTGAACAAGTTCTGGGCTCAAAACCCAAGGAAGCGTCATCACCTTCCCATCTTCATTTTAACTTTTAGGGCTTGAAACCTAAGGATATGGCGGACAAAACTGAATGGAGTTCATTAAACCCACTTCAAGAAATAAACGGTGTGGTCGACCAAATACAACCACGGTCGACCAAGTACCTTAACAAGCTACCCAAAAAACCTCCCAGTCTACAAGGCACAGCGATGGAAGATGGAACACAACAATTCAACCTGATCCACTCAGCCGCTGAGAAGACATGACTGAAACCGTTCGAACCCAATCATGGTCGACAAGGCCTCACAATGGTCAACCGAGACCACCAACAGTCGTTGAGGAAAAATGAAGGTCAACTGGGACCTCGCAGCTTCAACCATACTCAACAATGGTTAACCGGGACCATTCAGCATTGAAAAGACACATCGACGGTCAACCGAGACCTCACAACAGTCGATACGACAAACCCACAATCATTCAAAATTCAACAGTTGAGGAGACTCATCTAAAGTCAATGGAGTATGACTTTAGTGGAAAATTAGCTCGAAAACCATAACGCAAATCGAGCCTCAAACCTTGTCAAAAGACAACAATTTCTGACAATGAGTCACAAAATAGGTAAAAGGATCCTATGTCAAGTCTAGGAACCCAACAGACACAAACATCTCATCCGTAACAAAACGGGGATGAAAATCCCCTTTCTTGTCGATTAGCGGTCGACCAGCGTCACACTAGTTGATTGTTGATCAACCAATTGGTGTCACCCACTGGTGCATTTAGAAATCAATCAGGCCTCTTCTAGTTGATAAACGATACACCAAAGCACCTCGCAATCGACCGTTGGTCGATCAAAAATCGCTAGAAACCGTGGTTTTTTTTGTGTTTCTGCCCAATTCTCGACTTCTAACGACTAATAACCCTGCATAAACTCTAATACAACCAAAATCAACTAGAAATTTCCCCTGGATTTGAGTTTTCAAACTCAAATCTGAGGCCAAATGAAACCCTAACTTCGAATCAGGTAAACGAAGATAAAAAGTTATTGGAACGCTGTAATATCCGAAATTAAATCGGGATCAAGAAAAATAATACTTATGAATTTTGAAGATTTTGGGGTGATTTTAATGTAATACCCTGATTTCCCAAAACAGAATTAAGTAAAGATAATCGAGAAATTAATTGGGTGTAATGAGATATTTGGATAATTATTAAAAATTTAATTGATGGAAATTATTAGAATTGAAATTGATTATATAAATTAGAATTGAAAATAAATTAAATGAAGAATCAATTGACGAAGTGAAATGGCAACGTTTGGAAAAGAAGAAGTGAAGCAGTGCGACCGGTCGACAATCAATTATGTGGGAGCGTTCAATATGCTCCAACCGGTCGACATGCATATTGACCGATCTCAAAGGAAACGGCAAAAATCTGAAGTTTTTCTGCTGATTTATATTTCTTTCCCCAACATTTTAACCTGATTTTGCCTAACTCTTCCACTGCGTTAATGGAATTTTCGGTGGCAGCAACTCAAGGGAGCTCTTCTTCAAGGTAGGTATGTACCTTCCACCATCATTCTCCACTTGGGTTTGTTTTTTTCTTCGGCTGTGTGAATAAATGGCAGGGTGAGATTGATGGGTTGGGGGAGGAATTTTGTGAAGGAGCAGAGAAAGGGGTCTTCTTTGTGAGAGAAAAATCGAGAGAGGAAACCTTGGGGAGGTTTGCTTTATGGCGTGAGAGAAAAATCAGAGAGAGAGTGAGAGTGAAGTGGCAGAGACAATTTCACAGAGGAGAAATTGTAAGGGGTTTCAGTTGGCTTGAAGGATTGGACTTCAGTAGTGGGGAAAATCATCTGCAGGTAAGAAATTGAATGTTGTGGCCAGAGGAGGCCTTGCATCACGAGAGTTTTTTTGAATTTCTCATTGTCAATTTGTTGTTTTCTTTGCTGTGAATTATTGATTTCTTGCCGTAATTATTAATATACTTGGAAAGAAATTTTCGGGATGAAATTGCCTTGGTTAATTGCTGAATAATCTGTTGCCTTGGAGTATCGTTGGAAATTTTGATGTCTTGCTCTTGTATGGTTGAATTTTTGCCTTGATAATCACTGGAATTATTCATCTGTTGATGACTACTGCATTGGATGATAATTTTGGGAATTTATTCACCTGTTGATTACTGGCTTGGAAAATTTCTGGAATTTATTCATTTGTTAAATTTTACCTTGGATAATTGATGTGATATTTGAACGATTATGCACACCGTTGATAAATTGTTTGCTGCCATTTTTAGTTAGACAAAAAGAAAAGATAATATTTGGTGATCATTATGTTGTGATGTGAATTTTAAATCTGAAGAGAATAACAAAAATGTAATACTGTTAATGAAATGAAGAAATTGGTATCTCATGTGAACGTTAATATCCTGACTAAAGCTCCGTAATTTACTGCCTTTTTACCCTCTATTAAATAAGTGAATTGTCTCCTTATAAAATCATATATAATTGTCCATGTTAATTAAACATATAATTTGAACTCGGTTAATTAGCATATAAATTGTTCGTTGTGGCATATTAATTATCTTCTGTCCAACTATAAATTGATCTACGGGAAATTATCCTCGTTAATTTATGTAAGAACTATTTCTTCTAATGCACAATTTGTTTCTTAAAAATTGTGGATAAAATGCTAGAAAATAAAAATGGGTTATTTTGGTTAAGTATGACCTGTTGTAACTAATTTACTATTTTCTCTTAAATATTCTGTGGACTTCTTTAATATATTATGTCTACTGATATGACATGATATTCATGCATCACAATAGGATTTATGAAAATGTAGCATATGCACAACATATTTAATGAAATAAACAAATAAACACAAATGGGTTTGTGGGGGTTTGGGAGATAGGGTGACGGTTCTTAGTGGTGACACCCCTGATGGAAAGCTTGCCCCACATAGAGGTGGAGTGTCGATTAAGCCACAAGACAAATAGATGTATCTCTTCTCTTATTTCGAAAATCCCCAATGTCGGAAAAGACAGAGATTGGTGACAGACGTGGTGACACCTTGATAAATAGCTCGTCCCATGTAGAGGTAGAGTTACGGTTAAGCCACAATGACCAACAGATATATCATTTCTCTAATAACGAAATGTAAAGACAGAGAAGATGAGTTCTTTTTTTAGACAGACTGCATAAGCATGCATGAGCATAAACATATCAATCTATTTATTGTTGGGCTTTAGGCTCATTGTTTTACCCGTAATACAGGTGACTGTAATCAAATTAATGTTACTGATGTGGAGGAGGAGGCATTGCCTACTGAGATATTGGGTTATCAACCGGGTTCGACATGAGGGTTATGACTCACGGAAAAATAAAACTAGTTGCTTTCAAATATTAATTGTGGTTTCAATTTCGATAAATGTTTTGTAAACTATGGATTGTTGTAAAACTATGTTTTGAGTTTATTCCTCTTAATAATATGATTTACTTCTTAATACATGTTTTAAAATAAATTAAAGAAACACTTTTTATGGCTAAAAATGAAAGAAATAAACTGGTTTAATAACGCGGGGCGTTAAAAACGCAAAGGTTGCTCATGCGGATGATGGGGACTCAATTTTTCCATTGGAAGTCGAAACCGCTCCAACGACTCCTCCCACCCCTCTGTGCTCTCTCCTCTCTGTCAGCCACGAAGAAGAAGAAGGGGAACTCGACTCTTCTTCTTCCTTCCTAAAATATATCATGTATAAAAAATATAGTATGTAATAATATATATTAAAACATATTAAAAACATATGCTATATGTTATGTTATCCCGATACCAATTCCGATTTAAAATATAATTCATTCAAAACTTTTATCGGAAACAAATTCCTTAGGAAAATTAATTTACCAAAATATTTTCACAATTAAAGCATAGTTCAGAAAAACCCAATTTGACCATTTGATTGAAAAGTGCACACGTTGCTGCTAAACGACAAAATGGGTCCACCTTCAACTTTTGACCGAAAATTACGAAAAAATTTCCACTTTGAATTTTAAAATCATTTAAAAATCTCAGATTCTACAGTTTGGACTTAGGTGAACATATTAGTAAACATTAATACCTGTATTAAAAGTATTTTCAATAAAGATTAATAATATATTTACTCGATTTAATAAATATATAATAAATAATTTATTAATCAAATAAACAATCATAATTGAAACAAATAACATAATGTCTATTAAACTAACATTTATGTCATACCACAATGTCCTGCAAGGGTACTCACTTATCTCCTTGATGTTCAACACCATAAACATGTCAATTTCCATACTAACATTGATTCATAGGCTAATAACTTAAATCATGCATAACAAGGGGTGGAAATCGGTTCGGTTCGAATTGGGTAACCGAACAGAACCAATCATTTTGATTCGGTTTGGTTTGGTTTATTTTCACAAAGAAAAATATTACTTTAGGACCGAACCGACCTGAATCAAAATGTTCAGTTCAATTTTCGATTTTTAGTGGAGAAAATTGATAAAAACCGAACCAACCTTCCTTCCTAGAAAGTAAAAATAAACCTAGTGACTAGCCTCGAAAATCAAATTCATAACCAAGGACTTTCAAATTCTTAACCATAGTCATGACTTAAGCTAAAAATTCACTGCTAAAAATGGTAATTGGTGAATAATAATCGTCTGATTAATTCCCAATTAATTATAACAACAGATTCCTAAATAATTCTCTACTAGTCTGCTACGGATTTTAAGATTTTTGCACATTTGCAGTTGCCTGAGTGTCCTCTGAGGATACATTCACTCATGTTGAGCATCATTTATGTGAATATTCGCTCCATCTGCCAATCTCTGATTGCCACGTCGTCCTGTGGATACAATCCTTTCCACGGATACTTGCACTCCTTTATATCCACTATTCACAATTCTCCTTCCTTGGATGCATTTGCTACTACGGACACACGTGTCGCATGACCAGCAAGCTCTTACTCTTTCCTTGACGCCTACACTCCCGCAGATCCACTGTTCAATGTACGCCACATGGCTACAGTCACCACTTATCTAAAACAACGACATTTCTTCCTGATAAAAAATTGTCGTGACTACATTTATTTCTGCAGACACGTTTATTTAGCCTAAAATAATGATGTTTTTCCTTTATGCGCGACCACTTTTCCTCCCGCAAGGATTTGTTCTTGTCCGCGAGAGAATCTTTCTCCTAATCTAACAATTCTCGTTTCATTCTAATTTTTGATCTGACGGTCATTCTTTCTCCCACACAATATCTTTCTCTACCACAAGTTTAGCCTAAAATGATGACGTTCCCTTTATGCATGGCCACTCTCTCTCACGCAATGAATCTTTTCCGTCCGCAAGAGCATCTTTCTCCTAATCTAATGATTTTCGTTTTATCCTAGTTTTTTATCCAACGATTATTCTTTTTCACGCACAACATCTTTCTCTCCGGCATAACCACCCATCAAAGCCATCGTTAACCATTGGAAGACATATTTGCTCGAAAGCATCTTTTGATTCTTTTTTATTTATTCCACCTTCTAATCGATTCAACGGCTATAAATTCTCTATTTATTTAATATAAGAATATTCCTCCTTATTACAGTCATACCATGGATATTTATGTTATAATTTATATAATTTTATAATTTATATTGTTATGGATATTTTTCCTTTTGCACTCTCATTTTGATCGACCGCAAATCTACTCGAGAGCTCTTGGACATGAAATCCAGACGTCTGCGCTTCTGCGGTTACTCAATTTTGTCTTGAACCGGTCAACCACACTCTATTCTCGATCGACCCTAAATTTATTCGAGAGCAATTTAACTAAGATTTTGTGCACTTATTCATCACCCTTCCTTTAATATTAATTTATCTCTAATACCAATATATTCTATAACCACATTTTAACCATATCAACACCAAGACCATTAAATCTTGAGCAAATTTGAGAATTTAGGGTATTACAAAAAATACTTAATCTTAGACCCGTTGGGTAATGTGAAAAGTTATAGTTTATAATTAAGAGTTTCATTTCCATTAGTAAAAGGTGATTTGAGGTATAACACAAGAACAAATATGTGGGAGCCTAACTCAAAATTTATAAGGTCAAATTATTTAGTGGAGATTAGAGTGGTTACATCATGATAACTTCTCGGACAACAAATTTAAACAAGATTGACATTGGATCATGTAGTCTTTTTGACAAAGTTTTAATAGATACGCTCAAAGATTAGAGAGGAAACCGTTTCACTAGTGGAGGATGAATGGCGACTCCACAGAATCATTTACTCACCTTCACCATACAAATAACTACTCTTTTTTCCAAAGATTTCACTAATAAGCAACAATCTAAACCAAAATATCTAATAAAAGAAACCGGCCAATAAGTATTTGCCCGTATTTCTTATAAATGCGGTGAAAATCTGCAAAACCAGACAAGATAAACAATTAATTTAAGTGGGTAGCCATTATTAGAGTGATTAAGCATCATTAATGAGTAGTTATAAGGGTGGTTTCGATTGTACATCAATTGAATTTGCGTGGGTAGGTTCTAACATGCAGTTGTAGGTATTTGTCAAAAACTCACCTACTGAAGAAATGTCTTGTCGGAAAAAGAAAACAGGAAATGGGTTTATGAAAGCCGAACTGGAGATTCTGAAAAGGACCGGGCCGATCTTTGAGCCCCAACAGGGTTTGTCCCTAGGAGTTGACAAAATGCTTCCACGCGCTATCATGGTAGGGGCGGAGCGCAATTCTTTATTTTTTCCATTCTTTGCTTAGCACTGTGGGAACTAAGCGGCAGCTCAGCCACCCTTCTGGGTTTTTTTTTTTTTAACTTGTTAGCAAAGAAGAGAGAAAAAAGAGACGGGCCATCTCACTTTCCTCTTCTTTCTTCGTCGCAAAGCTTCGGTCTTTTTGCTTTCGTGGGTACAAGAGGGTAAACATCTTTTGAAAAAATTCGGGGGTTTTGCATAAATGTTGGAATCCCCTGAATCTCCATGGCCTGCTTCGCCATCTCCTAGAATCCAGTAGTATTTGTTTTTCTGAAATCTGAGATGTATAGTTGGTGGCTTTGTGGGGGGTGTTTTAGCTGGGCAGCTGAAATGAAAATGGATTTTGTTTGATGATTATGAAGGCGAGGTAGCGATCGGCGGAATGTCAGAAAAGAGAGGGGATAGGTGGCTCTTTGAGCATGCCCATACGAAAATGTCTTCCATTCAGCCTCTACATCTCCAAAACTATGGCTACTTTAGGTACCCTCCTCCTATTTCTCCCTCTTTCTCATCTCCATTTATCAGCAATTTCAATAAGGATTCAGCTCCACCGCCACCTCCGTCGTCGCCGTCCCCGTCTGGTAGTAGAATAAGTCCGGCTATTCTTTTCATTATAGTTATTTTGGCTGTGCTGTTTTTCATCTCTGGTCTGCTTCACCTACTAGTTAGATTTCTCATAAAGCACCCGTCTTCCTCAGCTTCGTCTCAATCGAATAGACACCCAGAAATTTCAAGCTCTGATGCACTTCAAAGACAATTACAGCAGCTCTTTCATCTCCACGACTCTGGATTGGATCAAGCTTTTATCGATGCACTTCCTGTTTTCCAGTACAAAGATATTGTGGGTCTAAAAGAGCCGTTTGATTGTGCTGTTTGTCTGTATGAATTTTCGGAGATGGACAAACTGAGATTACTTCCCATGTGTAGCCATGCTTTTCATCTCAGTTGTATTGACACTTGGCTCTTATCAAATTCAACTTGCCCTCTTTGCAGAGGAACACTCTTCACACCTGGTTTTCCTATTGAAAATCCCATTTTTGAATTTGATAGTTTGAGAGAAGAAGATGGGTTCTCTACTAATGGAGAATATGCATTTCCGCCTAGTCAAAAGATTGTAGAAAATGAAGAAATTGCGGTAGATAAAGGGGTTTTCCCAGTAAGGCTTGGGAAATTTAAGAAGCTAAATGTTGAGGAGGCAGTAGAGAATGGAGAGGGAGAAACCAGTAGCAGTAGCTTGGATGAGAGAAGATGCTTTTCGATGGGATCGTATCAATATGTTGTTGGCAATTCTAACCTCAGAGTTGCCTTGAACTCCGACGATAAACGGCCCTCGAATGAGTTAGAGCTCAACAATGGCGGATCAGCTCTTGCTGATATGAACGAAAAGAAGATGGGGAGTGTGGCTAAAGGGGAGAGCTATTCCATTTCGAAGATCTGGCTATGGCCTAACAAGGGGAAATCTTCAAGTTCTACTGATTCACAAATAGGTGTGCCTTCATCTCTTAATGTGGAATTGCCATGGATGAGTCAAACACGAGGAACTTGAAACTTATAATCTTATAATCTTATAATCTTATAATCAAACAATTCAAGGCTTGTGACCTTTGTTTAGATCACCAGTTTCAAATTTAGGGACAGTAGTAATTGATGATCACATTAAATTAGTTTTTCTATCATTTTATCATCGAAACAAGATGCTTGTTTTTACCCTTTTTGGTTTTCTGGCTGTCAAATCACGCCTGATGATATCCATTTCTGAAGTTCAACTGTGGTTTCAATATTTTGCTGAGCAGAAATTAAAATATTTGTTGCGGAATGATGTTTTGATCCATGTTGTTGATGGAAACTAAGGTCGGATATTTTCCTTGGCTTAAGTCCTTGTTTCTTTTAGTACAAAATTTTAGATTTAGCCTGTAGATTGAGTAGGCTCTGCCAGTTTGCATCCTTGCTCGTTTTCATGGGTTGATGATAGGCCATTTCCTCCCACTATTTCTGTACAAGATGCATGCTCTTTGATTTTACCCATTTCCTTCTTTTTTGAGGGGAAGCACAAAGTATTATTGTTCTCTGGAATCTCTGTTTAAAGAGCTATGGGCTTGTGCCTTGTTCTTGCCTTTTTGAGTCTGATGGATCTGTGTTCATCTTTTTGAATAATATGAACATAAACTTTACTCGCAGCACACCCAGTCTGTTTGGATTAGAAAAATGGTGTGGGATCCATGGTTGAATTTGGGATTAAAGAGCCTTACTTTAATTTTAAAAAAGTGTAATACAAGTGGGCCCATTCTTTTGTTGAATCCTTTGGTTTCAAGATTGGTTGACCTAATTTTGAAGTATTGTCCCAGAATTTAGTCTGTTTGAACACTAAAAAGTCAGCTTGGATTGGCCCTCTCTTAAAAAAAAAATGATCTCAAAATGGTGGAGGCTTGAGAGTGGGTAGGCATGGAAGAAAAGAAGGGTGAAGATGAAATCTCACAAGTATGAATTCATCATCAGCCACGTTGGAACAGTTTCTGTTTTATAGTATAGGAACATGGTCAGAACTCAGAGCTCACCATCAGAATGAGGACAAAAAAATGGAGGCCCAATGCAACTGCCATGTCATGGTTGATGATGATGGGGAGGAGTGAGCTGTTGCAGCAAATGAGATAGACTCAGTTGGGCCAGCTTCTTACAGAGCAGTCAGGCTGACATGCTCTACTTTGATGGTCTTCTTCCTACTTTTCAACATTTTCTGCAAATGTGGTCCAACTCTTCACGAACCAAACTTGACTTTGTAATCAATCTATTGTTCATAAAAGTCAAACCAAACACATTATCTAAGGGAAGCATTGTATGATTGGCAATCTACTGAATTTTGGAAGTGAGTTAAGTTGAAGTGGGAAACATCACAATGAGTTACAAGTAGCAACAAGGCAGAATGATGGGACTGAGAGAGAGAGAGAGAGAGAGAGAGAGAGAGAGATTGATCAACAAAATGGCCAACTTGTTATCCTCAAGTCATGGTTCATGGTTTTAACCACTCAAATAATCAGCAAATACGCAAGCAAACGAGCTTCATGAGATTAAATAAACAACACTTTTAGACCCAACATCAAAAACAGAAGAAGAATTTAAAGATGAAAGAAACATTTCAATCGAGACATGCATTGAAATCAAATGGTGTAATTGAAAATATCGTAATGTATTTATTCACTCAATGCTAAGAACAACACTTGATAGTAATCTCAAAACACTCTGATCCAATCTTCTGAACCTCAATTTACAAAAATTATTCAACTTTTAACATCACAAAAATATGTGGGGAATGAATTGCTTGACCTACTCCCTGCCCACGATCCCTTCTCCTCCTTCTAAGTTTTCTCTCCCGACAAATCTCCCATTAGCCACACCAAGCCGGCATTTTTCCACCGCCCTTTTCTTCGACTATCCGAACTAACCAATGTCTCCCTGTTGTTCCCTCATCACGTGAAAGAGGGACCGTCTCTTCCCAGATCCATCGAAGACTTCGCGGACGACGGAATCGCAGCGTACCGCGATGAGAAATCCCGACGCACATAGTCTTCATCTACCGGACCGCTTTGGCCTGGGCCCTCGTCGAAGTTTAGGGCGTAACTCAAAGGATCGTAACGGAAATTCCCGTGCCTGTTCCCGCCGATACGGTTTTTATTGAATCGACGGATGAATGTCTTCCACTTCGGACCGGCGACGATCTCCGACCACTCACGGAATTTATTCCACCCCCTCATCCACCAGCGATCATCGTTTTCCGATGCCCGAATCCGCTCCCACCAACTGGAACCGCCAGACCAGAAACAACATCCTCGTTTCGCAAAATGGAGATCGTCGCCATCGTACTCGGTTTCTTCGGGAGAAATCGCGGGGGAATGAAGAGACGCCATTATAGAAAGAAAGAAAAGGAAGAGAAGGAGAAGGATCTGGAGAAAAATAGAGGGTCCTCAGGGAATTAGTTCTTGTCCTCCCTCGTTCGTGTTCGTTGTTGTCTCTGAATATGGGGGTTGGAGGGAGAAGATAAGAGGCACGAAGAAGTAACGGAAGCCACGCTGGATATTCGATGACCTATGACCTAGAAATGCCGGTCATCCTTTATTTATGGCAAATTAACTAGTTAATTTGTATGGACAAATATTCCAATGCATTTTACATGGCACTCCAAATTAAATCAAAATCTTATAGCATAGAATGATGATAGATTTCTATTTTAATTCTACGCTTTAATTTTATATTTATACATATCAATTATTAATAGGTGTAATTAATGTTGTATTTTAATTATTTATAATTATCTTAATTATTACACTAGACACGTAATTGTCGATTAAAAAATAAATTAGAGAGTAATACTAATATCATTCTATATTATAATTATTTTTATGAACATTGCTATTAATATTATTGTCTCATAATTAATGGGAGGTGGGACCACACTTATTTCATTTGTAGAAAAATGGTGTTTCTTATCTTAATCAAAACAAAATAACTAATTTTATATGTTTTTAATCTTTTCACATATGAGGAGCCTTTCATTTATTGACACATATTATTATATCAATGAAATTAACCAAATTATTACAAGGTAACGCTTCCGTATGGTCAATCTACCATGTTCATTTTGTATTCTACTATATTAGGGGTGGGGATCAAAATTGTGGTTCGAGTCAAAAATGGTAATTTAGTCTCGATTCTCACCATTATATCAACCATGGAGTTTGGATTAATTTTGGATGTGAAAAACTTGTGGTAAACCATGAGTTGCAAAATCTGGCGCAAACCCTACAAACAAGTTTCAAATCAATATTAAATATAGTTATATCTTATCTCACAGGTCTCTCTGCAATTATGATTCCAAACTTTGCAAACTATCAAACTGTATTTTTGTCAATGAATGAGCGCTGATTATGATTCGAAAGTTTATAAATTTACAAGTCTAGTTCTTTGCTTTCTTCATCCACCCTGATCCTCTCTTTGCTCTCACATATGAAGGTCCCATTATAAATCTCATTCCTGCTTCTCTTGCTTGCATCATCAATTCCTTCAATTCTCTCCTTGCTTCTTTATTTATTCATCAACTCTTCGACAGAATAATCCGGACTTTCGTTTTTTGTTTCTCCACCAGTATGATCACCTTTCCCTCGGACGAGACTATAATTTCCAACACAACATCACCCTCCTCCTCGCCTATTCTTATAGCATCTACCCTCGATTGTGATGTACCTACGATGGTCATTTTCTCATCTTCATTGCCTTCTTCTACAATCAACCTTTTCGGCACGGATAAATTTAGCGGTACTGCAAACCAAGTCTTTTTCAAACTCACTATTGTCAATTTGAACATCACGATGGCCATAATGAGTTATGCATCCATAGAGTTTGTATTCTTTCGGCCCCACTCTTTCGACCATGAACCTCTCATCGGGTTTTGACGTGTGGAACCTTAACATATTTGATATAGGAAAACTACGAGTAGATGAAAGAAATGTAGGGATACGAGAGACAAGCTGAGTGTGTATGAGACCAATCCCACTTACCCAAACAATACTCAATTTGGGACCAAGATTGGGGAGCCAATTGATGGAGACTTTATTTTGAACATCAAACTCGTATTTCTTGAGCTTGTCGTAGTGCCAAACATACATAATTAGAAGGAAAATGAATGATAGTGCGATTAGGATCCACGCTCCTTTGAGGAACTTAAAGAGGTAAGGAAGCTGAGAAGGAGACCAGTTTGGGAAAACGGTTTGTCTCCGCCTCCGGCAGTTAAATTGGCAAGTTTGTAGCTTTTAGTACATCTTCTTTGTATTATTTCAATAAAGACGCATGGAACACCAAATGAGTTGAATTATTTTTTGATAACTTCAAATTAATAAGCTACCTTCCCCACCTTCTCCAAGATTTTAAATGGTCTATAAAATCTGGAAAATAATTTTTCACTGCCTTTCTTAATCAATGATTTCTGCCTATAGGGCTGAGGCTTCAAATATACCAAGTCTCCCACATTGAAAGTAACATCTCTTATGTTCTTGAAAATTCATTTTCTATTGAACTCTCAACATATGAAATTTCAACAATTCTAGCACCTCGTCCCTCTCATTCAACTGCAATTGTATTGGTGAAACTTGGGTGTCATCTTCTTTGCATCTTATAAATGGTGGAGGATCTCAGTTATAAACAACAAAAAATGGTGTAGTGATGTGCCACCTGTAATACCCCGATATTTTCTCCCGTTTATATAATGTAACGAATTTTGTGAAATAAATATAGTATATTGTGGGACAGTATTTTGTTGGATTAATACCGTGTAAGCGTATGGAAAATTGTTTGGTGTGATTACGATACGAAATTTTAATGGAAATTGTACAATTTGGGTTTTCGGTCGACCCGCGACCAAATTTCATTTCGGGTGACTCCTTGTGTTCTGAGTCGAGTTGCTCACGTGAAGAATTTGAATCTGTCGAATTCATTGATTTTTCGGTTGCACTACGGTCAACTGACGGTCGAGTTGCAAACGTGAAGGATTTGAATTTGTTGAATTCATTGATCTTTCGGTATATATGCGGTTGAGGATTTCGGACGCCTTCCTCGACCGAAAACGCAATTCTGAAGAAAAATTGGGAATTCGGTCGATATGCAGTCGAGGACTTCGGATATCTCCCTCGACTGAAAAACCAACTTAAAGCGAGACACCCATTTTTTATTTGTCATTTCTCTTCTCTCCCTTCGATGTTCTCTTTCTCTTCCGACGAAAATTCCTTCCCCAAGAAGATAGAGAGCTTTTCACGTGGCTCCCTCTCATTCGACCTTCCTTCATTGAAGTGGGTGACTGTCCATCACCTAGCACTTCTCCTGGGGAGCTTTGTCTCTGGCTCTATAAAAATGGAGGTGTGGGAGTAGTCATCATGCTGGTGTTTTGTTACAGAGTGAACGACTTTGTAAGTGGGAGTGAGGAAGAGTTACATTTGGTGTTTTGTGAGAGTGTGCAAGTTGAAACAAGTTTCTAGGTTGTGTGCAGCTGTTGGTCTTGGAAATCGGTTGCTGTAATTCTTCCTGTGCGGGAACTTTTCAACCGTTGGTAATTGAAAAGTAAGAAATTGAGTAAGTCTTGGCCACTAGAGGCCCTACACCACAAGTAGCGTCTATTTTTCCTTAATGGTCTGTGAATGGTTTGAGAATGTTCTTGTTTGGATATTGCCTTGTTAGAATTGTAGTTTGTATACGACCATTTCTTCTATTGTTTGTTCATCTGTTGGTTCGGACCCTTATTCTCTGCTGAATTATGTTGACTACTTGGACTTTACCTACTCTTTTGCATTGGTTACTCACGGCTAGTTTAACTTCCTGCTGAATTGTGCTGAAATGATTGATGTGCCCCAAGGACCGTTCACCCGAGCTCGAGCCAAGAGGCTCATCGCTTTCTAACGAATTCTTATTTTTGTAGGGAATAATAACTTAAGGGGACTTACGGAGGAGCCAACACACGAAGACAAGGAAGTTCCGTACCTCGTTCTCAAGTAGAGCCATGCAAATCTTAATCAGCTTGAGCCATATTATCCCGGCTTGAAAGAGCTTACATTGGCCGAAGACACCAAGGTCGTTTAAGAGTATTTTATTGAAGTTTCACGTTAAACTTATAGTTATAAATGTTTGGGATTGCTGGGTGACCGGTTAGGATTTATTTTTTAGGAATTTAAATTGTTTTGTTGATGTAGGAATGGAGGTGCTCAGTTTGCATGTAAACCGAGCCCTCATGCCCTAATTTTGTATTTTAAAGGGCAATTTGGTCATTTATTTTTGTAGTATCATTAGAGGGTATTTCGTGCCCTCTAATGTGACTTTGTATGCACTTTTGAAAAACCCTAATAGAAATTTCAGCCTTGTGCTTTTGAAGACCCGTGGAGGAGACTTCTCTCGGCTACTTCATCTCTTCAATCAACCTTCTTGTTCTTGCTAGGTCTTGAGAAGGTTGTTATTTGCTATCTCTTCCAGCAACTTCCTTGTGTCGTTGTGCTCGTGGTGTGGAGATAGAAGACTTCAGCAAACCCTGATTGGGAGAGCTACTTCTTGAAGTGGCCGAATAAATCGCCCCCTTGATGTGCCCCCTTGGAAAATTCCTCTTTCGTCGGTTTTTGCCTCCATTTGGCCTTAACCTTTTCACAGAGACTTCTGGATTTGAGCTTCCAAGCTCGAATCCAAATCCAACATCCAACCTAGACTCTGAACTCAGAAATACATTTAAAAATACACTTGCCCTTATAAGTTTTTCACAAAAATCACAGATCAGCACTCGCAGAATGTGGATCTACAACCAAAATCTTCCCATTGCAACTTTAGTCTTTTTCATTATCTTCCTCTCATTAGTAGATGCACTTGAGAATGAGGGTTTCTTTTCTCCTTCAAAATACGTGGATTCTTAGTTTTGTTTTCTTTGTCAGCCTATTATGTACAACATCCATAGTCTTAGAAGTTGATTAGGATCAAACACAGAAGAGGGGGATTCTGTTGACCTAATTGACATTAAGCTTAATTGTTTTGATGATGATTGGATTAATTTGATTATAAGTTGTTTATAACTTGGAAATGTGTAATATTATTTTCATAATTGATTATTATTGGAAATACCCTTTAATAAGGGTATTAATCTTTACTAATATGTTTGTCTAAGTCCATGTAGCCTATATGTTGATTGTTGGGACTTAGAAAATTGAATTTGTTCAAAACATGAAGTATAGGTCGACTAAGGCACTATGAGCGGTCGACCAATTCGCATCAGAGGCAAAACAATGAAGAAGTGGTCGACCTGAGGGATGAATGCGGTCAACCGAAAAATGGACAAAGTCGAGCAAGTTTTTAGAAATGTGTAAAGGCGGTCGACCGATGTGATAAAGTGGTCAACCGGTCCGATTGTATAGCGCAACGACTAATATTCAACGGTCGGATGGTGGTCGACCAAAATAGAGGAGGTCGACCGGTCGAGCAGTTTTTATCTATAGAAGACACTCCAAAACTTATTTTAACAAAGAGAGAACCATACTGAAACACTGCCGAAATTCCTACTCATGTTCTCTCAACAAATTAAGTGTCAAAATCTAACTTTCCAACTCCCAAACTCGAGATTTTATATTTTGGAGAGTTAGGAATTTTAGTTTTTCTATTTCTTGTGCTCAAACTTTAAACGAAAGGGTGACGACTTGAGAATAGTCAAAGAGAAGAGGGTATTGCCCTAGAATAGTCTGTAAAGGCTTGATTGATGTATATGAAGTTCAATCAACAATAACAGGGAATGTTATTGGGTTTAAGATCTCCAAGTCGACAACTTGGAGTGCGGACCTAAGCTGGGGTTGTTAAACTGCGTGAACAAATTTGGTTTGCACTTTCTCTATCCCTTAACTCTTTATTATTTGTTATTAATTATATGCATTGAATGAGTTAAATCACTTAGAGTTTAGAGATTATAATATCGCACGAAAAAATTAAAATACCTAATTCATCCCTCCTCTATAGACGTACATTGGTCCAACAAACTCTACATCTTGGATGAGCTTAGAATACCAAGTGTTGCGGCTCCCCGCATTCATTTGTTTTCTTTTCATTTAAATCATTCTTTCTCTACTTTTTTAGAAGAGTTACCTTCCACAGGAGATTAGTACAAAGCATATGTTAATAAACTTTGACATGACCTAAATTATCCAGAGAAAATAGATTCTTTTTCTTCTTCCCTTCAAATCGGTTGCTCTCTCTCTCTCTCTCTTAGTCTCTCTCATACATTAATACAACCTAGCTTCAATCACTTTGGCAAGAGTTTGTCTTATCCTTTCGTCCAAATTGGGTCCTTATGTAATGACTCCTTTATTTTAGCACTAGAAGCACTACCCTACACGTTAGTTACCTAATTGCACGTTAGTGGTACTTGCACATTTTATTATGTTTGACATCATTTCTTTTTTTGTGGTGTAAATGATGTATTGTTCTAATTTTAATAAAATGATACATAATTATAAAATTTAACGTGTAATATGGAATAATAAGGGAAGAAATTTTTCTATTTTTAGCCGTAACTCCGAAATCCACTGGCTTTCTCCGCTTTCCCGCGAAATACTCAACGGTTCAAATAACGTACATTTTCCTCCGCCATAGTGATACCCTTCTGGCTTCTTCTTCTTCCAGGATTTATCTCTCTTCATCTCTCTCTCTGTGAAACAACCTCCATTGTTCCGTCTGCTTCTAAAATCTGTTACAGCTTCTTCTTCTTCTTGCCATTTCTCCTCTGCAATGGTTACTTCTGCTCTCTAAATCTGCCTTGTTTTCTCTCCTGGCTGCGGAATCCGATTATCCCGGAATCCGCGATGGAAGATGAATAGAATAATTTCCACGCCGGCGTCTAAGTTCCGCCATCTCCGGCGACGCATCATCAACCACACCTCCTCTGCCGCTGCTGCAGCCAACGACGACGAGCATCCGCACTACCTTCTATGGCGCTACCAAATTCTCGATCCAGGCAGCGACATTGTAGCCCATTGGAACCACATTTTCCTCGTTACATGTCTCATCGCCCTCTTCATCGATCCTCTCTATTTCTATCTTCCTTCCGTTGGGGGTCCTGGCTGTCTCAAAACAGATACCAGTTTAGGAATCGCCGTCACCTTTTTCCGTACGGTGACCGATCTTTTCTACCTCCTGCATATGATTATGAAATTTCGTACGGCGTTTGTGGCTCCCAGTTCTAGGGTTTTCGGAAGGGGGGAATTGGTTATGGATGCAAGAGAAATTGCAATTCGGTACTTGAAATCAGATTTTGTGATTGATCTTGCCGCAACGCTTCCTCTCCCACAAGTAACCTTTCCATTTCCTTTAGTTTCGATCCAATTGCTCGAGCTTCTGTTTTCCCTGTTTTTCTTATCCGTAGTCCTTTACTTCCCATAGGATAGTTTATGCACAACAAGGAAAAAAGTTTAATTTTGTGGACATATTATGAATTTCTTTACTTCATATTTTCATGTACAAATCGAATGAACTAAAAATGACCCAGATTATGTTTACGGTGTAGATAAAACCCAGACCAAAACACTATTTTTTCTTCAATCTGGGTTTTCTCCCTGCTCAACATTTAAGCTTTACCTTCTTAGATGGTTCTCCATTAAGTGTATTGTTCAGTTCATCTAGTAATTATGTCCTCAACATTTATATTTTAGAATTATCAAGTAAGAATTTGTGTATTTCTCTTGTAGATTGTCATCTGGTTAGTGATTCCAGCAATAAGACACTCCAGAGCTGATCATGCTAACAACACTCTGTCTCTTTTTGTTCTTATACAATATGTTCCGAGGCTGTTTCTCATCTTTCCTTTAAACCAGAGAATTATTAAAACTACTGGAGTTGTCACAAAAACAGCCTGGGCAGGAGCTGCATATAATCTCATTCTTTACATGCTTGCCAGCCATGTAAGTCCCATAAATATTTGTCTTCAGTTTGTCATGTAAATATTCACTAGAAAATTTAAAAAAAAAAAAACAAAAAGTGGATTCTTCATTGCTGTTTTTGCAGGTTTTAGGAGCTACATGGTATCTGCTTTCCATCGGTCGTCAATTCTCCTGCTGGAAATCAGAATGTGCAAAGGAGAATGCTTCCAAACTTTTGTCTTGTATCCCTAGTTTTCTAGATTGTTCTAGTTTGGAACTGCCCATAAGGCAATTTTGGCTCAACGTCACTCAAGTCACTGCGAGATGTGATCCTAAGAACGAAAATATCAAATTCAAGTTTGGAATGTTTGCGGATGCCTTCACCAATGACGTTGCCACTTCACACTTTATTGAAAAGTACCTCTACAGTCTCTGGTGGGGCTTACGGAGCTTAAGGTATGATTTACTGTCTGCAGAGTTTAATCAACAAAAATGAGTCACTTTCAAAGAGCTTGTGGCAGATCTAAAGAAATATGTTAAACAAGTTGCAGATTAAAGATGGATCTAGGTCCTAAAGTTTTTTATTTTTTATTTCTGAAAACATGTGATGGTTGATTGTAATGATTAGTGTATTTCTTCCAGAGTTCATGCTGATATCATCTGTTTATGCAGTTCGTATGGGCAAACTTTGGACACAACTACTTTCATCGGAGAGACAACATTTTGCATTTTCATATGTATTGCTGGCTTGATTCTTTTTGCACAATTGATTGGTAACATGCAGGTATTTATGCCATCCTAATTTTGGAATGCTATAGAAAATTAATGCATTATAGGTTGATCTAGAAAGAGAGAGACAGATGGGAGAGAGAAATTGAGTAGAATGGAGAGAATTAGATAGAGAGAAAGCAGGGAAAGTATATATCTACACAAACCATACAGATATAAGAGTATTTCGACATTATTTCTTGATTTGATTTTTTTTCCCCTCTATGTTGAAGACATATTTGCAATCAATCAACGTTAGAGTTGAAGAATGGAGGGTAAAGCGAAGAGATACAGAAGAATGGATGAGGCACCGTCAGTTGCCACCAGACTTGCAAGAACGTGTTCGTCGCTTTGTCCATTACAAATGGCTTGCTGCAAGAGGAGTCAATGAAGAATCTATCCTGCAATCTTTACCTCCTGATCTTCGCCGTGAGATTCAGCGCCATTTGTGCCTCTCCCTTGTTCGCCGTGTAAGTATCTCTACACTTTTCTATTCTATTATTTCACGGCCCAAAAGATTTCAACCATTTTTTACCGGTAAGTATTAATATATGGATGTCAAAATGCACAAGTATAAGAAATTAAGCTTATAAAATGCTACACCTCCAATAAATGAGGACTATGTATGAGTTTCATGCCTAGAGAACTATGATAGGATCATGCTAGAATGACTGTATAAACTGACGGGACAGTAATTAGTTCATTGTTGGTAAGAACTTTAGGACTTCTCCCTTTGTCTTTTTGAATTAGTAAGAAATTGATTATACCCTGGAGAACCTTCTTTATTATGTTAAGAATTTCTTCATTTTTTCCACTTTTGAATCTTTTCTTTTTACTACTAGATTGTTTCATGAAAAAAGTTTGTCCATGTAATTAGCAATCAATATGCAGGTCCCTTTCTTCTCCCAAATGGATGACCAGCTCATTGACGCCATATGTGAGCGTCTCGTCTCGTCTTTAAGTACCCAAGGGACCTACATTGTTCGAGAGGGTGATCCAGTAAACGAAATGCTATTCGTGATAAGAGGTCAGCTGGAGAGCTCCACCACTAATGGAGGTAGATCAGGATTCTTCAACTCCATCACTCTAAGACCTGGCGACTTCTGTGGAGAGGAATTGCTCACTTGGGCATTAATGCCGAGTTCAAGCTTAAACCTCCCTTCTTCTACTCGCACTGTCAAAGCTCTTTCTGAGGTTGAAGCTTTCACCCTCCATGCTGAAGACCTTAAATTTGTTGCAAGCCAGTTTAAGCGGCTGCACAGCAAGAAACTTCAGCATGCATTTAGATATTATTCCCATCAATGGAGGACATGGGGGGCTTGCTTTATACAGGCTGCTTGGAGGCGATTCCGGAAGAGGAAAATGGCCAAAGACCTAGCAAAGCGAGAGAGCCTTTCCTACTTGCTATATAACACGCCAGCTAGTTATTACGGCAATGAGGTTGGAGATGGAAGTTATGAAAATGAGGAAGATGATGATCTATCAATGGATAATTCAAACAATGCACAGCATCTTGGAGCCACCATTCTTGCTTCGAAGTTTGCTGCAAATACAAAAAGAGGGTCTCACCAGAAAGTGGAACCAGGCAATCCGGCTTCTACGAGCTTGAAGATGCCCAAGTTGTTCAAGCCAGACGAACCAGATTTCTCTCTTGACCATGAAGATGCTTAGAATTATCACTTGTACCAACCAAAAAATACAAGAAATATAACAGAAGAATAGTTGAGATTGATGTAAGTTTGTAGAGGAGTAAATATGACAGAAAATAACACTTCTGAGTAACAGGGAATTCATTCCGAAAGCAGTGTGATAGACTTCAGTTTGTTTATGGAATTGGACTCTGACATCGTTCATCAATGCAGTTCTTTACCATGATTTTTCTGTATGTAGCACATGGTGGATGTACCTCATGACATGTACCACCCGACATTGGGGGAATGGGGAAAGCTACACGCACAAAACCTTCGACCCTTCGCACGCTGAAAGGTTTGGCAAAGGTCTCCTGTGGTGACAAGTGATGACAGAACGGAAAATGATAGTGTTAGAAATTATGCTGATGTGGTGCTGTTTTACTTGTAAAAGCTTCTGCCACTCATTGCCTTTCTTGTTTAAGAGTTGTACAAGCACAAGACTTTCTTAGCTCCACCTTCAATCCCTTTTTTGCTCCTTTTAACATTCCTTCGGATCTCCACCATCTATTATTTTTATATTTTAATCCAAAAAACTTCTTTTACTGGTCGTAAATGAAACTTCACTTATACCACAATTTTACTTGCCATTGGGCCTCTTGCCTTCAGCGTGTTTGTCAGAATAGAACACCGCAACTATTGTTACTTAATCACCCGAATACAACTCCACAATTATCTACCATCTGGAGAACAACTCGAACTCTCTTCACTGTTCAATCGATTAGCAAAGATTTTCACTCAATTCTTTCGGGTGTTGTCTCCAAACTCTGAGAGTTGATCGCCACAATAAATTTTAGGCCCTTACCAACTTCTAAAGAAACACTAGGGTCATATACATACATTATAATACCAACAAAATTACAGTTGAATTATTTCATTACATCCCTCTAAATGTTAATGAAATACATGTTGATTGCATGGTTCATTAACCAAATCCATAAATACTTTCTTACATTAATTAATTTAGTAGACATACCTCAAGTCAGGTAGACTAAGGTGCAATTTATTCTAATATATTATTGCAGAGATGTAAGGTTTTATATCCACTTACCATAAAATACCAAATCCACGCCAAAGCAACTTGCTCATGACCACTCCCACCAACAAAGAGTCTCTACCTCCACATGGTTTTGCTGAAAGACATCAGGGTAGTAACTCTGGCTATCGTCACTACAGTCATCTTCCTCAGAATGCATCCCGTCCATAACTGTGTACTCGTTGCTCAGGAAATAAGAATCACCACTGTCTAGAAGTTGAAGACCATCCTCATCCACCACCCCACTTCCACCTGTTCCAGGGCTCAACCCATCTTCCAACTTAATGCCAAATCGGAAGGAAGAGATGGGTGTGACATCTACCCATGAAGAATCGGATTTTTTAGCCGAAATTGGAATTCCAGCCCCCTCTTTTGCTTCAAGTTTGTCAGATAAGGAAACGACCTGCAGGTGAATTACTCTACAAAAATTAGAAAACTAAGCTATATGGATTTAACTTTCATTATACAAGGTCTGTCTTTATCTTGTCAAATATATTCTTTCCCTGAATTTAAAAACAGCTCTTCAAACTTGAAAAAAATGGGTTTCTTAAGCACATATGCCGCATTGAATCGCAACACAATTTTCGTTTTACGCTACAGGATCACAAAGAATTGTCAGCATCTAAAAAAATTAGTTGTTTCTTGAAGAATATGATGAGAAATTTTAAGTAAAATAAGGATCAAGAGTATCCTGTTTTAACATTGGTGAAGATGAAATCAACACTACAGAGTTGAGAGAGGAAATTTAAGATTTGATGCGTATATGCATATGTACCTCAAATTTGAGCTTGTCGTTCTCTTTGACAATGGAGTCATAATTGGAAAGAAGTGAATCATATGTAGATTTGAGAACATCATACTCCCTTTCAAGCTGCTTTGTCTTCCAACGAGCACGGCGGTTTTGAAACCACACGGCAACTTGCCTTGGCTGCAGCCCAAGTTTCTTTGCTAATTGGGTCTTTCGGTCTGGCTCCAGTTTGTTTTCTGCCTCAAAGCTCTCTTCCAGAAGAATTACCTTCCACATCATATTACAAAACAAATTTCAACAAACTTTGAAATGACACGATCTCTCCCTTATTGCACAGACCTAAATTAGCCAGAGAAAGTAGATTCTTTTTCTTCTTCCCCTTCAGATCGATTGTTCTTGCCCAGTCTTTCTCTTATACATTAATATAACCTAGCTTCAATTACGTGTTTTTGGCAACGGTTTCTCTCATCCTTTTATCCAATTGCGGAGAAAGAGCCAATTGATTACTACATGCAGCATATAAAACCGATTGTATTAAACTGAATGGTGGTACAAGCCGGGTAATACAGTATTTCGCTTTCCCTGTTCAGATTCGTATTTAATGTGATGACAGACAAATCCCATTTACAAACTAGTCTAAAACAAGAAAATTAAATCAATTCAGAGTAGAAGGGACATATCGGAGAATGAGATGATAGATTCAAACCTGCTCCTGAGTGAGGCGGCGGTTCTTGTCCGGTAACTGTTCGTCATAGTAGTCCTCATCGAACAGATAGCCTGGCGAGCTAAAAAAAGGTCTCCTTCTCGAAGCGTCTTCCATGCTCCTCGTCGTCGTCACTCCTTCACGAATTCGCACCGCATCACAGAATATCAGAATCTCAGCAAAATTAGTAAGAGAACGGTTGCTTAAACCACCGCGTAACAGATTATTTATCATAAATCACAACTTCAATCACCTCGAAATCTAGAATCACTGTTTCCGAGATACGGCATGTTGCCATAGCAAGCCGGCGGGTCGAACACGAACCGACGGGACTCCATCGATTCCTCTCAATTTCAATATCGCGAATCCTCTCCGTCGATGCTTGACGGCTATAAGCTGAAATTTTGAATGCCTTAGGTATGTAGTAACAATAATAAGAAGTTCACTGTTGGTTGGAAATTAGACAGTCATTAGCTTATGACGGAAGAAGCTAGTAGTCCAAAGCAACCTAGCTGAAATCTCTAACTGAAAAATACAAAATCCCATAATAACACCACCGATTGTCTTCCCCTGCTCACTGTTCTTTTCTCCCGCGCTCTCTCTGAGAAACTCAGTCAAAACGCTTTTTATGCCGGAACTTCTGTATCTGCATCTGATTACCAAACCTCCATGAGGGTGACAGAACACAGCTATTGCAATTTTTTCAAATACTTGATCAGGAAATTAAACTCCGGTCGCCGTAATCGAATCCTGACCGGTGACGTAACTCGCTTCAGTGTGGTTTCTTCGAGTAAGGTTAGAAGAAGTGGGTCGGGCTTGTTTTATAGGCAGCGTCCTTGTGTAATGACGAAAGTACTCCCCTATTTTAGCACAAGATGGCAGAAGCACTACCCGCCGTTTAGTTACGATTGCCCACCATTTCTTAAATTGTTCGGAGAAGAATTTGATGAAATGAGGACCGTCGGATTATAAGTGTTGTAGGACGTATAAATAAATAAAACAGATTAACGAAACATAAGGATAGCTTGAGAAGTTATCTAATTAATAGTAAATGAAATAATAAAAACGCTAATCATGATTAGAAAAATCGTATATTTTAAAATTCATTGTTAAAATAGAAAATACAAAAAGGATCTTTTGAAAAGTTAAAGTGTAATTATTAAAATGATTCATACAATATGTGAGTATTTTTAACTACTATTTTAAACTTTTATTTTTTTTAGGTAATTATCAATTTATCCCTTAAAGTTTAGGGGTCTTTTTAACTAACACCCTAAAGTTTAATATTTTATATATGACACCTTGAAATAATGTCCGTTATCATCTAACACCCTCCGTTAAAATTCGTCTGTGCATCTCACGTTTCACCTAATTTCTTCAGTCTGCGAACTCACGAAGACAGCTCTGCAAACTCCTCTCCCGAAGACAAACCCTTGCGAACTCTTCGAAGGCGAACTTTGCAAGGCGAACTCTGCGAAGGCGAACTCTGCGAAGACGAACCCTTGCTCGGTGAAGGCGAACCCCTGCTCTGCGAAGGCAACCCCGACTCTGTGAAGACGAACCTTGCTCTGCGAAGACGAACCCTGCTCTGCGAAGATGACCCCTGCTCTGCGAAGACGAACATAGTCTAACCTCTTGCACATATTAGTCAGTTATGCTTAGAGTAGCTTTTATCAAATTTGGACAAATTCAACAGTGGCGGTACATGGAACATGCATATAAGAAAGGCATTATTCAATTCTATTTTCTCATTAGCATAAACTTATTATATCCTTATAAAGCTTTCAATTCTCTAGCAAAGACAAACTCAACATTATGTCCACAATCTCGAATGTAACAACAATATAGTTCACAAATTCAAAGTGCAATGCAATCATTATATGGACAAAGATTGAGAAATAAATGTAATCATACGGAATGGTTTATTTAAACTAGTGCCGAAAATAAAGTAAATATCATAGAATCATCAAAACAAAGCTGTTTGAGAAAAAACAATCACCAACAACAATTATCATAAAGTATCAACCAATAAGACTCGAAATACAAGCCTTATGCAATTGTAATTCAGCATAATCAAAATTGGACTATTTTCTTATATTCTCGAAACAATAATTTAATGAATATTCTCTCTCAAAATTGATCGGTAACCTAGTAGGGTTCTCTGACCATTTACGAAAGAATAAAAGGAAGAGGAAGAGGAAGAGGAAGAGACAATGTCATCGAATTTAATTCGATAAGCGATGTCAGAACACAAGTATGTTTATATTTTTCATTTCTCTTAAGTATTATCATTTACTTATGTTCATTTACTTGTGTTATAACTAAGTACTTCTATTGCAGGGCTCATCTTTGGAAGGTATGACGTTGATGTTTAAGTGTCGCAGGGTCTATTGACATTCCAGAAGTTTATATGTACTAATGTGATCAATCTGTAATTTTAACGAAAAAAGACCTTGATGAGTACTGACTACTACTAGAAGTAGAATCACGCGACATCAAGCCTTATACTTCAAATCTACATAAAATAAAAACATGAATAGAATAGACAGACAACCAAAAATATGAATTCAAAGAAAACCACAATTGTTTCCACTCCTGCAAGAATGACTCGCGTCATATTGAGTTCAAAGTTTTCCTTCTCAGCGATAAAAAACTAACAGTTCAAATAAACCATATTCATAAGCTAAAACAAATAAACCATGTTAAAAAAAACCGACTTCCTTGCAGAAAGTTGGTCACAAATCTAGTGTTTTCCTTTGTTTATTGAATCTAAGTATGATGATTTAGTTGAATTTTGCAATTTTGAAATGTACAGATACCCTCTCGAAAGATTATATCTCCTACTTTTGATTTTGAAGTCTGTGTGTGATAAGTTTAATCTCAAAAGTTTAAGCATTGAACCTAATTCAACAAAGCATATATCAGACAGAACTATACATCCATAGAGTAAACATTTTCAAAATGCATATCGGATAGAAATTTACCATGAACAAACCAAATTTGATAGAACAACACTTCCTCAAAAAAACCCTCTCGGTAGAAACATATAATAGTGGCCTATTTCATTGAAATTTTCCAAAAATTCCAAATCAAAACCCTAATTGTATACGTACCCCTATGTGTATCTTCCCTCAGAAACAGAAGAATTGAGCTGTAAAGGGGCTGCCAGACGAGTGTCTTTGTTCATCTTCATAGAGGAGAGAGCCGGCTGGTCGTCTTCGCAGAGAAGGGGATTGTCTTCGTAGCGCAGGGTTTCACAGAGCAGGGGTCGTCTTCACAGAGCAGCGTTCGTCTTCGCAGAGCTGAGGTCGCCTCCGCAGAGCAGGGTTCGTCTTCACAGAGCCGGGGTTGCCTTTGCAGAGTAGGGGTTTGCCTTTTCCAAGCAAAGGTTCATCTTCGCACAGTTGGCCTTCGCAGAGTTTGCCTTGCAGAGTTCTCCTTCGCAGAGTTTGCCTTGCAGAGTTTGCCTTCGCAAAGTTTGCAAGGCCGTCTTCGGGAGAGGAGTTTGCAGAGCTGTCTTCGGGAGTTTGCAGACTGAAGAAATTGGGAGTTTGCAGAGCTGTCTTTGGGGGTTCGCAGACTAAAGAAATTGGGTGAAACGTGAGATGCATAGACAAATTTTAACGGAGAGTGTTAGATGATAACGGTCATTACTTCAATGTGTTAGATACAAAAAATAAAACTTTAGGGTGTTAGTTAAAAGGACCCCTATTTTTTTTATCTAACACTTTAATATTTGAGACGTTAGCAATAGACACTTTCACCATTAGGGGGTCTATTAAATACCTCATGTGTTTTGCATGCACGTCTGAAGTAATCGATGCACGTTTGAAATAGTTTCGAGTTTGAAACTTGAGAAACAAACTTCGAGTTCATCAGGAGACAAACTTCGACGAACGAAGCAGTTCCTTAGAGTGCTCTTTGAAATCAATGGTTGCAGGGCACAAGTGTTCCATGACTGTTATGGTGTTCATTGGCAGTTTGAGGTGTCTATTGCTAAGGAAATTGACAGGTTGACATTCCAAGCGATGGTGTTAGAGTTTAGAAAGTCAAACTGCATCAAGTTTGGAAAGGCGTTGGTTTGTTAATTATCGTAACACCAAAAAAATGTCTAAGAATAATTTCATATATAATATTATATTTTGGACTTTAAAAGAAGTAACTAACGTTACATTTGAAAATTATCTTCTGATGGTAAAAATTTATATTTTGATGAAAACATAGAATGTGTTAGAGTTCGGTGTGACCCGAATTCTAGTTGGGCCGAGTTGGGCCTGTATTCAATATTAGGGTTATTTATTTTCTCTATATATTGATGTTTGACTTCCAAAAATCATTGTACCTTGATTGCTAATTAGTGAATTTCTCCTTAGCCCGTGACTTTTTCTTGAAAGGGTTTTCCACATAAATCTTGGTGTCTTGCCTCTGCAGTTTTCTTTTTCTATTTCGTGTTCGATTTTCAACAATTGGTATCAGAGTTTGGTTGAGTTTTTTTATACCAATTTTAAAAAATTAGTATCAGAGTGAAGTTAAAGTTTTAGTACTCGGATCAAACAAAATTTGGGATTTGCAATTCTTCGTGAAAATTGCAATTTTGGGAAAAAGGAAATAAAAGAAAAGTTAAGGAAAAATTGATTTTTCTTTCGGCTGTCTTCTTCAAACAGAGTAACTTTGTATTCTTACGCAGCGAAGAAGTAGATGAAAACAGGGAAGAAGTTTGTAACAACCTAAATTTTTCGTTTTTCTTAAAAGGAGTTAAAATTTAAGACATCGGTGCATAACTCAAATTCCTCATTTAAAAATCTTTTCAATTTAGAAATCAGAGTGCCTTAACAAAATCCGATCGTCACTAACTTATTTAAACCGTTAATCCAATCATAGAACGATTATGATTGCAGAAGGTAGTGGAAGCGTAAGTAAAACATAACTTAAAACATTAACTAAAATTCAAAGTTTAGGGTTTAAAACGTAACCTACTTAATATTCAGAATAGATACTAAAATAAGGGTTAGAATAGAAATTAACGTTTACAAAACAAATTTGCCGTTAAACCCTTACAAAATTACTTCTTCCTTCTTCCCCTGATGCCATATTACTACTCGGGTTACGTCTCCTCTGGATACACCGCAAGCTCTACGGGAATGACCTTCTCTGCTGCTCCTAGTACGACCATCTCATTACCTACACCACAAGTAAGGACGTGAGCTTTGAAGCCCAATAAGGAAATGAGTTAATACAATTTCATATGTCTCTCTTTAGTTCCTTTTTGGAATGGGGACCACCAAATCCAATCTTTTTATTACGTCATGGGTTCATTTGTTCCTTACTCGTACTTTGAGCTGGAGATTAGAAGTTGTCCTTTGAGATGGCCTAGTTTGATCGGCTTCTAACCTCCTGTGTGCATACTAGTCCCTTTCCCGACTAGGTGAGAGAGTATCCTAGCTGCCAGCTAGATCCGAACTACTCATCTACCCCAACTCCCTTTTCTTTTTCCCTTCAGGCGTATCCCACCTTTAGGGTTTCTTTTAGTGATAGACGTATCCCGCCCATCCTGAAGGTTCTTTTCATAGCGTTTTTCCTCATTCATGCATGTATGGGTACCACTACCAAGGTGGAACCCTCTAGTTGGTTTCTATTAACGTGAATGCAGGATGACACTTTCAAATAAAATAGCGCATACAGGAAATAAATGACAAAAGTCTAAAGGAATGACAATCAATCGTTATATAGTAAGAGTTAAAGCGCGTAGCATGTCCGAAATAATAATAAGACAGCTATAAAGGAAACATATAACAGTGTAGATTAATGCATGCTACTAAACAGAGGTCATAATCAAGTCTAGATCCAGCTACACCAACAACCTATGCAAGCTTTGCATACTCATCCTTTGGCATCGAATAGACAATACGAAGCAACAATAAAACAGCAGTATCCATCATCGAAATAACACTAAAGAACAAGCTTTATATGGCAATTAAATCAGCGAAACATGTCTTTTTAAACATAAAAAGAACAGCAACGAGAAATGTTGAGACAAATCAGCGAAAATATTTGAACAGAACAACGAAAAACATGCTTGTTATCGACTAAAAACAGCAGTAACAATATCCAAACAGGGCAGCAAAAAACATGCTTATTAACGACTAAAAACAGCAGCGAATATTATCAAATTAAAACAGCGATACATGCTTGTGAATGATTGAAAACAGCAGCGAACATTATCAATTCGAAACAGCGAAACATGTTTTTGAATGACTAAAAACATCAGCGAATATTATCAAGTTAAAAACAACGATATATGCTTGTGAACAACTGAAAATAGCAGCGAACATTATCAATTTGAAACAGCGAAACATGCTTTTGAATGATTAAAAACAACAGCGGATGCTATTTGGACAGAGCAACTAAGCATGTTTATTAAACGTCTAAAAACAATAGTATAATGCTATGAAATAAAACTATGGATTGTACTCCCTAACAACAACAAGGCAGCAAGGTAATACGACGAAATAAAAATTCAGATCATGCTTCTTGTGACAAATAAAAACAGCAGGGTCATACTACGAAGAAAGTCACAGATCATGTTTCACTACGATGAATAAAAATAGCAGCGTTTCCCAACGAAATTGTAACGATAGAACATGCTTCTTCGGTGACAATAACAGTAACGTGCAACAACAAATTATAATAACAAAATCACACTTTTAAATGATGAATATAACAATAATAACAAGCGACAGAATATGCTTATAAGCGATGACTATAACGGTAGCAATGCACAACAACATACTTTTGCAGAGATTAACAATGAATGAGAATAGAGAATTATATGACAACAGCAGAGGTATTATAAATAACTAGTTTAATGTAGAGAAAGAACCGTGAACAAACAGGGAGTAATTTCATGCTTTGAATAGGAGTAAATCGTAGCACTACAAGTGAACAACATCATATATTGTAAGTAAAGGTACAGAGTCTAGTTCATCCATCCTCAGCAGTCATCGTAATCCTTAAATTCATAGTCTACCTTATCTAGTTTAACATCAAACAAAGATTTAACAACTCAGCCAATACTTAACATCCAGGAAAAACCATTCGTTAAGCAAGCTGAAGGCATTCAATGAGAAAAAAAGTAGAAGTTTAAGGTATCTAACGATTTCACAGAGATATAACTACGCAACAATCATCACAGAGATTTTAACAAAAAACAACATTCACGCACGCACACTTTACTTGGGTGTAGGGCCTCCAAATGGCCAACCACTACCCCAAGTTCCTTACCTTATCGATGAAGCCTACTCACGGATGGCTGAATCCCTTGGCCTCCATGCAGGAACAACTTCAGGGGTGAAAAAATGAAGGAAGAAGAAGAAGGGGCTGAAGATAAAGGGTCAACTTGTTTCCTTGGGGTACAACCCGTATCTCCAGTAGGGGAGGCGCAGAAAGAAAAATCCCTGCTGGTCGAGCATGGCTGTGTGATTTAGTGTTGAGAGGTTGTGTTTCTATTGGCTGCGCATCGTTTTCTTCTGATTTTAAATCATTTCCTGACGCAGATCTGCGATCTTCCAAATGAGTGCGGACACATAGATCTTGTCCGCATTCGTCTGCATGAGTAAAATTCTATAGGCAAAGTTTTGATCGTGGATGGGAATCGGAGTCCCCACCATCGTTCGTACCGTTCGCAATTGATGTTCGGACGCATTATGGCGTCCGCACGCATCCGCATATGTCCATAAATTGGACAGAGGCAAATCGGACAAGGCCTTACCTCGTTCGGACTTGTCCGCGAGCATCCGAAGGTGCCCAAAAGTTGGACAGATTCGTTGCGGACGCATCCGTCCTCATCCACATCGTTTGCATGACGTCTGAAAGTCCACGACATGGTGAAGTTAGGACGCGGGATTGCGTCCCAAGTCATCCTGAGGTTTGGGGTGATGCTCCATTTGTTTTGTGGACGACACTTCACGTCCGCAAGGTCGTCCGCATGCGTTCGAGTAGGCCAAAATTCCATTTTCTTCACGTTTTCCCACTAAACTTTTATCTCGCAATATTTTTCCATGCATACACCTGATAATTCGACAAGTACAACTACACAATGTAACATCCATATATCTCCATAGTTTTAATTACATCACGTATACGAGGAAAATAGTTTTAGGGTATTACAAAGTTGTTGCCGTGCGCCACACAGAATCTGTCGATGTTGCTCACCGCTGAGGAAGCTGCTTCACCCACCACTGCCATTTGTCGTCGAAGAGAAAGAGTTAGCCACCGTCCGAGAAATACAATCTGTTGCATCGTTATCCGTCGTGCCGCGCTGAGTTTGCCAATCGCCGATTAGTGACGACAACTGTGGCCATCGAAGACTTGCACCCATAGAAGCCATTAGTTTCCAGCGTCTTTCGAGTACATAGTCTTTGTATTTTTGCTGACCAATAAACATACAGATTTCATTTTTTTTTGTTGATTCAGCATTTTGAAATTTTGCTCAATTTTAGGATTGTAGGTTGAGAGAATTTTGGGATAAAAAAATTATGTTTTGGTTTTTCATAGAAAAGTTCTGAAATTTGGTTGGAGAAATTGGTTTAGAATATTTATAATTGGGATATCGGATTTTACTGGAATTATTTGGGATTTTGAATTTTGGGGCGGATATTTTGGGTTCAGGTATTTTTTAGGAAATTTCTGAAATTTTTTTGGGAGATGAGTTTGCTGAAATTTGATAACCCGTTGTTAGATTAGAATACAAGATTTCAGTTATGGCAAGTGAAGATGCGAGATGTTCTCGCACATATGGATTTAGACGAAGGTTGTTAGGGCTCCATAAAATGCCCACGTCATGGAGTGAAGAGGAGAAACTTCGAAAGGGTCGAAAAGCCCTATCTTTGATATGTTTGCATTTGTCAAATCAGATTTTGCAAGATATTTTGAACGATAAGTGTGCCGTTGAGTTATGGTTTAGATTTGAGCAGTTATGTATGAGAAAAATCCTGACTAGCAAGTTGCATTTGAAGCAAAGACTTTATTCTCATCAGTTGATCGAAGGAGCTTCTATTACAGAACACTTGGCTGCATTCAAGGAGTTAGTTTCAGATTTGGAGACTCTGGGAAGCAAGTACGATGATGAGGATTTGAGGTTGATTCTACTATGCTCATTATCTGCTTCATATGGTGCTTTTAGAGATATAATTTTATATAGTAGAGAAAGTCTAACTCTGGAAGAGGTTTATGATTCTTTGTTATCAAAGGAAAAGATGAAGAAAATTGTTGTTGGATCCGAGTCTCAAGGTGAGGGACTCGTCGTTCAGGGTTGAACAAGAGAGTCAAACAACAAAGGTAGAGATAATGTTCAGAATTCAAAGGGCAGATCAAACTCAATTAACCGTAATAGAATCTGTTACTTTTGTCAGAAAAAGGGGCACATTAAAGCTGAGTGCGTAAATTGCAGAATGAAATAAAGAGAGCTGATGAGAAGGGAAAAAAATCGATGATGTCTGGTGAAGTTGTTGTCGTAGAAGAAGAAGACTATAGTGATGTAAATCTTCTAATTGTATCAAAGAGAAACTCAAAGCCAAACAAGGATTGAATTTTGGATTCAGCATGTTCGTTTCATATGTGTTACAATCGGGATTTGTTTTTGACATATGAGACCGTTTCAGGAGGTGTTGTATTAATGGGTAATAACACACCTTATAAAATAGTTGGTATTGATACTGTCAGAATCAGAATGTTTGATGGAGTTGTCAAGACACTGGGTAATGTGCAACATGTTCCCGATTTTAAAAAGAATCTGATCTAGTTGAGTACTCTGATTTCGAAAGGGTACAAGTACAATGCTGTAGGTGGAGTCATAAAAATTAGTAGGGGTGCACTCATCAAGTTAAAGGGACACAGAAACTCTGCAAATTTGTATGTGTTATAGGGTTCTATAGTGACGGGTAATAAGACTGCAAAGTTTGTGAATTCACCTTCTAAAGATTTTTTGGAGAAGACTCAGAAGTACTCAGATTCTCATGTGAAGGTCAAGTTGGGTTTTAAATCTACATCAAAGCAAATATGTCAACTTATTACAGATGTTCAGGGTGATGTAGTCACCACATCGTCACCAGTTTCAGTTTCACATCAGAGTGGTATCGTCAAAGTTAGAACCAAGAGAAATGGTAAAGCTCCACGACAATATGGTAAAACTACTACAGTGGGTTATGCATTGAGTGTGTTCGAGGGTTTTCATTCCAGTGGGAGGTCTTCAGCATATTCACATGTAATTTGTTGCGATATCTCTGATAATTCGGTGGTACCATAGAGGAGATGTGATTTCTTCCCGAGTATGTCGCTCAAGTTTAAGCAAAGCTTAAACTTGATCGGTATCAGATATTGAGTTAGCCCAGCAGGGTCCTATGTAAAAGAGGAGATTATTTTTCGTTTGAGTTTTGCAAATTCGTTTGCCTTGCATTGGAATTTCTTTGAACATGGAGATTTTTAGAGTTCAGTATTTTGGATTTGTTTTGGGGTGAACCGAGAAGTTTGCATTGGATCTCTCGTGTGGAATTTGTGTCAAGGTGGAGATTGTTAGAGTTCGGTGTGACCTGAATTCTAGTTGGGTCTGTATCCAATATTAGGGTTATTTATTTTCTTTATATATTGATGCTTGAGTCACAAAACTCATTGTACTTTGATTGCTAATTAGTGAATTTCTTTTCTGCCCATGGTTTTCCTCGAAAGGGTTTCCACGTAAATCTTGGTGTCTCTGCTTCTGTAGTTTTCTTTTTCCGTTTTGCGTTTGATTTTCAACAGAATGAATGATTTTTTTTATTAAGAAACTCATAGAGTTGGGAAAGTTTTTTGTGGAAAATTGAAGGTTAAAGTGATAGAAGGCTATGTTGATATTCACGGGATAACGTGCACGTGCCTGCGAAATGATGTCCATGAAATGAGGTGTATCCCCCCATTGAGGTCTCTGCAGAAGCATTGGTGTCTGCATATATGAGGTGTTATTTGTGGAATGAGGTGTTTCTACAGAATGAGGCGTCCGTGGAAGTGTTGATGTTTGCAAATGTGAGATTGCATCCATAAAATGAGGTGTATTTGTGGAATGAGGTGTTTGCGAAAGTGTTGATATTTGCGGAAGTGTTGATATCTACAAAAGTGTTGGTGTTCGTAAAAGCATTGGTGTCCATGAATGTGAGGTGGAATCCATAGAATGAGGTGTGTCCGTAGAAAAATATGTGAACATGGCAGATAGTGATTGACGAAAAATGTGAGTTGGATGGTATCTGCAATGGAAGTGCATGCATTCGCAGTGAAAGTGCACAGGTATGCTATAGAATCACACGCATTCGCGCCAGAAGCACATGCGTCCGTGGCTACTGTACAAGATGTTCAAACTCGTTTGTCTGCAAAATTGTTGTATAACAATCAAATGATGTTCAAATAGTAGAATACCCAAAAAATTGCATAAAATGCTCTTTACCAAATGATGTTTACAATGCATAATAAACATAAATAAATGCAACACTTTCTTATAAGCTTCTGATTAGCGACTTCTAAATGTGCAACTATTGATTGTAGATGATCAATAATCTTCTTTTCTCGCATCCCATTGCTATATACCATGCAAAGAAGTCACATCCTCTAATTCCCTTCTAAAACATGGTCAATAGAAAACTATACAAACTTACTACATTCAATAAAAAACATTTTTTCCAATTATAATTTATACCTCATAATTTTACCAATTGAAAAATTTTCATTTGGGATTTGCTCATGTCTAGGATGTACATATGACAACTCTTACGTTGCAAAAACAAGTAATAGTTGAAACTACTTTTGGACATATACAAAATAAAAAATAGACAAAAAATTAGGGCAAAAGTATTGACCAATGAAATTGATGTACATACAATGCGTCTGGGAATATTACTTGTCTCACCCGACTGTGAAATTATTATTATTTTTATTTTTCAAATGCATGGATATTTTATCTTTTAAAAACTTATTAAAATTGTGATTAAAACATGTTTAAAATAATTTGCTACCAGAAGACTTTTTCTTATCAAAATGTCATGTTATAACTCATTTCTTATTTTAATCCCAAATCAATTAATAACATACACATAACTTGATCATAAAGAAAACATACTTCATCAAAACTTCTTATACACATATACTGTATAAAACATAACTCCAACTACATCATATTTACATATACTTTAGTGTGTCATAACCCATGGGTCAAGTTCGTGTTAATAGCTCAAGTTCTCTTTGTGGATATGCCTCCTCGACTGTCCCGTTCTTGTCAAATCAACACATATGGGTCTCACCAGAATTGTCTTCCTCTCCTACATCATAAGAATCAACTATGAGTATATTTCTCAGTAAGAAATGTTTAAACAAAATGAATATGCAATACACTCTTATGAGGATATGCACTTTCATGAAAACATGTATATTCAGTCATCGTTCTTTATTTTATCTTTCACTTTATAGTCTAGCCATTGTCGATAATTCTGTCTAGGAGAGAGTGACTCTGTTTGGTTCACTCCATATGGGACAACTAGCTCAAATCCCGCCTCATAAGCTACTATTTGTGTACGTTAACTAGTCTTTCGGTCTTTTACAATCTTTAGTCATTGTTTTTCTTCCACTTAACAATCCATTCGTTGGAGGTAATTCAATCTAAGAGAAAGTGAGACCGTTTGGTCCACCTCATATGGGACAACCAATTTGAACCTTGCCCAACAAACGACTATTTAAGTATTTTTGTTTCTGTTTCAATCTTTCTAATATGAAAAATCATGCATAAAATTATTTTCAGTACTTTTGAAAACATGCTTCATTATGCATGAAATGCACATGTTCATATTGTATATGAATGCATCAACAAATATATCATTCAACAATATCATGATACGACCTGATCTAATCATGCTATTTATATACGTATCACTGACTAGCACTTAATCGGGTAGCATAACAGTTAATTAGCACATCATCAACCAGTATATATAGCAGTTTAATGATCAATACTATCCTCATAACTGTCATAGTTTACTCCGTTTTTCCTTCTTCAAACCTTTTAAGAGTAGAGAGAACATAACTACTTATATCACATTTTTCCTCAGTTATTATAAGAAATCATCAATTAAATATAATTCCATTAAGTATAAGGTAGAAATATCATGAGATGAGCTGTCAAACTTCAAGATCAGTATATAACTCAAATCAGTAAAGAAATGCTTAGTTATTCCATAAAATTATAACATCTTACCATTAAAAGCTTACAACTTTTCAACTTCCTGGTCGTCATCACGTCTACTGCAGAAACCTACGTAACCGCTGTAAATATGTACCTCACATTCATTTCCAAATGTATGTATGAACGTTCCCCATGACAAAATAAAAGTCTGGATGTCCACTTCTGAGAAGGACTTAAACCTCGGATGCCTATATATCCTATTGTGGAAAGCAACACATCCATTAAGGAAAGCTACATGTCCGCTACGGATATCTGCCCCACACTTAAATTCCGCAAACATAACTCATGCGTGGCCATGTGTTCTTCCAAAACCAAGTATCCGCAGACAACCACATATCCACAAACACAAAACAAATTCGCAGTCACCAACACTTTCACGGATACACCTCATATACGGTCACCCATCCTTCTAAAACCAAGTATCTACAAACACCCACACTTTCATGGAAAAAAATACATCTATGATCACCACCACTTCTGTGGATATACCTCATAAGTGGTCATCTATCCTTCCAAAACCAAGTATTCGTAGACAACCACACTTCTGCAGACACAAACACATCTGAGACCACCAACACTTCTGCGGATATGACAAAATTTTTTTTCTAATTCAAAAATGCACTTGATAGCAATCAATTCCTTCATCGCCAAATCACTTGAAATTCATCACTAATTCAATAATAAAAAAATAGATATCCAATATAGCACAACATAAATTGTAACATGATATACGAAGTTTCTGGGTGTTACATTACTGACCTGTAAAGGAAGCAAAATCACGTGACATCAAACCAACCATTTCAAATCTACATAAAATACAAACAAAGGAATCAAATATGTAGCATAAACACGCCCTATCTAGTAGCAAGGACTCTCAAATACACAAATAATTGTAAAATTACAAACTAAGAATATCCACTTTTATTGTACTAATAATTACAAACTTCAGCATCATTATATTACGTCTATAAAAAAAAAGTCTAGTTACACTAGCAAGCCAACATAATGTTCTATCGACCATACCTGGTAATTACGTCAGAATGTCCATATCATCATTTTAGAAGAATAAACTCTATATGTAATGTCCTGGAATTTGATCGGGATTAAAAATAATGGAGAATTGAGGATTTGGTTGACTGACTGACACATTTTGGGAAGAGACGGGAGTCCAAAGTGAAGAAAGTTGGGATTTCAGACTTCTTTTTATAGCAGGACAGACGTCCTTTATGGAAGGCGGGCGTGTAATATGATAGTGGTGTGACATTGTTTGGGGAAATGGACGTTCCTTTGCTGCACGAACGTCCCTTGTGAAGGCGGGCATTAGTATGTAAAGGGAACGGCGTCACTGAAGGGAACGCTATAGCAGGACAAATGTCCCTTATAGAAGGCAGGCATAGAATATGATGGTGGTGCGGCGTTGTTTGGTGAAATGGACGTCCCTTGTGAAGGCGAGCATTAGTATGTAAAGGGAACGACGTCGCTAAAGGGAATGGTGGATGTCATTCATGAACAATGGACGTCCGAAATAGAAAAATAGAAGAACGACGATAAGACTTAAGTAGGACGGTGTCATTTGGAGTGAAGAGTGGAAGCCGTTTGAGAGTTACAGACGTCCCTCATTGGGTTACGGGCATCCCTCATTGAGAAATGGACGTCCCTCATTGAGGAACGGACGTCCGTCATGGGAAAGCTGACAGACATCTCTTTGGAATGACGGATGTCTAAATGATGAAGGCAATGGACGCTCGTTGTTGTAGAATGGACATTCCTTGCAGCAAAGAGGTTGACAGACGTTAGAGATGGAATAACAGAGCCACATGTTTTGCGAAAAACATATTTTAACTAGCGAACAATTCTGTTCGACAGATTCTTCTCCCCCTTCGATTTTTCTCTCTCCCCCGCGACATTTCTTCCTCCCCCGAGAAGATTGGGAGTTTTCCACGTGGTCATTGCCTATTGGACCACCCTCCATTGAAATGGGCAACTGTCCCTTCATCCACGTGGGTCCATCTCTCTCTCTCTCTCTCTCTCTCTTTCTCTTGCGTCTATAAGTGAAGGCATGGGTGACGTTTCTAGCTCTGTCTGGTGTGAGTTGCAATTGTGAGATTACTGATGAGAAAAGGTGAATGTTGTGTTGCTCTGTGAGTGAAGGATTAGTCTGTGAGCTGTGGGAAGATTGAGGTGAGATTGTTTTTGAAAAAATTTCCTGGGTGGTGTTACGGCTGAATGGTGGACGTGATATTGGAGTGACGTTCGATTTAAGGTAAGAGTGGGTTTTGGGATTTTATTGACGGGTTAATGAATCTCTAATTTACATTAAGTTTTGTGGGTTGATTTACCCATTGATTCTGCCTCTGTCTAGGAAATGTTGGGAGATAGACAGGTTGTGATTTTGGTCTTGGCTGTTGCGAGTCTTCAGGTAAGAATTGGGATGTATGTTGGCCAGTGAAGGCCCTACATCGCAGGTTGTTTGCTGTTTGATATTGAGTATTTCTTTGGTTCATTACTTGTGAAATGTGGAATTGTTTGATTGTTGAGTCTGTGAATCTTGTTGATGTTCGATGGAAAACTTTACTGACATATTAATAAGGAGAATTAGAGATGATACTTGCTAGTAGGTTTGCTATAGTGAGATATTGTCTCTGTTGAAGATTGAAATGTTGCTTGGACTAGGTATTACGAGTTGCTAAGATTAAATCTTGCACGTGATAGTTATTTCTTTGTTTTGTAAAAGATTTGATAAACTACGAGCTGCACCTTTGCATGGTTAGATAAAGTATAATAAACCCTCTGTTGTTCTTGATCTCTCCGTGAAATTACAGATCCTCTCATTGTTATTAAAAGTAGAAGTTTATGTAGTAGTTGTTTCTATCCGCTGCCATATACACATGAGTTACCCCCTTGTAGATTACAATGCTAGTAAATGTTTAGCTTAATTGATAATCTCTCTTTGTCTTTAAATTGCTCTTCATGATTCATTGATAAATATTGTGTTTCTTTTATATATATTTTGTGAACTGTACGTGACATCCATGCATCATACTTAGGACTTATAAAATTATGAGTATATTGTATGACATGCCTAATATATGTAAATAGGCATGTGGGGGTTTGAGAGAATTGGTGATGGTCCATCGGTGGTAACACCTCGAATGGATGTATCTCTTCCCACGTCAAAAGCGGAGTAACAGTTAAGTTACATGGACCCTAGGATGTATCCTCTTCTTTTGTATGGAAATCCCCAATGTCTTCAACAAAAGAGTATGGTGACGACATGTGGTGACACCCCGAATGGATGTGTCTCATCGTTGGAGTAACAGTTAAGCCACATGAGCATTGGATGTATCCAACTCTCGGTTTTCTAGAAAAGATACGGTTCTTTTCTGTAATGCATTGCATGATCATATATAACATCTGCATTGCATTCCATTCTAATTCTTGCTGAGCGTTATGCTCATTGTTTTCCCCGTGATGTGGGTATATGTACGAGAATAGATCTGTAGCAGTTGATGAAAGATTTGCACGTGCGAGTTTTGTGGCTGACTGGGTTAAAAGAAGTTAAATGGAAACAAATTGTAAAATGTTTTCTAATACAATTAATCTATATTCTTAAATGTTTTGTTTAACTAATAAGTCTTCCGCTGTATTTTCTAAAAGGTAAAATTATCGTTTTAATAATGCAAAGTGTCTAATTACAAACGAAAAGAATTTTATTATTTCTGCTGCAAATTGTAAGTTAAGAATTTAACGATTGGGTTTTATGAAAGGAAAATCTTATGATGTTTTTATAAAAAGAAAATTTTTAAATTTTACGATATTTTAAAGTAAATAAAAAACTCAGGTCGTTACACTCTTCCTTTTAATTGGTCACTCAAATAAACCAATAATCGTTACTTTAATTTCTACACCAAAAGACAAAGTTTGCTGTTTACTTTTTCCTCGTACAAATTACAAAATCCAAATGTTAGGGTCTAGTAAACAACTTGTAGAATTGACAAATGCACCAAAAAATTGGATTGGGTTCAAAAGCTTAAAAGTAAAATCAAACTAATCCACAATAAACGTTAAATCAAATTGCAATTTTTTTTTAAATCTGAAAGTCCCCAATTTTTTCAAATCCAAAAATCCCCAAAATTTTTATATATCTCTGTGTTCTGTCTCTTCTCTCAGTAATAAACACATCAAACTTCCAATGAACTCCCTAGCAATCGTTGAACTCCTCTTCCTTGCAACCGTCGATTTTGCAGAGCAGTCTCGGGCATTGCTTCGTTGACAAAGTTTGTCTTGTAAAGAACTCGAAGTTTGTTTCTCAAGTTTCGAACTCAAACATGCGTGCAAAACACATGAGATATTTAACGGATTCCATAACGGTGAGGATGTCCGTTGTTAATGTTTGTCTCATGAGAAACTCGAAGTTTGTTTCTCAAGTTTCAAACTCAGACATGTGTGCAAAACACGTGAGACATTTAACGGATTCCATAATGGTGAGTGTGTCTGTTGCTAATGTTTTAAATATGTAGGTGTTAGATAATAAAAATAAAAGTTCAAAGTATGAGTTAAAAATATCTCATACTTTAGGAGCTATTTTAATAATTACCCAAAGCTAAACTATCAAATGTAAGATGATCGTAACAATAATCTACGAAAATTAAAAAAATAATAATACATGCTCAAATGTTGTACCCCATAATATCACTATAAAAAGAAAATTAAAAAAAAAATTAGTGGAGAAATTGGGGGAAGTTTCCTGTTTTTGATTTTGAATTGACATAAAAGAAATTCAATCGCCGTCCACTAAAATTAAAATAAAAAAAGATAATGCAAAAAAGAACAATAATTTATATTTAAATGTTAGTGACAATGGCACCAAATAAATGATAATTTAAATAATATGATAACATACTTTGCATCGAAATTGGCAGTCGCTGCATCTCAGTTTGTCCTACTGACGTCGCTGTTACTAAAAATTTGATAAGAACAACCGAATTATCTGTCAAATTATGGAATCGAGGAAATGAAAATTCCAAACTAGTATTGCCAATGAAAAGTGAGCACAATAGTGTAAGAATATGTTTGTTGATTTATGTGTCCAATGCGTGTGAGAGGCGGTCAAGATAATGAGGCATGTGAGACTCCTCTCTATATTCTCCACCAAAATAATTATATTTCTTCATTATTCCATTTCTCTTTTTTTGTTTTGTCTGAATCATTTCCTTGGAACACTTTCTATCGTTGTGTCTATCTCTCTCTCTAGCAATGGCCGAGTGGACAATGGCATCCATTACAACCCAACAACGACAGCAACAACTATTCTCATTCTGTATGGATGTTCCACTGTCAAAATCAAGCATATTTTAAAGATAATGTAAGCTAACTTCATAGAAACCAGCAACCTTACATCATAAACTACTACTACTTCTATCTACTTTCATTTCTTTCCACGTCATCATAAAAGATTAAATGTTTGGTAAAACTTGATTTTCACAAAATCTTGGAGACGAAGATGTCTATCAATTATAAATATATCCAACTTATCCCTCACTTTCCGCCATATCTTTTGCTACTAGCATGCTTTTATTCTCCCATTGCTCCACATCACCTTTCATCCAAAAAGCAGGACTCGGGTCTAGTTATGGGACTTTTCTTCTATGCTTTCAATCTTTAACACAGTGTTTTATGTATTTTAAAACATTTGAAAGAAACAAAGGTGTCATATCTGTTAAATTTTAATTAAAATTTTCTTAATACGGAAAAGGAAATAATTTAACTCATTCCTTTATTTCCTTCAATTCCTTCGTAACGGTGATTATCCCCCGTTTACACTCTCCTTTAAACAGAGAACTTTTCCCTATTGAATCTCTCAAAATCACCAGCATCTCACTTTTATCATTCTCTACCTTAACCATTTATGTCTTCCAAAAACCTCTGCACTCTGTGAAAGGAAACGGCGGTGAATTGAAAGGGAATTTTTTGGGTGTTCAAACGTCGTCATCGAAACAGTATTGGAAGTAGAGAACGACACTGGTTGTCGGACTTAACCAATTGTCGGTAAAAAATCAGATTTCTTTCTTCATCTTCTTATTTCGTCTATAATAATGGAATCCTCATCCTATTGCGTCTCTTTGTTGGAAGGAATTTGAGCGAATACGGGAAAGCAATCAGTTGGATTTTTATGTCAGTTGGAATACTCCTGCAACTAAGAATCTGTCAATTGAAGGTATAAAAGATTTGATCTTTGTCTTGAGAACTATCTATTAAATGGTTTGGATTCTAGATTTTGTTATAGATTGATATTGACTGTGCAATCAGACGAATTTCAGCAACTAAGTTGTGGGAATTCATCTACTGTGGAAGGCTGAAGATGCGACCCAGTTAAGGTTGAGTCGCGGCGTGATGCAAATCTGCCCGCAAAGATGAGATAGTTCGTTCGCGTAGGGGCAAAGGCCATGGTTTGGGACCAAAATTCCGTCAAGGTGAATGCCGAACCTAGAAGGTTTGTGGGTTTCAATTTTGGGCTTGCGGTCAGCCCAGACCAAATGGCTAATTAACCAAGGTCATATTGGGTCGTGGTCCTATTCAATTTTGGGCTTATTTTGAGCTAGGTTTGGGTAATAAGTTTTGAATAATTTACCCAATTAATTTTGCATCAATTGGACATTTTAATTATAAAGTTTAACCCAAAAATTTAACACTTAAATATTTGGATAGATACCCAACTTAATTAAAAATCCATGGACATTGGATTTTTGGCTAATTGGGCATTGAGCTTTGTCAGTGTAAGCCATGTTTCGAGGTAGAGATTTATTTTATGCATTTCATTGCATAATTTTTTATAAAGTGGATATTTTGAGATTTATCTCATATTAAAACGACGGGTTCATTTTATGGCCGTCAGATTTTTATATCATATTTTATTTTCACAGTACATGTTTCAATTAATCATGCATTTAAATATTTCTAGATCAACTTGGTCGTGCGAACTGAGTTCGATCGACCCGATTTAGGGTCTGTTTTATTATCACACATTACACCATGAAGAATGTGTTTGTTTCTTGTTAAAATAGGTAATATGACAGCTATATGTGCCGTGTCCTTGGGTTGTGAATCCCTAAACCCGATCAGGGTGTTATTTGGCTTTTGTTATCGCCAAATATCGCCTTTATTCTGTTATATGCCTATGACATGGTGTGCTCGGAGTCCGTGAGTGACTCAATTTTTACTGTGATTTTTAATTAGTATAACAAGAGTTTATTTTAATTACATACCACATATTAGTGAATAGTTTCAAACACATGCCCTTTTGTACACATTTTTCTGAAAGGAATTTATAAAACGCGAATTTTAAGTTCATGCATGCTTAAACATCATTTTTATTAAATTTTCTAAAACATAATTCCTATTGAGTTTAGTCAACTCACCCCAATGATGTCTTTCAGGGTTATTTTACCAGTTGAATTTCTAGTTGCCAAGTCAAGTTTAAATCTGACAGAGTGTTATTTATATTTTAGTATTCTCATTTGAGAGATATTTTTGTGAGGTATACATTATCTAGATGATTGTAATATTTAATTTACCTTCCGAACAATGCTTTACTTTGTTTCATTTTGGATTATATCACTATACTATTCAATATCACTATGGACCTGTTAAACCCAGGTTTGTTGGGCCTTGACTTATAATTAATATTTTAAGTCTTCCACTAATAATTAATAATTTAAAAGAAAAAGGGTTGAGCGATTCGGTTCTTCGGGCTGGGTCGTTTTCCGTTCTGTATCAGGTCCCTTGCGGGTCGTGACAAAAGGTATAAGTGACATACACTCATGCAAGTAGTGCAATTAGGTATCATGTAAAAAAAAGGGTGGAGAATAATAGTTTATAAATAGAGTTTTTTTTAAAATAAAGTGTAGTATCTTTGAAGGTAAACTCTAATAATAAAATTTTAAAAACAAACAATAGTGTATTATTTAATAAACATCTCAAATCTAAGTGCAAAACCCAACCATAATTGTGAATTAGATCTTGCATTTGATCCTATCATCCATGTCACCATACCCTATGGTTTAGGAGAGTAGTTAAAGGACTAAGCAAGAAATATCATACATTTTAGAAACAAAATAGAAAATACTAGATTTAGTTCCCAAAAAACATTCTTCTCTAAATGAATATAAAGGATAAATAGATTTAAACTTTTATTCAGAAATTAGTCTTGACTAATTAAAAGAAAGCAAGTTTAGTCGCCTACAGAAGATATAACAATAATAAGAAACTATTTAACTAATTCAAGATTATGATCTGGCTGTCAGTCGTTGCATGATCGCTAGTTCAAAAGTTTTTCTTTGTCTTTATTTGCCTCTCGATTCAGAGAACCATAGGTTCAGTTGTGCAGACTGTCTTACATCAATTTTCTTTTTAAATTTATCTTAAAACGACACGACATCATTTATTTACAAAAGTTGTAACGTTTTTTTCTTCATAAATGGCTTATTAGTCGGAGCCAACTTGTATTTTAATAGTCGTTAGGGAGTTTCCAAGTGTTACGTAAAAAACACACGGCACCAAATGTAAAATTGAGAATTTTGCTTACATCAATAGCTGTTTGGACAGTTGCAGTGAGTTTTTTCTTTTATGCTAAAATAATGGTTTTCATGGTCTATAAATACCATACAATGCATGCTTCAATTACTCACAAATTTTCCAACTCTCTTAACTCTTTCAATTGTCATTTCTATCAAAGGTCAAGTATCGACTCTCAAGTCTCACCTCAAATTTTAAGCATCTACCCTCATATTAATTTTTGGAATTCACTTTCAAATTTTTATTATTTGGCATCATCTTCTTGTAACTTTTAATTAGCTTGATTGGTAAATTATATTGTTGTACTCGTGTTTGATTTTTTTTTGGTTAGATTTATTAAATTATATTATATGAAAAATTTTGATAACATGAGTTTTAGTATTGATGTTAATATGATGCAATCAATTGGATCTCCTTTAAATATTAATATTTATGCATCATCTAGTTATAAATATCATGAATCAGAAGTGTGACAATTGTTACGACCCGGAGGCAGGCCTGATAGAAATAATGGGCCAAATGATCCGATCCTCAGAGAACCCAACCGCCCAGCCCAAGGCTAGATTGTAGTTGCAACAAATTTGAATAAAATCCATAGTTGTAGCCCACACGAGATGGGCCACAGACCTCATAGTGACATAATAAAATAGTCTTATAGAAATAACATAATAAAATACTTAAATCCATGACAATATCTTATGCATTTAAAAACAACTTTATTTAATAGAGCCATAACCCCCAAGGTCAACTTGTGTATAGTAACATAAGCTTGCATCACGTCACGCTCTTTCAACATTTACTTCAACCAGCTCACCATTCATATCTACATCATAGGAGGAATAATGAGCTTATTGCATAGTAAGGAATATAAAATGTAATGCAACCTTAAACTTTATGACAATTCTACATGCTTTACTTTCATATACTCGTAAGTTGGGTGAGAGCAACCTCTTCAGTTTCCGAACTCACTACTTGGATTTGTTTTAATATGAGAACAACTTCTTTAGTCTTCGAACCGAGTAAAAACAGATCCATCTACATTTACATTCATTACTGTTTATCGTTTTACCATTAGGTGAGAACAATATCTTCAGTCTTCGAACTCACCACTCGTTGAGTAAGAGCAACCTCTTCAATTTCCGAACTTACTCAAATGAGTTGTTTCTACGTGTGAGCAACCTCTTAAGTTTCCAAACTCACGTAGAAACACCGTTATTATCTTCATTATTAGCCCATGAAATGCATAACGTATATCCTATAGCGTGTCTACATGAATGTCGTACAAAACAGTTCATATATCAAAATAATAATATAAACAACTAACAATTGATAATCATACTTTAATACTAAACGTGCTTGTGACATGCTATCGACTGAATTATAAAACTAATCATGATTCACTTTAAGAATTATAAATTAGGACGACTACAACATGAAAGAACAATAATAATTAACATATCCCCACTACAATTTTTATTAAAACAGTTCATCTCTCTCCTAGTTTCATTCTACAAGGAAAGATAACAACACACACACACACACACATATATATATATATATATAGCAGGGTATATTGCTTAGAACTATCCAACGAAATAACACAATATATACACCCAGGTTGATATTTCATAAAATCCATCACTTTATGTATAAAAACTATCAAACAGACAGTATGAGGACTAACATCTACGAAGAACAGACCATATATAATTATGAAAATCATTATTTTAACCAACATAAATTGAGGGCATAAAACTTACAAGTGTGAAAGCCATCCTTTACCCAACATATACGAGAACAGATAGCATATCAACATAAAAACTATTCCTTTAACCAACATCTACGAGAACAGACAGTATAGCAACATGAAAACCATTTTTACACCAACATCTATGAATTTACAGAGACCAACAGAGAGAAATTCATTCACAAAATCCTACTCCTGCGATGTAGATCCTTACGGACAAACCACATGAAAATATTATTCCTTACCTCGTTTTGGACTCCTCCTTATTTTCCTCAGTTCCAATCCTCTTCCGCTGTAGAATACTTCTCTGGAACTCTCTCTCTCTTTCTTTCTTCCCGATCCCCCCACAGAATATTACATTACACTTATTTATACATGGCTTCATTAACTGAAGAGTCACTCATTGAAGACAGGAGGCGAGGCGTTGGTGACACTGGAACGTCAAAAGTCCAGATGTTCATTGTTTCAGACGATCGAGTTTCGTCTTCAGACGCTGATATTAAATGGCGATTGATCATTTTTAATGAAGGACGATTGACCGTCCTTTAGTTGAACGCCCGCCAACATCTTTAGAAAACAATTTGTTTTCTTGCCGGTCAGATAACGTCGGTCGATTGACGCTCGTCGATCAACCACCCCGATCGGTCGCAGATTCCGAATGAATGATTTACGCATATTCTCGAGATTATTATCTATATACACGTTATTTTCTTTCACGTCACACACATATATATAGACATGTCATATATATATATCACATTATACGTATTTATATATTGTAACCATAATCTAATGTCTTAATTGTAATATTAATATTCTCCATACTACTTCATCTTCTCTAAACTCTTATCTATCAAAACCATAAATATATATATGAACATTCATATCATCAACCTCCATATTTTCATACCCAATTATATCAAAACTTCCATTCCTTACAGTATTCTTACAATATCCAAATGAAAAGACTGGTTTGAGGCGGTACCCATTCCAGAAAAAACTAAAGAGAGTCATAAGCATATTGCATAAACCCTTTTCCTTACTGGGCCATTAGGCTCACGTATTATTTGTAGTGTGTAGGATCGATATACGCCTATAGAGCGGGGTGAATATAGAGTTTTAACTTTTTCGTGCGATATTTTAATCTCTAATTACCCTAAGTGATTCAATGCATATAATTAAAATATTGATAACAAATATATGCAATAATATAAAGAGTAAGGGTTGAGAAATGCACGCAATATTTGTTTACGCGGTTCGGCAAACAAGCCTACGTCCGCGCTCCAAGTTGCACTTGGAGATACACTAAGTAATTGGCTTGCGGGTGCCAATAAAACCTTTTACAAATTGACTATTAGACGGGGCGTCACCCTTGACTAATTTTTAGGTCGTCAACCTTAGACTCTTACAAGTTGTTACCCTAAATTGACTGTTGCGGGGTGTCACCCAAGTGTGATGAATTCTAAGGGAATCACCCTTTACATAGAGTGATCCTCTATTTATACACACTGCCACTGCTGCTTCCGGACGACCTCAGCGTCCGCACCTATCGCCCGCACGACCGTTGAAATTTTCCCGTTGAAAATATAGCCGTTGGACAGAAAAATATGCATTTGCGGATGCCAAATCCATCGTCTGCTTCGTCCGCACAACTCGTCCGCACAAATCCAGAACTGGACAGATTCAAATCGGACGCCAATATTCGCGTCCGTACCGTCCGCACTGACAGGGTCTATCGTCTGCGACTGCACAAATTTGAAGGGGACTAAATTGTGCAGGCTAAGTTTTATTTTGATGATGACTAAATTGTGTGTTAATTTAGTTGATTAATAAGTTGTATTTTAGTAGCATGTTGCTTGGATTAATTAATTGATAAATCGCATAACTTAATTGAATAAATCAAATATGCAATGTTTGTGGCACATGCTTAGGTTAGGAAATAAACAACTTTATATGTTTTGGACATCATCTATAAGGGAGATTGTTTAGACTATGTGATCTAGATGATGTGAAATTTAATAAAGTGTAAAAGTTGTTTATACATTGAATTCTTTTATATCATATTTATCTATTAAATTGAGAATACCCTTGATTAAGGGTATTGAGAATGTTTAATGTGTTTCTCTAAGTCTATGCAGGAGAATGGAAAGTTCGTATGACTTAGAGGAAACATCTGGTGAATGTTTGAAGTAGGCTGCTGAGATGCGGATGCATGCAGTCGTGGTTGCGGATTTGGGGGATGCCAGTTTAAGTCGTCCGGTTTGCCTCTGTCCATTTTGATGGATATGCGGACGACGGTCGCGGACAATGCGGACGTGAAATGGCGTCCACAACCCTTCAGAAGTGCGGACGGAAAAGAAGAAGAGGACGATGGTTTGGCGTCCCCTTCAAATTTGTGCAGTCGCGGACGATAGACCCTGTCAATGCAGACGTTGTGGATGCGAATATTGGCGTCCGATTTGAATCTGTCCAGTTCTGGATTTGTGCGGACGAGTTGTACGGACAAAGCGGACGATGGATTTGGCGTCCGCAAGTGCATATTTTCTGTCCAACGGCTATATTTTCAACGGGAAAATTTCAACGGTCGTGCGGACGATAGGTGCCGACGCTGAGGTCATCCGGAAGCAGCAGTGGCATTGTGTATAAATAGAGGATCACTCTATGCTCTCCACAAGGAACGAATTGAATATTCGAGGCGAAGCCCTAGCAAAATCAATACTCGAATACTACTCTGTGAGCTTTTAATTGTGTTGTAAATCCAATTCTCCCTATTCCGAACTTGTGAGTTATATTTTAGGAGAATTCGGATTAGCTAGATTTAAGCTTAAGTTTCCGAGTTTAGTATTGTGCTTGATTGTAAAGGGTGATTCCCTTAGAATTCATCACACTTGGGTGACGCCCCGCAATAGTCAATTTAAGGTAATGACTCGTAAGAGTCTAAGGTTGACAACCTAAGAATTAGTCAAGGGTGACGCCCTGTCTAATAGTCAATTTGTAAAAGGTTTTATTGGCACCCGCAAGCCAATTACTTAGTGTATCTCCAAGTGCAACTTGGAGCACGGACGTAGGCTTGTTTACCGAACCGCGTAAACAAATATTGCGTGCATTTCTCAACCCTTACTCTTTATATTATTGCATATATTTGTTATCGATATTTTAATTATATGCATTGAATCACTTAGGGTAATTAGAGATTAAAATATCGCACGAAAAAGTTAAAACGCTATATTCACCCCCCTCTATAGGCGTATATCGATCCTACAATTGGTATCAGAGCGGGTATTTAAATTTTTGTGTGATATTTTGTGCACATTGTCAATATTTGTTAAGTTGCATTTATTGAAAATTTTATATATATTTGCATATTATGGATTTCAATATGTGTGAGTTAGGACAATGCACATCTACAACTCCACACTTTGATGATTATGATTATTTGACTTGGAAGTGTAGAATAAAAGTGTTTATACAATCTATTGATTTCTTTTTATGGAAAATCATTGAAAAGGGAATAACTCTTCCTAGACCAAATTGTGAATTTAATGATTTAGATAAACGAAATTAGAATTTAAATGCCAAAGCAATGAATATTTTGTATAGTGCCTTAAGTCAAAATGAATTTGATAAAGTTAAATCTTGTGTTAGTGTATATGATATTTGGAAATCTCTTGAGCTAACACATGTAGGCACAATTCAAAGGCTTGAAAATGAAGAAAGTACATCCTCCGAAGAGGAGAAAGTGGCCAATACATGCTTCATGGCCAATGAAGAAATAGAGGTAACAAACTCTTCTAGCAATTCAAATTCTAATAGTAATGATAATGGTAATTTTGTAAATGAATTGCTAGAAAGTTTGGATGAATTAAAAGGTAAAAATAAATCATTGAAAAAGAAAAATGATAATTTGATAAAAAAGTATACTATTTTGAATAAATCTCTTGATGATCAAATTATAGAATTAAAAAGCATGATTGATAGTTCTAATGCTTCTTTTAAATCTCTTGAACATGATTGTAAGAATTTGAAATTATTGAATGATAAATTGATTGGTACTATCAAATCACATGAAAATGAAATTGATTTATTAAATTGTAAAAATTTTGATTTGATTAGTATTAATGAATGTTATAAACATGATATTTGTGATTTGAACATTAGAAATGATAGTTTGAATAGTTTGATCAAATCACATGAAAAGGAAATAGAATCATTGAATGTTAAAAATTGTGATTTGATTGCTACTATCAAATGTCTTGAGCATGATTGTGGTGATTTGAAAAATGGAAATGATAAATTGAATATTTCCATTAAATCATGTGAAGATATAATTAGCCTTTTGAATGCTAAATCTAAATCTATGTTTGATGCTAATGCTAAAATTAACTCTCTTGAGATTGATGTTTGTGAATTGAAAGCAAAGAATAATGATTTGAATTCTATTGTGCTTAAATTCACAAATGGGAGTAAAAATTTAAATATGCTCTTGAATTCGCAAAGGGTTACATTCGATAAAGCCGGAATTGGTTATGAAGCCTTTGCAAAGAAAAAGAATTGCACTAATCGATTTGTTAGTTCATCAATTTGTAATTCTTGCAATTGTGTTGGACATAAATCTTTTTGTTGTTCTTTAAAATTGAATGATAAATTGGATTCAAATGTTAAATCTAAATTTGCCTATCCATTGCATTTGAACTCTAAATTTAAATCAAATGCTAATTTAAAATTTGTTTATCCTTTGGGTGCAAAGTATAATTTAAATTCTAAATTCAATTTAAATTCTAAATTTGTGTGGGTTCCTAAAGGAACCAAACCTAAAACAAATGGACCCAAAATGGCTTGGGTACCAAAATTTGCAAAATGATTTTTGCTGTAGGTTGGAGGTTCTCCCAAGGAACTTAAAAGGAGAATGGATACTTGAATATCCAATCCAAAAAGGGAGAAGCTTCAAGACTGCTTCTAATGCCTTAAAAATTGAAATAAACTTGGTGGAGGTACACAATTTGTTTTAATTAATTTAATTTGATTATTGAATTCTTAGTTTGGAATTGAGTTGAATCAATTCTATTTTCTTGGTTAGGTTTGAAAGATAATTTGATCTTGATTTTGGATTGAATTGATAGATATCATATATCGTGATTTTGATTATTTCTCCAATTGGTATTTAGGATTTGAATTGTCTATTATCTCTTGAATTAGCTTCAATTGTTAGTTTATCTTTGATTAGCTTCAATTGATAGGTTGCATATAAGTTGGATATTTGTTGTGATTTAAACGATAAGTTGTTGATTCATTCATAGCTTTGACTTATGACATCAATATGATGAATTTTTATTCTTGTCTCGGTTTAAAAGATCGTTGAATGCTATGAATCCTTTATTGAGTAAAGTAAATTGGTTGACTTGGATTAGTAGAATATTTTTTTTCTTAGGTTTTACTCATTCACTTAGTATTTTGATGAATGGTTCCAACAATTTGATTACAAATTACATATCTTTAAATTAGGATTATATTGAGATAAATTGATTTTGTTTTTTTTGGAGTTAATGGATAGATATCATAGGTTGTAAATTTGGTTATTTCTTTATTTGATATTTAGGAATTGAGATGTCCTTATATTCCTTCAATTTATATTTTGAAAATTTGTAATCCAACAACTTAGTCTCTAAATTGAATATGCTAATTTGAACATTGGATTGTTGGATGACTAGTTGGATGATTATTAAGAATAAATTGTTTTGTGTTCTTGTAAATTGGCTTCTCCTATGAATTAAAATGAGCTAGATATAAGGAAAGAAAGGTAGAAAATTTGTTAATTATGATGTTTTGTTGATTTCTCCATTGAATTGAACTTGAATAACGAAATAGGGGGAGAAAATAGAATTGTATTAAAATCATTGAATTATTTTGAAATGTTGATTTCAATTATAGTCTTAGATAGATTTTGCTTCCGCTAAGCCACATTTTGATGTTTCTTCCTTGCTTTTAAATTGATTAATACTAAGGGGGAGAAAAGTAAGTATAGAAATTATTAATTTGTTTTCAAATGTTGATTTTATTAAAATTGACTTAATTTGACTTTCTATCTTTAATTGAAATTGAATTGACTTAAATTCTTTAATACATAACTTTGAACTTATTTTCAATATTTTTAAGTTTGGAAAGGAAGATATTGATAGTGTGTTTATAGGTTTGAATTTGTATTTTACAATTGGTATTTCTAAGTTAAATTTTGCATAATTCTTGTCTTGGATTATTTTTATTGCTTAAGATTTGGCTTACCAACAATTGTTTTGACCAATGTTTTTCATTATGAAAAATTGTTTTCCCCTTTGGATTGATTTAGCTATGGATAAAAAGGGGAGACATAAATTGTTTAAACAATTGTTTTAGTTAGATCTTAGAATACTCTCTTGATTCGATGCCGCTTTAGTGATAAAATGAGAGAGTTAGTTTTAAAAGATAATTGATTGTATTGTCTCTAATCTTGTTGTTTATGCTTCCACTAGCTTAAACTTTGATAATTCTTCCTTGAATCTAACTTGATAAATGCAAAGAATGAGAAATTTGAATTAGTTTGACATTGAGAGTTTAGAGGAAGAAATTCTTATTGTTTTGTTTGATAACTTTGTTTCCCCAAATGTTTTTAGTTTTGAGATTTAAAAAGGGGAAGAAGTTTTGAAGTTGTTTTTTAATTGATATCAATAATGATTTTTGTTGTCAAACTTTTAAATTGGTATCTATCTTGGATTACCATCCCCAATGTTTAATTGTATGCAATGATTTAGGGGGAGAGGGAATGAATTTTAACTTGAATATCTTTGAATGATAGATATATCAATTAGGATATTAGAAATTAGATTTCATTTCATCAATTGGTATCAATAATGATTTTCGTTTTGAAACCTTTAAATTGGTATCAATCATTGTGTGAGTTTGAATTTTAACAATTAGGTATTGATTCAAAAATTTGGTATCATTAGACTTAATTTTTAAATTGATATCATGTATGAAACTAGTTTTGTTTTGATATCAATGAAATCATATTTTCTCTACAATTGGTATAATATTCTTTGGATTTTCATTTGGTATCATATTTAGATTCTCCAAACTACTTGGTTATGTGCAAAATGATAGGGGGAGTAAAATTTTGTTTGTGCTTACAAAATGTGAATTATCCATAGATTGTTTTTCAATTGATATATTTCTCATTAAACTTGGATGGTTCTTTTGATTTTTTGAATTCTCTCCTATTTGCTAATTAATAAATTTATAGGGGGAGAAATTTATGAAGGTGTTTTATTGTTGCTCTAAGGGGGAGAGCGAATATTTTGAATGTGTGGAATATCCCCATTAGATTGTTGTTGTGTTTAACATAGGGGGATAGATATTTGAATTGATTTTGATATTACACATTGGTATCTCTCTTAACATTTTCTCTTTGAACTTACAATTGATATTATAATTGGCAAAAATGATTAGTTTTTAACTTTGGATTTACAATTGGTATAAATCTATGAAAAAACATGTTTTTGCATCAAATTGAATTATCAATTGGTATCCTTTGTTAATTTCTTAATTCTTAAATTGGTATTACTTGCTAGAAGTAGAAAATCTTGTTTACAATTCTTTGTTTTTAAAGTGGATTCTATTTTTGATTGAATATTTCCTAGTGGTGGTTTTTCAAATTAGTATCATATTTTTCACCACAAATAGAATTGGAATGCTAAATCTCTCAAATAGGTATGTATGCTTAATGACAAAGAGAGATGATATTTTTTTTAAATTATGATTGTGGTTGCTTAATTTGATCACTCATGGAACTTTAATGCTTATTGTGGTTATTTACATCTTTGTGATTGTGGTTATTTACAATTGGTATATTTCTTTTAACCACAAATTGCAATTGAATGTATATTTCTCTTCATGGTTTGCTTCTTGGTTAGATTCATTGATTACTAGGAGAGATAGTATTTAACTTGTTGATAATTGCTCTAGGAGTAATACTTATTTTCCTCGTTTGTTTGATATGTGGATAGATTCTTTGATTGAGGGGGAGAAATTTGTTTTTGGTAAAATTTGTTCCCTCAATGGTTTAATTATGGGATAGATTACTTGAAAAAGGGGAAGAATTAATTTTGTTAATCTTATTTTGATAACATTTCTTGATTGTGTTTGGACTCCCCTCCCCTAGAATCACTTTTTGATTATGACAAAAAGGGGGAGAAGAATATATAAGTTGTAATATCTTTTAGGGAGAGTTTAGTAGCATTGTGCATGGATTTATCGTTGATATATTGCATAACTTATTTGGAGAAATCTAATATGCAATAATTTTATGCAAATGCTTAGTTTTATGGTAAACAACTTATTGGATTTTGTCATCATTAAAATATAAATATGCCTAACACACTTAGGCTAACATGGTGTAGGTACAATTGACGAACAAATAATGAAGCAGGGATGAAGGATTTGAACGCGCGGTAACTTGTGGTTGGCCAGGCTTAAGCGAGAAGAGAAAACAGTTGTAATAAATTATATTTAATTGTTTAATTCTTTCATTAAGTTTCAATTGTTAAATCAGTTATGTTTCCGCAATGCTTTAAACAAATGATTTTATAACACTTCTGCATTTTATTAATTGGTTTTCATAACAAGTTTAAAGAAAGGTTAGTAGCGGTCCAGTTTTATTGTGGCACTCTGATATGTTTTAAAGGCGATTTCAATGGTTTTATAAAAGTTTTAAATTTTCACCCATTTTAAAGGAATTACGAAAAACCGGGTCGTTACATATTCTCTTCTCCAAGTCCAATCGTCACTTGAAAACTTTTTCTTCTTAACACTTTAGAACCTTTTAAAAGAAATTCTCATCTTTTAAATCCTTTGAAAACATATTCTTTTGTCTGAAAAACCTTTTGCATAACAGAAGACTTTTCTCATTGAACATAAAATAAAACTTAACTTTCCACAAAATTATTTTCTTACATAATACATAAAAATTTTCTTTTACATAACTTTTATTGTAACAACGCCAAGCCTTCTTTATCATGAAGATACTCCATCAACTGTCTCTTTTAACAAATCATTCGATCATTTGTCATAACATTTCCTGTTATCTACACCACAGAATCCATCTATAAGCCTAATGTTTAGCAAGAAATATAATTAATCATGAATAATAAAATAATCTTTTATAAAAACATCATAAAACACTTTTCTTCATTTTCTATTTTTTTGTTATGTTCTGACATTTAGACACGATACCAAAGCTGTTTGTTCTTCATTGGGGGCATCAACCTCCCAAAGCTTCAATGGTATCGTATCACCAAAGCTATTATGTATCTTCTTTCTGTTATTTATCTTTCTTGCCTAAAAAACTTATCCTTGAGAAAACTTGTACGTAACCTTTTTCTAAAAACATAATGCATGAAATAATGCAACCTGCATGTGACTAAATCTTTATCTAACATCACCAAACTATTAGATCATCTAATAGAATACGGCTATCACTAACGTCATCTAACATAAGTTTGCATAATCTTTATCTAACATCATCAAACTATCAGATCATCTAACAGAATACGACTATCACTAACGCCATCTAACATAAGTTGGCATATACTAAATTCTAAACATGACATTACTTAACAAAATATCCTCAAGAAATACATTTCATCATATAACAGAAATTGTAAAACATCTCTAACTTAAACACTTAAAGTTATGTGGTGCAGTCCCCAAAGGGCCTAACGCATGCAACAATTTTTACCTTCATGCTATAATACCCGTGAGATACAACTTATCTTTCCTGCTCTAAACCTTCCTTGCTCACAACCTAGTTTATTTTCCTGGCTCGTTATCCTTTCTACATGAATAGTTTCAACAAGACTCTCATTGGCCCTCAGCAAAGAGACTCCTTTCCTTTCGTATATTCTATCCTAGAAACTCCACATTGTATAGCCCGAGGGGCCTCTTATATTTCGTTAGAAACTCTTAAAATATTTTTCGTAAATGAAAAGTTACTGTTTTAAATCTAAGGTCTCTGTTTCTCCGCATATTTTACATCTAGATTCATCCCTAATGGATCAGTAAATCTTGTCTGTCAATCACTACCTTTGATTTGCATTCAGCCGAATAATTGCTTGGTAACTTTTCCTCTACGTTTCAATATTTCCACTGCTAAAATGCAGCCTAACCTCTTCGTTAGCCTCTTAACGACATCGCTTAAAAATTTTCAAGTTTCCTTCACTGTCAAGAAGCTGCTTCAAAACAATAACTTACTGTTGCGTAAGCCTACGCTCTCGCAGCAGCTACATTTCCATCTGCTGAGAATATTCCTAGCAAATATTCCCTTCATGCAGTGCAGATTGACCAAACAAAAGCCGCCACGTCTTCTTATGGATGCATTCTTTTCCACGGACATGGTTTCACTTAACCAAACGACATTGTTTCCCTTCTCTTCTCGGCTGCCGTGGACGCATTAACTTCCACAGACACGAGCCCTTCTGCGTCTTTCCTTGAAATGGCGTTGTCTAATTAAAAGACTTCCTTTCTGCATGGCATCAAATCAAGCCATGAGGAAATCTTTCGCTCCCGCAAGAGCATCTTTTCCATGATCTGATGGTTCATGTTTCGTCCTCAAATTAAATCGAACAGTCCTTCCTTTTGTCAAAGCCTCACAACGTCTTCCTTTTCGCCTCCTCATCCAACTGTCAATTCATTGCCCACTCTTTCGACGATCCTACTCTCTCCTGCATAGAATCTTTCATTTCTTGTAGAAGTATCTTTCCTTGAACGAACGGCCGTCAACTTTCCTAGTCCTTTAATCTAACGGTTGCCATATCATCCACTTTTCTTAAAACATTTACTTCATCCAAAATGACATCGTTCAACTTGTGAATTCATTTTTCTACAAATCTGTTCACTCCTGCAGATATCTTCCTGAATCATCTTCCTTTTACACGATGTCATTCCCTCTAAATTCGTGGTAATGTTCTCTTCTGCGGATGCCTAAACTCCCATAACTCCACTAACACTTACGTCCTTCATTAAAATGACAATGTTTCTTCTTTTAATCCATGAGTTGTGTACGCGTTTCCATCCGTGAACACAGTCCTATCCGCAATTCTACTGTTCATAACTTCTCTTTACTTTCAACATGCCATCATTTAAAATTGTCATGGTGCAATATCTTACAACTCCATATTTATTCATTCACCGCGGCCAAGCATGCATCCTCACTATCTCCTTTTCCACATACAACTCCAAAATATTCTCAATATTCTCACTATCTCCACCTTGACATGAATTCCACATGAGAGATCCAATGCATGCTTCTCGGCCCACCCTAAAACGAATCCAGAACACTGAACTCTGACAATCTCCATCTTTAAAGAAATTCCAATGTAAGGTGAATGATTTGCAAAACTGCAACGAAAAATAACCTCCTCTTCCACAAAGGCCCCTGATGGGCCAACTCACTATCTAGTACTGATCAAGTTTAAGCCTGCTTAAACTTGAGAGACACACTTGGGGGTAAATCACATCTCCTCCATGGTACCACCGAATAATTAGAGTTGTCGCAATGAACAACATGTGAATATGCTGAAGATCCCCCACTGGAATCTATACCCTTGAACACACTCAATGCGTAACCCATAGTAGAAGTTTCACCATATCGTCGTAGAGCTTTACCCTTTCTATTGGTTCTGCCTTTGACGATACCACTCTGACTTGAAACTATAACTGAAACTGGTGACGATGTGGTGACTGCATCACGCTGAACATCTGTAATAGGCTGACATATCGGCTCTGATGTGGATTCAGAACCCAACTTGAACTTCACCTGAGAACCTGACTTCCTTTGAGTCTTCTCCAATACACCTTTTGAAGGTGAATTCACAAACTTTCCAGCCTGATTACCCGTCACTGTAGAACCCTGTAATACATACAAATTTGTAGAGCTTCTGTGTCCCTTTAACTTGACGAGAGCACCCCTACTGATCTTTATACCTCTACCTACAGCGCTGTACTTGTACCCTTTCGAATCCAGAGTACTCAACGAGATTAGATTCTTCTTTAACTCAGGAACATGTCGCACATTACCCAGTGTCCTTACAACTCCATCAAACATTCTGATTCTAATGGTACGGATACCAGCTATCTTGCAAAGTGTGTTATTACCCATTAACACAACACCTCCTAAAATGGCCTCATATGTCGTAAAACAATCCCGATTGTAGCACATATGAAACGAATACGCTGAATCCAGAATCCACTCATTGTTTGGCTTCGAGTTTCCCTCTGACACAATTAGAAGATCTCCATCACTATAGTCTTCTTCTTCTGCGACAACTATTTCACCGGACGTCATCGGTTGTTTTCCCTTCTCTGTAGCTCTCTTTATTTCATTATGCAATTTATGGCACTCAGCTTTAATGTGCCCCCTTCTCTGACAGAAGTAACAGGTTCTATTTCGGTACCTTGACTTTGATTGGCCCTTCGAATTCTGAACATTAACACTGCCTTCATTGTTTGACTCTCTTGTTCTACCCCGAACGACGAGTCCCTCACCTCGAGACTCTGATTCCCCTACAAGCTGCTTCATCTTTTCTTTGGATAACAAAGAACCATAAACCTCTTCCAGAGTTAGATTTTCTCTACTGTACAAAATTGTATCTCTAAAAGCACCATATGAAGCAGGCAATGAGCATAGTAGAATCAACCCCAAACCCTCCTCATCGTACTTGTATCCCATAGTCTCCAAATCTGAAACTAACGCCTTGAATGCAGCCAAGTGCTCTGTAATGGAGGCTCCTTCCAATAACTGATGAGAATAAAGTCGTTGCTTGCAACTTCCTAGTCATGGTTTTCTTCATACACAACTACTCCAATCTGAAACATAAATCAGTGGTAGATTTCTCGTTCAAAACATCCTACAAAATCTGATTTGACAAATGCAGATGCATCAAAGATAGGGCTTTGCGATCCTTTTGAATTTTCTCCTATTCACTCCATAACGTGGGCATTTTATCGAGCCCTACATCTCGCATCTTCACCTACCATAACTGAAATCTCATATTCTAATCCAACAATGGAATATTGAATTTCAACGAACTCATCCTGGCCAAAAATTTTAGAAATTTCCTCACAATTTATGAACCTAAAATATCAGCTCCACAACTTTGATCCTCAAATAATGTCAATCTCCCAAACAAAATTTCTCCGCCTGCAATACCCAAATATTCCAAAAATAATCTGCTTCAATCAAATAATGCCAACCAATTCTTCAAAATTGTTTTTTTTTTCATGGTCGTTGCAAAAACTGGTTGGAGATCGGACGTCGATGGTTGGGTCGGCGACAACAAAAGCAATGCTGGACTTCTTGTGGAGACAGATCGACGACGAATTGAACAGTATACTGGCTGATGACTCTCCTCTATGTGATGGCTTCTTCGTGCTCAAGATGATGTCGGAATAGGGCCGTGTGAACCTTGCGCGGCGCAATAGAGGACAATGCGACGGACGAAGACCGCTCTTCCTCAGACGGCGTCAGACAGGCGACGGATGCTGGGTGACAGTGGGCTAGGCGACGGCTCGGTTTGCTTTGCAGGAGACAACTTCTCCCTGTTTTGTTGAAGGAGGCGACGAAACAGAAAGAAAATTTTTTTTTAAATTCTTTTTCCAATTGCAAATTTTTTTAACAAAAATTGCAAACACTAAAATCGTTCAATCCACGTACTAAAACTCTAACTCCGCTCTGATATCAATTGTTGAAAATTGATATAGACAATTTCACCTGGGCTCTGATAGCAATTGTTGAGAATCAGATGCGAAACGAAAAAAGAAAACTGCGGAAGCAAGGACACCAAGATTTATGTGGAAAACCCTAACGGGGAAAAACCACGGGCAGAGGAGAAATTCACTAGTTAGAAATTAAGGTACAATGAGTTTTGAGACTCAAACATCAATATATAGAGAAAATAAATAACCCTAATATTGGATATGGGCCCGACACGGCCTAACTAGAATTCGGGTTACACCAAACTCTAACATTATCCAACTTAACCTTAAAATAATATATGGATAAAATAAGAAAATCATTGGTATTACACCAGGAATGCGCTTTCTTAGTCAGCCTTTAATTAACATTTCTCTGAGACTTTTGATTTTACACTCTTTTACAAAACATCTCTATCCTTTTATTCCAAAGAAATGAGTGAAGCACTCAAGTCACCACACTAAGGCCCACTTCTACTCTCTCTTCGAAGGATGATAGATGCTTGGTTCCTCAAGTTACAACTACTATATCTATAAGTACTATGGCTGACAAACTTGACCACTAGGCTCATGACTAGACTCTAAAAATGACATCTAAATTGTATTGGACCAATCAGCTGCTTCTCCTCAAAGCCACGAAGCCAAGTGTCATACCCTCCCTCAATTTGTGCCACCTTCCATGTATTGAGATGTACCTATTTGTGTGGAAATGACACCACCTCATACCTTCAAAGGTGCCATGATTTTCTCCTCAATCTTTCCTAGAAGTTACTCCTTAATTCATGCCACAAAATCCTCTTTGAACTCAGCTATGATCTACGACACAAAATCCTCCAGTTGTGGCCCATGACGCCTTGGTGTCAACCTCCCAAGATTCTAGGTGGTAATTGCTCCTAATAAACAACAACTGCGTGTAGAATCTAGGGAGCAGTTACCCTAACCCATAACCAACTTCGTTGATTCTAAGTGATAGTTGTACCTCATGCAATTGCCCTCTTGGTAAAGTGTCAAGTGTTTTAGTTGCACTTTTGAGCAAGTGCATTGGTGCTCTTAGATAGTGTCATCACGTTGTGTTATTCTATATTGCTCCCACATCTTCCTGCGTGTCTTGCCTACACGCACCTCCTATGCTTGGACAATGGTTGGTTTGCTTTGCATGCCCATCTAGTTGTTCCTCTCGCATTCCCGCTCATGCACTCTCGCACATGCTTTGGAGTTCCATGATGCGCATACCATCTCTTGGTCCATTTGGTGCAGTCCCATGCCTCACACAATAAATTGCGTGCACATATCAAGTGAGAGATATGGAGGTTTGACAGTGGATATGGATCTCTATTTAGGAACTCTTATTAAATTCTTAACTTGCCTCTCTATAGTATCTGCTTCTATTTTCATAGAACTGGTGCAACACCCAGAAGTTTTTACTGTCATTTGTATGTTATGCAATGTTATGTTACGATAGAGCATTGTATTGGCTACGTGACACTTTTGTTATTGTACTCCAGCTTGAGTGTAGATTGAGTATATACCAATTAACATTAAAAGGGATTAGGGCAGAGTAGGATAGTCTATCGATGAAGTGAACCCTTTTTCTGTTTTCCCTTTCTCTGTCTCTGTAATCTCCCTCCCTTCTTTTCTGTGATTCTCATCTCCTTCTATCTTCTTCATCAACTCCTTCTGTTATTTCTTTTCTATTCTACCTATAACTTTCTCCTTCCTTGTACCTTCTGTTATTTTAATATCAATACAATCTCTTGTTTTTCTCTGATTTCCTGGCAATACCGTAACAATTGGTATCAGTGCCACCGATTCTTATGATGAAAACATGCTAAAAATCCCACGATGAAATTATCAAACGGCTGGATAATTCATTTTAGAGATTGGAAAATACGTTTCAGAAATTGGAACAGAATATTTCAACCAAATTGGACGCGATGTTGTCCTTGCTTACCCAAAAACAGACCGGCCACCAGGACTCTTACTCCCGACAAGGATTGTTACCGGACCCGGTGGGAGCATCGAATTCTATTGAACCGAAACCACTCTGACCTATAGATACATTTAGAAATGTTCCTCAATGGGTAGTCGACTCCTTGGAGAGTGATGACCAACCAAAGATAACCGAAGGGGTGTGCTCGCTTTCTCTAGCAGATGTTATTGGAGAAGATGTCCGTCATATTGCTCCAGTTTCTGTCACAGGCAACTCAGGTCTGGTCCAAAATCACTTTGCTCCACCTATTGATAGTGTTGATTTTTTTATGGATATAACGGTTAGTAGGAATTTATGTCGCAAAGAAGTGCTAATGAATGTAGTAGTTGAGGATGAATCTAAGTTCGTCAAACGTAAGGTCATTGGTTTTGTTCAAGGGATTTTTGTCCATGTTTGGATACTTCAATCTCACTCAGCCAAAATTTGGACATCTGATTCTCTTGATGTTTCTGCGGATATATTAATTCATAAGATTTGGAACTATAGGTCGACACGAAAAAAACTATATTATTTTAATTTGCTTAGGGATGTTTTGGGTGATGAAGGTGAAGAAAATGATTCATTCACCAAGCATGTAGGACTTGGGACGTATGTACAAGTGACAGATTTTAATCCACAATCTTGGCTTCAAGTGGAAAGGGGAAAACTATCCAAATTGTATTCACCTATTGCTGCACTAGGTCACTTCTATTTTCAGGCTGATTTGGATTGGATAGACCACATTAAGGATGACAAGCTAGAATTTTATGAGCAGATGAGTTTTGTAATTTCGTGTGATGCCCCTCTTGGATGGATTTACGAGGAGAGATCATTATATTGCAAATGTGATAAAAAGTGCAATTTGTTGAAGACAATTAAGATGAGTTGTGTACAATTCCAAGATAGTTTAGATCAGAACAGGCTACTAATCAATGAGATCAATCAACACCAGGTTTCCAATATGGCAAACAATTTGGGGAGAAATGTGGGTTTGCTCAGAGAGCTAAATAATACTATCAAAAGGGTGGTTGATGATCTCGACACAGCTACTGAGTGGGATGCTACTTCGATAGATACATGCATGTATCTAGCTGCATCATTAATGAGGAAACATGATGTTCAAGCAACACGTGTAATACCCCAATTTTTGTAATCGAATTAATTAGAGATACTTGAGAATTATTTGATAAGAAAATTATATGGGGGAAATGTTGGAAAATGATCTAAGTATGTAAAACTTAGGAAAAATGTACAAAAGTCGGGTTGCGGATGCTGACAGGTCACTGTGGACGACACATGGCAGCGTCCGAATGAATCTGTCATAAATTTTGGACAATTCAGATGATGCGGACAACAGCAGACAAGAATGAATGGCGTCCAAATGAATCTGTCCTAAATTCTGGACAATTCAGACGATGCGGACAACGGCAGACGAGAATGAATGGCGTCCGAATGAATCTGTCCTAAATTCTAGACAATTCGAACGATGTAGACGACACATGCGGACGGTACGGACACAGGCGGGGGACGCATTTTCTCATCCCAAATCTACTTTCGGACGATGCGGACGAGTATTGCGGACGACTCGACTCGTCCGCAACATGCCGGGAATTCCAAGAAACCCATTTATAAAACATCCTCTCTCTTCCAATTTCTTGAGAAAATCAACAATGATCTCTCTCCTCTCAGTCTCCTGCAACCCATCTTGTCCTCCCCTGCAGCTTGGAGGGCTTTCCACTTGGCGTTCTCTGGTTGGACCACTTTCCTTGAAGTGGGCAATTTATCCACAGACATGGCATCACTCCTGCAGTCTATAAATAAATGGCCGATTGTAGAGAAAGGAAGCTGGCTGTGTGGTGAATTGTGAGACAGTGTGATGTGGATGGTGAGATTCTGTTCTGTGTGTATGAACTGTGAAGAAGAAGAGTTGGTGATAGGGTGATGAAGAGTTCCTCCTCTGCTTTCTCCTCGGTAAGCTTCTGCCTTTTTCTTTGCTGCAATTGGAGTCCTTGCTGTAAAATGGATTTCTTCTCTGTTTAATTGGAGTTTGTCTATGTTCAATGGTTTTGTTGATCTTGTGAGAATAAATAATTGAGGGGAAAGTGGGAGACACTCTGGAAACTATGGACCAAGAAGAAAATGAGAAAAGATGAAGCAGGAAGTGGAGCTGCTGCCTCTCGGGTCTCCATGTGAGGTGATTTCCTTCACTCTTCATTTGAGTTTTCTGAGTTATGAAGTATTTTATACACTATTAAGACTTGGAAAATCTGTTGGTATTGCTTGTCTGAAGCTGTAAACTTGCATATGTTGAATGGGTTAGTGGATGTGGATATATATTGGAATTTGCCTCTATTGATAAACAAAAACATCCTGTTGATTGATTTTCAATTTGTTGAAATCATTCTATGTGGGTTGAGGGATATTATTCTGGAATATGGTTGTCAATTACCGTGCAGTGTGTGTTGCCACTGTTATGATATTTATGTTGTTGAAATGATGATAGGTTGCTTAGTGAATGGAAGTTTTACTGTTAGTTGGGATTAATTATTGTTTCTCGATTGGTTGTTGTGGATGTACAGAGTTAACTATTGTTGTATGGACTGTCTTTCGTTAATGTTCTGTGGATAAATGTCACCTTGCTGGGATGTTTTGTTTATCACTCAAGAAATGTGTTTAGGTTGATATTCTGAAGATTTCAATGAGCTGTTTTACTTGGATAATGAGGATAATTAGTTCTGGAATGTAATTTGTTAATTGGAATGGTTGCTCATTCTTAGTGCAAGTAACTGGGAAAATGTTAAGATAAAGAGGGGAGAATTATGTTAAGTTTGATTTGCATCTGTCGAAGGTTATCTTAGTGTTAAAAATGGATTTGATTAGTCTGTCGTTGGATGATGTTTCTGCATGGTTTATAAATAAAATCTTTGTGTTGGAATGCTAGTGATCAATTGTTTAGCTACTGCTTTTATTAACTTGTGAAGCATGAATTACTGAGATCAATAATCTGTTAACTATAAATGGAGAATTTTGTTAAGTTGGGATTGCTATTGTTGTAGTTATTGGAAATGTTAATAAGAGATTGTTTAACTGTTGTTGGAAGTTGATAAGCATAGAGATATTAGAAGTGTTATATTGTTGGAAATGGTTACACGTCCAACTTGAACTTGGGTTAAGGATTCTAGTAAAATGAAAATGTGTTGAGATTGATGAGTTGTGATTTTAATGATAAATGTTATGAAATTGTGAAGGTATAAAAAGGAGAAGGACAACGTTAATTTCCAAACTGCGCTATGGACGCTAGGTAAGTTGATACTTACTATGTTTTGGTCTTCGGACCCTACATTGAAAGAATTAGGATTGCATGTTGTGTGTTCTTTTAATGATATGTTTATTAGACATTTGTACGATCATATAGGATTGTAGGTATTCATAGGCATATTGCATGACATACCTAATATATGTAAATAGGCATGTGGGGGTTCTGGAGGATTGGGAATGGTTCACGTGGTGACACCCCTATTGGAGTACCTACTCCCAATTAGGGGGCGGTGAGGTACGGTTAAGCCATGAGAATCGTAAGATTCTCAATTCTCTTGTTCTGAAATCCCCAATGTCTTCAACAAAAGTGAATGAGTATGACTCGTGGCGACACCCCGATTGGTATGTTTTCTTGTCAAAAATACGGTTAAGCCACGAGGCCTAGACTTATCCATCGCCCCGGTTAACAAACGAGATACGGTTCTCCTCTGTAATGCATCGCATGATCATGCATCATATCTGCGGTTATTTTTCTTATATCACTTACTGAGCGTTAGGCTCATTAGTTTAGGTCTTGTGATGTAGGTATCGTACGAGAAATAGGTGAACAGGTCAAAGATAGTTGATGAAGGATTTTCACGAGTGGATTTTGTGGCTGGTTGGGCTAAAGAGTTTTAAAAAGGGAATTCATTTGTAAAAATTGTTTGTAAATTAATTATCATTCTTTAATGCTTTGTTTTGATTCCGCTGCATTTTATGAAAATGATTTTATTACTTCTTCTACAATTGATAAATGTTTTACGTTAGGAGTTTTAACGCTCGGGTTTTTATAGAAAAAGAATACTATGATTTTATTAAGTAAGAAAGTTTAAAATTTACATGATTTTCAAAGTAAATAAAAACCAGGTAGTTACAGTTGGTATCAGAGCGTCTCAGGTTTTTAAAACTGATTCTATATACTGCCTGCCAACACAAGTTTCGACGTGGAAATACTCCATCGACTGTAAGTATTACTATTAGGTCTTTCTTTATCAAATTATTTAATGGTGGGACAACAATCTTGTCACTTGGAGAATTAAGGAAACGATAATTGGGATACTTGTAATGGATGTAGCAACTATGGTTCTTTTGATTGAATAGAATGATAGAAATGATAATAGATAAATGATACTGGAATTGCTTGGGTTTTGAGTGCAGGAATTAGCTTTGGGGGAGTAAAGAAACAAAGGAGACTCTGCCCAAATTTTTGGAAAATGGATAAGTGAAAAACAAACTCTGCACGGATTAGGTTAAATGAGCAATTTAACAAAATAGCCTAAGCTACAAGAAGTTAGATAAGGGTAGACTTATTATGAGAAGGAATAACATTAAGGGTTAATGGCTAAGTCAAAATTTTATTCTGCACGACGATAATGGTTGGAGTGCACTAGGACTGGGCAGTGTATGGTGATATGTTAAAAAAAACAACGTGGAGTTTGTCATGTATACATTTTGTTAGAACTAAATGTGAAAATGTACAGTGATTGTTCTCACATTTCGTTGGGTATTATTGATATTGGAAAAGTGAAGAACGAATTAGTGGAGGGAAAAATACACTATGAAGAATACAAAATGATAAAAAGGAATTACTTGTTCGTATATAATGAAATTGTATAGTATATGCATAGGTATTGTCAAGACTTTATGTGGTGTTTCCGGTGCTTGGGGGTGATGAGCCAGAACTGAATAATTTAATAATTGTTGAAAACATGTCACTTTATGTTTGGGGAATTAGATTTAAGTTTCGTTCGTACCAATAGATGGAGTTTTCGTAAACTATATTGGTAAAAAAGGAATCAAGTGATGAAATGACTAGAGAGTGTAGAAATCTCACATTCAGTTTAATGGTAGAGTAACGAAAGAAATCAATTTGATAGATGTCATGCTGGATCGAAGTGACGTTTTAAGTGAAATGAAAATGGCCATTTGTCAATAATTGTCATGTTGTGACTTATGAAACCAGAAATGGTTGCCTCAAGGGTGTATTTTATTGGAAATGATAAGAATGAAGTGGAATCTTGAGAGTAAGAACGAGATTTTAGAGGATTAGGATCTTAAAAATGCAATAAAGTCGTTCACGTTACGGTGGTTTGACATAAATTATATGATGAAAGGAAATAAATTTGGACGAAGACTTCTCTTTTACGACAAATGAAGTTGACGATGAAATTGCTCTGAATTGTTGATCGAAGAAGTAATTACACGGAGCAAATTTCGAGGATGAAATTTATATAAGGTGGGTGGATTGTAATACCCCAATTTTTGTAATCGAATTAATTAGAGATAATTGAGAATTATTTGATAAGAAAATTGATTGGGGGAAATGTTGGAAAATGATCTAAGTATGTAAAACTTAGGAAAAATGTATAAAAGTCGGGTTGTGGACGCCGACGGATCACTACGGACGACGCAGGGCAGCGTCCGAATGAATCTGTCCTAAATTCTGGACAATTCGAACGATGCGGACGTGAATGAATGGCGTCCGAATGAATCTGTCCTAAATTCTAGACAATTTGGACAATGCGGACGACACATGCGGACAATACGGACACAGGTAGGGGACGCATTTTCTCGTCCCAAATCTACTTTCGGACGATGCAGATGAGTACTGTGGACGACTCGACTTGTCCGCAACATCAGGGAATTCGAAGAAACCCATTTATAAAACATCCTCTCTCTTCCGATTTCTTGCGAAAATCAACAACGATCTCTCTCTTCTCAATCTCCTGCAACCCATCTTGTCCTCCCCTGCAGCTTGGAGGGCTTTCCACTTGGCGTTCTCTGGTTAGACCACTTTCCTTAAAGTGGGCAATTTATCCACAGACATGGCATCATTGTTGGATGGGGAAGAATGCTTCCATTGGTAGAATTTTCCTACAGCAATAGCTTTCAAGCTCCGATTGGAATGACACCTTATGATAGGTCCCAAAACTCAATCGGCCAAGAGACTAGCAATGGACCATCGGATAGACAAGAAACCTGAGCATCAGATTTACAACAAGAAGAACTTCACGTGCATACACTCAATGGGGCTCAAATTTACAGATCCAACAATAAACAACCCAAATAAGAGTTCCTCCAAAAAAATCAGCTTAAAAGGCAATGCACAAACGAAGATACATTCAGAGAAAGTTAGATCTCAAATTTGGGGTTTCCAAAACAAAATCCAGATACAAATTAAAACAATTGTAACTCTACATGTATATAGAATTAAGGGCCCAAATTTATAGAGTCAATTAATAGAAGATCAATGAATAAATTCTCCAAAATTCAGCTTCAAATGCTTTAAGATCAACAAGTTATGCTCCAGAGAAGATCAAGCTCGGATTAGGGTTTTAAAACCCTGGTTCTGAACAACAAAATTAGAACGATGATAACTCCAGCTGTAGATGCTCTTTAAGCCTCAAAATTATAGATCTAATAGCTAACATATAAGGCAACAAGAATCTCAAATTCTAACTTCAAAGGTCATGCATAAACGGAGTTATATGTGATGCAAAACGGATCTCAAAACTGGAATCGCAACTAACAGATTTGCAGGAAAGATTTCATTCCTTTTTTATACGTGATGCAAAACGGATCTCAAAACTAGAACCGTAACTAACAGATTTGAGGTAAAGATTTCATTCCTTTTTTAGCTCCCTTAAATGATATCCAATCCAAACGAAATCTATACCAAATCAACACAAACTGAGGGATAACTCCAGGGAATCAATAATCATGAGTACCTTTCACACAAAAGAATCACGAACAAGAACAAGAAAAGAAAAACCGGTTAGGTCCACTAACCCTCCAACACCAAGGGGGTGATTGATTCGGCCGCTTCAAGAAGTAGCTCTCCCAACTGGGGTTTGCTGAAGTATTCTATCTCCACACCACAAGCACAACAACACAAGGAGGTTACTGGAAGAGATAGCAAATAACAACCTTCGCGAGACTTAGCAAGAACACGAAAGTTGATGAAAGAGGAGAAGTGGCTGAGAGGGAGAGAGCCCCACAGCGGGTCTTCAAAGCACAAGGCTGAATTTTCTATTAGGGTTTTCCAAAAGTCCTTACAAACTTTCATTAGAGAGGTCTAAATACGCTCTAATTACTCACAAACAAAAATTACATATTTACCCTTGATTAATCAAAATTTGGCCATGAGGGCTCGATTTACAATCAAACCGAGCACCTCCATTCCTACAATCACAAAACATTCTAAAATTCTCAAAATTAAACCCAAATCAGCCCTCTATCAATTAAAACATCTAAAGACATAAGTTAAATGTGGAAACTTCAATAAAATGCTCTAAATTGACCTTGTTAGCTTCGGCCAATATAAGTTCCTCCAAGCCAGAACGATGTGAATCTAGCCGATTAGGTTTGCATGGCTCCATGTGAAAACATATTGAGTAACATCCTCTTCTCCAAGCAAGACTTCTTTTCACAATACTCATTAATGTAACATTTCCTGCAAAATAATAGCTCATTAATTAAACACCAAACCTCATGGCAAAAAGGGTCGTAAGATAGGATTTCTGGGACACATCACCTTACGAGGCCTTATATGGACGGAAGTGTAGATCTCCTTTATATTGGGATGAGGTCGGTGAAGCAGAGTTCTACAGACTAGATATGATACGAAAAATTAAGGAATCTGTTGCAATTATTCGTCAAAGGATGTTGGCTGTTCAAAGTCGCTAGAAGAGTTACGCTGATAATTGTCGTAGAGAACTAGAATTTGAGGAAGGAGACTTAGTCTTCCTTAAAATATCACCATTTAAGGGTGTAATGTGATTTGGGAAGAAAGGAAAGTTGATTCCGTGGTATGTTGGTCCATTTCTTGTTGCAAAGAGGATAGATAAAATGGCGTATCAGCTGCTATTGCTAGCCGCTTTGGACGGAGTTCATAATGTATTCCATGTGTCTATATTAAGGAAGTGCCTGGGAGATCCAGTTCACATGGAACCTGAAAAACATGTTATTGTTCAACCAAATTTAAGTTATGAGGAAAGTCCATTATGGATTTTGGATTCAAGAGTTAAAGAACTAAGACACTAAAAGATTCCACTTGTCAAGGTGTTATGACAGAATCATACCATTGATGGGGCTACTTGGGAGAGAAAAGATAAAATGAAAGCTAAATACCCGGAATTGTTTCAGTAGCTGAAATTTTGGGGACAAAATTTTAAATAAGGAGGGGAGGATGTAATATCTGGGGTATTTAATTTTGTATAATTATTGAATTAAGTGAAAATGTGAGATATTGGTGTTTTTATTAATGTTAGAATTTTAGGAATATAAATAATTATTTAAAGGAATCAAGGAATTAAAAATAAAATTTGACGAAAATGAAAGAACGTGGCAGGCGGTCGATCGCGGCGGTTGGCTAGCTCAGTGTCGATCGACCGGCAATGCTGAAATCCCATTTTGGTGGACGATCTATGTACTGGTTGTCAATCACTCTTCAATTAAGTGGATCGACCACCATTTATGTCACATTCCAGAAGCGATGTTCAGTTGCCAGAAACGTAAAACGCCCGACCTTTGACGCTTCAGTGAGTGTCCAATGCCTTCCTTCTTGGCTTCTCACATTTTAAAGGATACTAAAGAATCATAGGAATGTAGTATAAATAGAACGTAAGGTTGGGAGTCTTTCCTTTTGGAAAAACCAGAGAAAAAGGTTATTACCTTTGTGAGTTTATTCTGAGTGCTCTGTCATCGGGAAAGGATTGCTACTGAAGGAAAGGAAAGCTACATGAGGTTAGAAATAATGCTTGTGGTTTGTCCGTAAGGACCTATATCGCAGGAGTAGGATTGTTTGTTAAAAATGTTGTTGTTTGTTCTCTGCAAGTCTTTTGTTCTCTGTAAATTCTAGTTCATGTGATGGTTTGATGCTCTTGCCCTGATTTGTTAGATTATCTTTCTATATAGCAGATGGTAAGAGATATTCAGTTGTTAATGGATTGAAGTGAAAATAAATGGGTTTTGGACATTTTGTTGGTTTGCTTTCCTACGTTAGTTTACTAACAGTTATGAAGGATTAGTTTACTGCTAGAGCAAGAATTCTTGGATTTCTTTCTCTTTGATGTTTTGTTTCATTAATAGTTCCTTTCCTCGCGGTATTCCATGTTTAAATAGTTCCATGTTGTTAGTGTATTAATAGCTTGATGAAAATGGGTTAACTTGTTGATGGTCAATGGTGGGGAAGAGAGAATTGTATGTCTTTCCTCTGTAGTACTTTTACAATTATTTCCCTAGCTTATTTTCTGTAGATAGTATGGAATATTCCCTGTTAGTTTGTTGTGCTCTTTTGATATTAAAATGGGTGTTGATTTAGGTTATTCCTATGTTATGGACAATTAGTTTAAGATAATATTCCCTATAAGAATTAGAATAAATAGAATTTAAATTGGTTATGATAAATTGAAGGTTTGCGTGCATTGTATATATGTAGAAAAATTAGAGTAACAACATAATAATAATATTTGTTAAATATAGCGATTTTAGCCATTGGTTAGTAACCTTGTTGTTAAAGACTAAGTTAGAAATAATGTAATACCCCGACTTTTTATATCAGAATTTAATAAGGATAATTGGAAGGTAATTAGGAATATTCGGATTTATTGGATAATTATCAGGATATTACCAAGGACGTTTTCGTTAGATTATAATTTGCAAGAATTTATTGGGGTATTTTATTAGGACATTAAATTAAGCGTGGAAAATTATCTTGGATTGTGTATTTTACACATTCGGAAGATAGCGGCTGACACGCGGTAGAGAAAAGAAAAGAAAAGGATAGCGATTAAGTGCTAAACGTGTTAAAGCTTTGTGGTAAGAAATTGAGTAGAGTCGTTGGCCAGTGGAGACCCTACACCATTAGCAGTGTCTTTACTTTAATTGTTTGTTTACGTTTCTACCATGTTGCTTTAATTATTATGCCTATGCTAATCTCACGTTATTATCTTAATTTCTTAGCATGTTTAGGATATTAACATATTGTTATTATTTCTTTAAACTGCCAAGCATGTCTGTATTGTTATCGTTTTCCTTGAACTGCCAAACATGTCACATTGTTATTTCCTTTGAACTGCCAAGCATGTCTAAACTGTTATTGTTCCCTTTAAATTACCTAGCATGCCTATATTATTGTTGTCTCTTCTAATTATCAAGCGCATTTTAGATTGTATTGCCATATATAGTATGTAGATTTCCATGCTCCATGCTTTTCTATTATTGTGAATTCTGCTTCATATCTCCTACTTTTATATTGTTGTCATTACTGTTTTATCTTTCATGCTCTTATATCGTTGTTATTACTGCTTCTCATGTACATGCATCATATTAATAGAAACAAGTAGGAAGTGCTACCTTAGGGGTTGGTACTTATATGCATTGAGTGAGGAAATGAATGAAAGAAATGAAATGAATGAAAGAAAAAGATGATGGGGAGTTGAGGGGCGGATGGGTAGTTTGGATCTAGTCTGATAGCTAGGCTACACCCCTACCTTGTCGGGAGCGGGCCTAGCTACACACAGGAGGTTAGAAGCCGACCAAACTATACCATCACACATGGGTTCCTCCAATCTCCCGCTTGACGTACGAGTTATGAATGAATGAGTGAATGAATGATTGAATGAAATGTAATGAAAAGATTGGTTTGAGGCGGACCCATTCCAAATGAACAAAAGAGAGGCATACATCACACTGCATAGCTCATTTCTTACTGGGCATCAGGTTCACAGTTTAGTAATGGTGTATGTACATGTATATGCACACGAGAAAATGATGAATGAACCAAGGAGCAGTTGGTCAAGGATTTGCATAAGCGGAACTTGTGGCTGGCTAGGCTAAGGAAAATAAAAGAGAAAAGTAATTTGCAATTAACACGTAATTATTTATTTAGTATTCCTTAAATGAATTTATTCCCCTTTCGCTATGTTTTGAGAAAAGATTTTATAACTATGGTTTTCCACTATTTAGAATGATTTTCATAACGAGTCTAAGGAAAGGGTTTTTAGTGGTCTGACTTTTTAGGGAAGAACTCTGATTTAATTAAGAAGGTTTTAATAAAAGTTTTAAATTTAACGCATTTTTAAAAGGTTATAAAAACTGGGTCGTTACAAATAATGCATCAAGGATAGAGAAATAGACATATGATATTATAGCGTAATATGTTAATAGAAACGTGTGTAGTATTAATGTTATAGTTGAAGCATAGTTATTGTTTGTTAGTTGATTGTAATATTGTTTGTGATACATGAACTGCTGTGTATGACATTCATGTAGATATGTTAGTAGGGTTGTATGTAATGCAATGAATGGACTAATAATGAAGATAATAATGGTGTTTCCTAAGTGGGTTCGGAAACTGAAGAGGTTGCTCACACGTAGAAAGCAGCTCATTAGAGTAAGTTCGAAAACTAAAGAGATTGCTCTTAGTCAATAAGGGGTGAGTTCGAAAACTGCGAAGATTGCTCTCACCAGTGAGTAAATGAATGTAATGTAAGTGGGCTTGTTTTTAGTGAGTTTGGAAACTGAAGATGTTGCTCTCACGTAAAAATGAACCCAAGTGGTGAGTTCGGAAACTGAAGAGGTTGCTCTCACCCAGCTTACGATTCTATTAGGCTTAAGCATGTAGAATTGTCATAGAGGTTATGGTTGCATTTCATTTTATATTCCTTACTAGGCAATAGGCTTATTATCTCTCCTGTGATGTAGGTATGGAATGTGAGCCGGTTGAGGTGACGTTGAAGAAGTGTGATACGATGCAAGTTTGTGTTATCATGCGCGAAACCACCTTAGGGGTTATGACTCTAATGAATAAAAGTTATTTTAAACGCATAAAGACTTCGTTATGGATTTTAAGTATTTTATTATGTTATTTATGTAAAACAGTTAAATGTTTTTATTCCGCGTAATGTACTCCGATATTTTTCAATTAAGTATGTTTTAATGGGATTTAAAATGTTCAAAATTTTATGAAAAATTCATAAACGGAAATGGGATGTTACACTTCACCTCTTCTCTCCTGTCAACTTTCTTCTCTCTAGACTCCATCTCTTCTTCTCAATAATATTCCTCTCTCTCTCTCTCTCTCTCTCTCTCTCTCCTCTATTTCTTTTTCTAGAGACCTTTTCTTTTCTCCTACTACACTCCATCTCCCACTCCTTATATAGTCTATCTCTTTACTCTTATATAGCTACCAACTGGAGGGGAGAAATGCACATGGAGGGATGCATGATCATCCACGAGGCTTTCACCACATTTGTAACGACCTAGATTCTAATCATTTTAAAGATATGCTAAAATTTACTAAATAAATTTTTGAAGTTACATTTTTCTTTTAAAATAAATCTTTTCGTCTTACTTGTCTTAATACTACATTAAAAATTTTGATTTTTTACTAAACGATAAAATTAAGGAAAATGACATTTAGAAATCTTCCCACCTTTAAAAATCAGAGTGCAAAAATCTGATCGTTACCAACTTATTAGAACAATTGATTAATTCAGGGAAAATGACAATTTATAAACTTAGCGGAAGCATAATTGAAGCATCACTTAAAAACATCAATAAAATTCTAAGAGTTAATTCCCAAAATAATATCTTGAATAAGTATCCTAAAAGGGGTTAAAGGGGGAAAATTAACGTTCACAAAATAATCTTGACATTATTAGCCCTTACAAAATTACTTCTTCATTGTTTGCTTGATGCCGTACTACTACTCCACTAGCGTCTCCTCTAGATCTACTACAGGCCCCACGGGAATGGCCTCCTCTGCTCCTGGGAGAATCACTTCGTTACCAACACCACAAGTAAGGACGTGAGCTTACGCCCAGTAAGAAAATGGGGGAAAACAATTATACTTATGCTTATGTCTCTCTTTAGTTCCTTTTAGTATGGGGACCACCCAAACCAATCTTTTATTACGTTCTTTCTTTCGTTTGTTCTTTACTCGTACTTTGAGCTGGAGATTGGAGGGTTCTTAGGAGATGCAATAGTTGGCCGGACCTAACCCTTTACTTGCAACTAGGTCCCCGTTCCCATCAAGGTAGGGGGCTTTGCCTAGTTGCAGACTAGTTTCGCTACCCATCCGCCCCCCAACTCCCTTTTCTTTCCCTTTTCGGCGTATCTCGCCTTCAAGATTTCTTCCCTTCTGGCGTATCACTCTTTCCTGGTTTCTTTTGGTGATGGGCGTATCCCGCCCATCCCAAAACATTCTTTTCTTATCGTTTTTCCTCACTTCTACATGTGAGTACCACTTCGAGGGGGTACTCCCTACTTTATTTCTATTACATGATGCATGGGGGTGCTAAACTTTAAATAACGCATCCATGAAAAATAAATAACAGGAATTCCACTCCAATAATAAATGGTAGAAATTTAACGATACACGAAGACATAATTATAGTATAGTAGTGAGAGGGAAACATGTATAACAACATCCATAACATACTATTAAACGACGACCTATAACAAGCATCACGAAATTAGAACATCATGCTCAAGAGATAGCAATAATTGATTCAATATTGGAAGAGCACAAGATACATTAATCTAACTAATGAGCAGGCTTGATGGCTGATAATACTTAACATGCAGAAATCGTACACAGGAAATTAACATGCTTCAAATAAAGAATTGGAAATTTTCAGATCTCATAAGTGGTAGATTAACATGCTCAAGATTATTAAGATTGATCAATCTACATGCCATCTGAAGTAGAACATACAATTCAACATGCTTTATAATCATGTTTGATAATGGTGGTAAGAATAGATAATGTACTGGAAGATTTGATGAAACTAATCATGTGAATTGGTTGACTATATACAATTATCAAAATAGAACAACATAGCATGCTTTTAAATCAAAGAAAACAGCAGTGCACATGGTTGATTTAAGATGGCAAAATATGTTTATTATCGACTATAGCAGCAGAAAATTCAAGAAAAACAGCTCACATGCTTTTTAATCGACTGTAACAGTAGCAAATTAATATATCTAACATGCTTCTTAATCGACTACAGCAGTAGAAAATATTACTAATCGTGCATTCAATCGTTTAATAAATCAACGATTATATACAATGATAATAAACTACGTATCATGTTTCTAAATGACTAAAACAACAACAAGCATTATTAAATTAAACAGTGAAGCATGCTTTTGATTGACTAATGAACGAACGGCGAAACACACTTCTAAATCAAAGGTAAACAACAACATCTTTAATGACAAAGTGGAATAATGGACATGCTTCTCTATCAACTAAGAACAACAGTGATAAAAATCCTAATAGAATAGTGAAAAACAAGCTTCTAATTGATAATGACAGCAACAAGAATATCGGAATGGACAGCAAAAATAGGCTTTTAATCGACTAAAACGAAACAGTAGTAAATGGCCACTAAAAAAGCTTTTAATTTACTATAGACAGCAGCGGAACATTTAAAATAGAGCGGAGAAACATGATTTATATTCGATACTATACAGTGACGAGTCCATAATTTAAAGCAACGAAATGTGCATCCAACATCCGAAAACAGTAAGGGACAGCGACGAAAAGAGATGACAGATCAAGCTTGTGAATAATGCTTTTTAAACTATAACGCATAGCAATGAATAAAAATCGAATGAAGGAAACAATATGAGCTTCTAAAATGATAATATGCAGCAGCAAAACTACCCAAAACAGAAGACGAAACGTGCCTCTTAACAACCACAATTATTAGTGAATATTAACGAATAATACAACGAATGACATGCTCTTAAATCATCAAAATTAGTAGCAAGGGTTATCAGCCATGAATGACTAAACCTGCTTCTAACGATAAAACTAACAGCAAGAATGGCGAAAATGAATCAGTAAAAAAAATCATACTCCCCAAATGTCTACAAATTCCAGCGAACGATACGAAATAAACGGTGAACACATGTTGAATAAACCATATACATGGAAGCTATTGAGTGGAAGATTACTCATAAATGAAGAATAAAACAAAATCATCCTTATTAATGACAATAGGAATCCGTTAGTCATTCATTCATACCTCTCTTCCGTTTTAACATCCTTTCTTTGATTCATTCAACTTTACCAATGTTTTCACATGGATATAAGCACTTAATACAAATGAACACAACAACTAGCAAGGCATCTAAAGGAAAAATGTGAGTGAGTTAGAGCAACTAGTAATGTATAGTAACCCACTTCATTGCAACTTTAAGGCAACTACAACTACAAAGTTTCTACATCAAAATAATCATTCACACACACATATACTTGGGTGTAGGGCCTCCAAATGGCCACCGACTACCCATTCCTTACCCTTGTAGTCAAGCCCTTACACGGACAGCAGCTCTCCTTTGCCTCCCCACTCCAACAGAAACCCTTCCAGGAGAAAAAGGAATGAGAAGAAGATGAAGGAAGGTTGGGGATAAATAGAGACTCACCTGAGGGAATAGCCACGCATGTGGTAGGGGACAATCCTTGGCTGGTCGGGGTCGTGGGGGCGACTTGGTGTCGAGGAGTTGCGATTTCATTGGATAAGCGTCATTTTCATTCTGATTTTAAATCAACTCTATCGCTGATTTGCGAAGATTCGGACGAGTGAGGATGACTTGGTCTCGTCCGCATTCGTTCGCAAGAGTAAATTTTGCAAGCAATTGTTGAGGTCTCGGACAAGAGTTGGTGTCTCAACTCTCGTCCGTACTGACTGAAATCGGGGTTCAGACGTCATTTTAAGTCCGCACCTGTCGTCCGCATAAGTTTACAATCGACAGATTCAAATTGGACGACTCCTCTCCTCGTCTGTCGTCATCCGCAATGGTCCTAAAGTTTCTAAAATTAAATAGATTCGATGTGGACGTGTCCTGTTCTCGTCCATATCGTCCGCGTCCTCATTCGGAACTTCCCAGACAGTGAGGTGAGGATACCAGATCGTGTCCCGAGTCATCCCAAAGTTTGGGCGACATTCCAGGTGTTTTACGGACAACCCCTCTCATCCGCAACATCGTCTATAGGCGTCCTAATGGACCAAAAGTCCATTTCTTTTGCATTTTTGATTAAGTTTTATCCGAATTGGATTTCCACGTAATTACGAGCCACAACATAACACGTACAGGGACGATCTTTATATATTACGCCAATATTTTTCTTCCAAAGTTTGATTACATCCTTTATCAAAAAATTAGGATGGGGTTATTGCAAAATTTTCCTCCAATCGGAATACAAAACTTTGCTAATTCCATGCGACGCTTGAGATTCCTAGTCGATTTGGTCCTTCGGTGATCGACCACAAAACCTTAATTTGGACAATTTTTGTGAACACTGATTGATCACCTTCTTCTCGTGATCAACCACAAATCCATGATTTTCACAATTCTGAGAATTATCAGTCGATCACCAACTAAGTGGACGATCGACCACTTCCCAAAAGCCTTGCCACTGTAATGTTTGCCAAACTTAACTGGCCAATCTTCTTCCTTCTCACGATTGACCGCCATCCAATAATTTTCACTCTATAATGTTTTGCTTTGCCTATGATAGACCGCAACACATCCTTAGGATAGACCACCCCTTGCTACTTCACTAATTTAACAATTTTCTTCACTAATTTAACAATTTTGTAAATCATAAACCACCATATCCTAATTAAATACTATAATCACCCAACATAACTTTAATTACCCTCAAATATTAACATCATATTCTTAGGTTTAATATAATCTAAATTTGGGGTAGTACATTAGTATAATTATTGATGATTATTGGATGATATTACTATGGAGAGGTGTTTTTGTGGTTTAGATTGTTGGAAGTGTAGAATTTTCTATGCTTTAGTAAGTAAGTAAGGGGTGGTCAATCAAAAAGGGTGTGTGGTCGATCACATTTATTGCAAAATATTACAGAGTCCTAATGGGGTATTGAGTGGTTGATCGTGTGGTGTAGTTAGTGATCGATCAACTTTTGCTTGGAAATGTGAAGAAGTGAGTTTTGTAGTCAATCAGGAAAGAAATTGCGGTCGATCTCGGTCATTAAAATGCTGATTTGTAGTCGATCATGTGATCGACTGATTTTCACAAATAATTGTTTTAAGCCTTGTTGTGGTTGATCACCCGAAGGGCTTGATCGACTAGTAATTTGAAGCGTCGCCTGAAATTTTAATTGATGTTGTATTCTGATTGGAGTAAAGGAGGTTGGAACTTCATGCATGGCATGCATTCCTCCACCTGGTGTTGGGTTGTCTAAAAAGAGAAGGTTTTAAGAAGGAATAGAGAGAAAGGAAAACAAGGAGAGTTTTTGAAGAGGGAAAAGTGCTAAGAGAAAGCTGTGAGGGAGCAAAGGTGAGAGCTGGAGACAGAGTTACAGTGAGGAAGAAGAAGAAATTGAGAGGAAAAATAAAGAAAGGAGAGTGAGAAGCTCAAAAGAAAGGCAGAAGCAAGAGAGATTGTAATACCCCGAATTTTTATATCGGAATTTATTAAGAATAATTGGAAATTAATTTGGGACATTTGGATTTTTTGGGTAATGTTTGGGGCATTACCAAGGACGTAACCTCTATATTATAATTTAACAGAATTATCAGAGGAGAATTAGAGATAAAGCGATGAGGTATAATTAAATGGGGATTAAATGAATATTAAGTTAATAATTAAAGTAATGAAGATTTAAATAAAATGAAGAAATTAAAATCAAATGACAAAATAAGGGGGATGTTGGAGGGCATTGGCTGAACCAGTTCATTGTGAACCGGTCCAGCATGTTAAAAGAAAATGAATGGCTCGCGGGCCATTTTGCAATGATATAAACCAAGAAGAAGAGGGAGAGAAGAGAGGGAGACAGCGAGAGCAGGGAGGAAAAGAGATCAACGGCAAAGGGGAAAGAGCGAGCTAGTGAATCGGGAGTGGCAAACGGCGGAGCGTACAGCGACAAAGCGGGCTCTGGCAGCAGGCAAACGAGAGACTGCAGGCTGCGAGCTTTCGTGAGTCGAGGCTAGGGCTTAAACCGGAGCTTCAGCTGCTGCGATTTTCAACGCTAAGATGAGGTAAGTCCATTTTTTCCTTTGCACTCTGTATTTTGGACGATAGAACTATGATTCCTAGCTTCGATTTGTAGGGTTTGGAGGTGCTCTGACTGGATGCTTCAACCTCGGGTCGAGCTCTAACTTGGGTGCTCTGACTCGGGTGTGATCGGGTTTGGCTGGACCGATTTGGGGGGCTCGTTGTCAGAGCAGACAACCTCGTACACGCTTCCCAGCGACAACCTTTGAAAAGTTGGAAGGATATGGGAATGTTGTCGGTGGCTGTAGAATATAGAGACAGAGAGGCGAGAAATGTAAGATAGAGAAGATGGATGGATAAACTAGAGGGGAGAACTCTCGGGTCCCCTCAGTTCCTCCAGGTTGGCTGAGCTGAGTGTTTCCCCATCTACTGGTGAGTTTTCTCTTGGCTATTTCAATAGTTTGGATTCTGTATTGGCTATTGTTGGATAAGTTGCTCAGTTAAATGGATATTCACTGCTGTTTATGGATTTGTTGCCTATTTTTGGATAAGTTGCTCAGTTAAATGAATATTCACTGCTGTTTATGGATTTGTTGTTCATTTTTGGATAAGTTGCTCTATTAGATAGATGAAGAGTTGCAATGATAAATGTTATCCTCTGTTATGGTTTAATTTATGTGCTGGAAGGTGGATTTCCTTATTATTGGTTGGTTGAGGTGTTGTATATTCGTTTATTGTTCTGTTATTGTCAACTCTAAGTGGTTAAAATTATGATATGAGAATGAGTTTTGGTGTTAGTGGCTTGGGATAAGTTATAAACCTGTATGGTGTTAGTTGTTTAAAAGCTGCTGTGTGATATTAAGAAAAGTTTTATGCCTTGATAAGATGAGGAAATACTAATATTGGTATTAATTGTGAAGATATTTGTGAAGGTGTTAAAAAGAGGAAGAAGAATAACGACGGAATGCTAATGCACGTTAAACTTTGAGGTAAGGAAAATGGGTGAGTCTTGGCCATCTAGAGGACCTACCCACAAGTAGAGTGCGTGAGTTTTGGGTGTTTAGTTTCCCGTAATTCCCTTTGCTAAATTTTGCACTTTACTTTACTTGTGAGAATGTCCTATAAGTCCTTACATGAATGAATGTTGCTGCTTAGATAGATGAGCCAAGTCTGAAAGTATGAATGAGTTGAGAACTCATTGAGAATGAGCCTGTCTTTCTTGAGTTATTGGCTGTCTATTTTACTTGCTGTTAGTTAAATATCTTTGTTGTTATTTCCTTATGCTTATATTACTCTGTTGCAAGCTATTCTACAGGTTAATACCTTTGTGTAAATATTTGTAATGACAAACTAAGATAATAAAAATGAGTTAAACATATTTAACTGAGCATGTTAATTAACTTAACTAAGTAGACTTGAGTATGTTAATTTATTTAACTAACTAGATTTGCTAATTAACTTAACCAACTAGACTCAAGCATGTTAAACAACTCAACTAGAGTAATCAATTAGACCCAAGCATGTTTAAGTAACTAATTAGACTTGAGCAAGTTTAGTTAACTAATTAATTAACTAGTCGTTAAATAACTAATTCGAGCATGTTTAATTAATAACTAATCCTTGAGCATGTTAATTAACAAACTAGCGAGCATGTTAATCAACTAGTTAGAGCATGATTACTTAACTTGATTATTTCTTGATGCATGTCAATTAAGTAGAGCAATTAACTAACTAGAATAATTAACTAGGCAAACATGCTAATTAACTATCTTATCATTAATTACTAGTTAGCATGTTTATGATATTAGCGGCATGTTAATCAACTAGATTGTTTGACTAAATTATAAATTGTTCCGAACATGTTTATAATTAATCTTCATACATGTTAGTTAACTATTAGAATTTGATGATATTAATTCACTTATCGTTGGTTCCATGCTCAAATTCCTTACTTTATTGATGTTCCTTAGATACTTCCTTTACTATTAGTTTATTTTTCTTACTGCAGTTGCTTTACTTGATAGCAATTAATGTCATCAATGCTTAGTGAGTGAATGATAGGCATAGAATGATGAACTATGGAAAGAAGCATAAATGAGCAAGAATTGAATGTGTGCAATTAATTAGGATAACAATTGTACGATCATATTTAACTAATTATTAATTATTCCTTGAGCATGTTAATCTAACTAGAGTAATTAATTTAATTAAAATTTGGGCATGTAAATTGATTAGAATAATTAACTAGATTTGAGCATATAATTAACTAGGATAATGATTTATAATCATGCTTGCATGTTCAATCCTTGTATGTCTAACCAACGTATCCATGTTTAATTAATTAATCAGTTAATTAACTAAACTAGACTACTAAACTATAGCATGTTTAATTAATTAGAATAAAATCATGCTTAATCAACTAGGATAAGTAATTACCAATTTATAAGCATGATTTCGTTATTCGTTGTCAAAAGCATGTTTCCATGTTTAGTAGGTTAGTTCGACGAGCATGATCAATTAATTGTAATTCATCGCATGCTACCTTATCGTCTCATATTGCTCATTCGTTGCTTTCAATTTGATATCATAATTGTTCCCTATTACACACTTTCAATTATAATTGCTGTGTGCTTTCAATTACTGTTGTCCTTTATATGTGCCTTCAATTTCAGCTGCTTTACTTTCAATGCAACTATTGTTTACTTTTCTTACATGCGCCTTTAATTTCAGTTGCTTTCGTTATTGCACACTTTAATTTTTATGAATGTTATGATGTGAAGTATCATGCATCATGTTACGTTGAGAATGTATGGTCATGCATCATGTTAATAGAAACTCGTAGGAAGTGCCACTTTGGGGTGGGACTCACACATGCATGAGTGAGGAAAAATGTTAAGGAATAAGGAAATAGAAAACATTCAGGATGGGAAGGATACGTCTATCACTGGAATAAAGCCTCGAGGGCGAGATACGTCCAAGGGAAAAAGAATGTTTTAGGATGGGCGGGATACACCTATCACTGAAAGAAACCCTGAAGGCGGGATGCGCTGGAAAGGGTAGGGAGTTGGGGTAGATGGGTAGTCCGGATCAAGCCTAGCAGCTAGGATACGCACTCACCTAGTCGGGAAAGGGACTAGTATGCGCACAGGAGGTTAGAAGCCGACCAACTAGGCCATCTCAAAAGAAAACCTCCAATATCCAACTCGAAGTACGAGTAAAAGAACGAATGAATAAATGTAATGAAAGGATTGATTTGGGTGGCCCCCATTCCAAAAGGAATTAAAGAGAGGCATGTATAATTGTTTTTCCCCCATTTCCTTACTTGGCGTGAGCCACATCCTTACTTGTGGTGTAAGTACAACGACGAATAGATAATAGGTAGATGATAAATACATAATGATGCAGGGATGAATGATTTCACACGCACGAGACTCGGGGCTGGCTAGGCAAAGAAAAGAATGAGTAAACGATTATAATCACATTAAATTATTGTATTGTACTCCATTGTTTAGATTTCCTTTTAAACGATTTAAATACGCTTCCGCCATTTTTTTACGATGATTTATTTTATAACGCTTCCACACATTTTATCATTTGGTTTTTATAACGAGTTCAATGAAAGAGTCAGTTGCGATCTGGTTAGACGGACTCTGATACGTTTTGGTTTTAAAAAGAAAGAAATTTCAAATTTTACGCATTTTCAAGGGTTTATGAAAAATCTGGGTCGTTACAGAGATGTCCAGGCAGAAGAAGAAAGACAATCTTCTTCATTCCAATTTCTTCAAGGAATTGAGGTAAGAAATGTGTGTGTGTTTTCCCATTTTGGGCTACATTACAAGAAATAAGGTGTTATTTTGGGAGATGTTTGTGTTTAATAGGTAACAGGTTCTTAATTTTATTGTTGTTAAGAGCATGTTGATGATTGTTGCTTTGATGTTAATGTGTAATAGATTTTTAAGGAAATGATTATGTTGTTGTAGAGACTTATTGTTCTTGATTGTTGTTTGTTAGAAGTTAAGTATTGATATGTTACTCTGGAGGTGCTCTTTAATGATGTTGAGGTGTTGGATATGTTAGGTTGTTCATGTTAGCTGCTGTGTTCGATAAATATTAAAGTGAAATAATGATGTTGTGGTGTGTGATTATGCTGTTACTTTAGGAGATATTGTTTTGATATATTGTTGATATTGTGGATGTTGTTGTTAAGAAAGAAGTTGTTGTTGATATTCAAGTTTTGAGAATATGTTGATTCTACTAATTAAGTTAGAAGTGAAGCTTGTATATGATGATATTTGTTTAAAGATTTGTTAATTAAATTGAAATGATAATTGTAACAACCCGGACTTTCGTAAATCCTTTAAAACGCGTAAAAATTTTAAAAAAAAATTTTAAAACAAAATGTATCGGAGTGCGTCTGACCGGATCTCTACTGACTCTTTCTTTGAACTCGTTATGAAAAACCAAATGATAAAATGTGCAGAAGCGCTATAAAATAAATTCTTGTAAAACATGGTGGAAGCGTAAATAAATTGTTGAAGAAGGAAATATTAAACAATTGAAACACTGCGTTTAACAATGAAACTGATAATTAAACACCGTTTGATTACGATCGTCTACTCATCTTTTTCTTTGCCTTGCCAACCCCGAGTCTCGTGCGTGCGAAATCATTCATCCCTGCTTCATCATGTGTTTAGCATCTACTTGTTACCTATTCGTCGTTGTACCTACACCACAAGTAATACGTGAGCCTAATGGCTCAGTAAGGAAAAGGGTTAGTACAATTATGCGTATGACTCTCTTTAATTTTTTTGGAATGGGGGACACCCATACCAATTCTTTCATAACGTTTTGTTCTTTCATTCGTCCTTTACTTGTATTTCGAGCTGGAGATTGGAGGACCCATATGGGATGGTATAGCTTGTCGGATCTAACCTCCTATCGCCCACTAAGTCTCGTTCCCGATAAGGTAGGGACATTTCCTAATGGACAGACTAGAACTGCTACCCATCCACCCCTCAACTCCCTTGTCTTTCCTTTCGTCTTTTCCTTATCATTTTTCCTCACAATGCATGTGAGTACCACCCTGAGAGGGTAATCTCTACTTTGTTTCTATTAACATGATGCATGATGCTTCATAATATAACATTCATAGGAATTGAAGTGCGCATAAACGAAAGTAACTGAAATTAAAAGCGCATATAAAATAATAATAGGAATTGAAAGCAACTATAGTTGGAATTTTGCATAGAATAGTGTAACAGTAATTAAAGGCGCACATGAGGAAATAAAACAACGGGCATACTCAATAAGGAGATGCAAAACAATATACAATGAATTGAAACATGGAAAGCATGCTCGAATCAATGGAACACAATAGAAATCGAAATAGAATCGAAAGGCACCATTAATTATTATACTAATTATCCTAGTAAACATCCTAGTCCATTTACATGCTTCCTACGTTTATTGTTCTAGGTGGTGAATATAATTAATTTACATGCTTAAGATTTTAGTTATTGATTAAACAACTAGTTAATTAATGTGCTTCAATTGCTTAACAGATTAATCTACATACCTAATTAGTTTGTTAATTACATGCTCAAAGATTAGTTATTAATTAAATATGCTTGCATTGATTAACCTGCTTAAGTCGATTAACACACTTAAGTTATACTTAACATGCTCAAGTCTAGTTCGTGAATCTAGTTTAGTCAATTGCTCTATTAATTGACATGTATCAAGAATTAATCAAGGAAGTTAAACATGCTCAACTGATTAATTAACATGCTTGTTTAGTTGACCATTCTATTTAGTTAACTACTCTAATTACTTGTCATACATCAAGAAATGATTAAGTCACTTAAACATGCTTCACTAGTTAATATTATCATGCTCATCTAGTTAGTTAATTAACATGTTCAAGAGTTGATTACAAGCTTTTATCCTATTTAACTAATCGTGTTTAGGTTTAGTAGACAATAGCATGCTAAAGACAAGTAATTATAAACAAAGTCATAAGCAATACCAAGAAAACAATAGCAAAGGTAATGTAAAAACATTCATTTACATAGTCAATGAAACCATTAATTCGTTTACGTTTCATTCATTCTTCTTTCGTCCTTTCCGTTCTTTTCTAGCAATGTAAAGCATCTCCATTATTTTTAAGTAAGGTAAAACATAGTAAGGGAAATTGCAGCGAGAGACAATATAACCATATTAAAAGAAATTGTGGAAATGGGCAATGTACAAAATATTTACAAGGAAAAATAACATATTATTATTAACCTAGTTCATTACATGCTCAAGAAATAAATTCAGTTATTACTTTAGTTAATTGTTCTAGTTGATTACATGCTCGAGAAGAGATTACAATTATAGTTCTAGTTGGTTACCCTTGTTTGTTAACATGCTCAACTTCTAATAATTACTTTAGTTAATTACCCTAGTTAATTGACATGCTTGCTAATTATAATTAACATGCTTACTAAGCAATCACATTTAGTTAATTAGCCTAGTTAATTAACATGCTCATGGAAGTCATTAAAATTACTAGTTTAGGGTTCTAATCAATTAATCATTAAACATGCTCAAGAAATAACAACACTTAACTAAGCATATTCAATTTTATTGTCCCTAATTGGTTAATTAGACAAGTTAGTTAGTTCACAGGTTTAGACAAATCAAATTAATTATATGCATAGGTTAACTAAATTGGTTAACATGCTCGATTGATTAACAATTTACTAAATTGATTAGCCAATAAACATACCAGAGTTAGGAAGTAAAACAATCAAATAGCAACAGAACATTAATGAGAGAAATTAACAGCTTATAACTAACAATTTAAATAGAACGACTAAACCGAAACTAAACAAAGAACAATTAAAAGAATACCTTCAGACTTAACTCATTCATCTAAGCATCTAAGCGTTTCTCAATTCACACGTTAATCATTCATCACCTTTTGCATTCAACCTCTCATTATGAAACAAGACATTTGAATCACAGCACAATACGAAACAGAGCTATCAACAAGGAATAACAATCAGCAAAGAGATCTACAAACCACAACAAAAGAAATAACAATAAATCACCCAATGAAATAGTACAGAGCACCAATAATCTACCACTCACGCACACTACTTGTGGTGTAGGGCCTCCAAATGGCCAAGACACACCAAAATCCCTTACCTTAATTCTTTATCGCGCTTGGCACTTAAAAGTTATCTTCTCCTCTTCTCAACACTTAGATCTCACAATTCCACAATCAGCCTGATTGTAGAGTATATCCATGCTTCAACATTGAACATGTAAGAACAGTAGTAATAGTCATCCAACCATTTGATTCAGAACATCAGTTTAACATTCCCTACTTCCAACAAAAATCCATTCAGAACATACACTTAACATGCTTTAGACTAATAACAGCACATAATATGTTCTCTCCAATAGAATCACCGAACCCAGTAACATTCCATATCATAGTACTAATCTAACCCCAACAGAATATATTTAAGCAAGAGTATCAATTACAGGGCTCACCACAAGGAAACAACCTTTTGTCAAATTTAACCAAGTCCAACAAGTTACGAATCACGGATTACAAGCCACATATTCAACTCATCAATTTCTAACGTATGGCTGCAACGATAATCGCTAATCATGGCATATTACACTCCATAGCAAGCAGCCAATATTATTTCCAAATCAGCTGCAGTGTATTACAACTAAAACTCATCCAGAAAATCGATTACTAACCCATAACAAAGTAGGGAGCAAACATTCAAAATCCATAAAAATGGAGGAGGAAACGTGCATTACCAGAGGGATCACAAGGACCCAAAAAGGAAACTGTCAACCACCACTTCTTCCTCTGATAGTCTCCTCACGACTCCAACTCTCAGTTCAAACATCTTCAGAAGCATTCCCTTCTGCGCAACTTCCTGCCTCACATCTCTCTTTGTTTCTGTTTTACATATCAACCCACCAGAGGGGACACCCTCTACCATTACTCAGGAGAAAGGAGCATGCTCGATAGTCACTACAAGTTTATCAGGATGTTCCCCATGCCAACATGTTGTCGATCTCCAGCAAAGCGAGGACCAGAAGAAAAATTAAAACCAATAGCTGGACCATGGCCTTCAGCCGGTCTAGCTTGAACCGCCCATTCCCCTACATCCCGATGGCTCGCCATCCACCGTTGCCGACGCCATTCATTCCAAGCCAACAGAACGCGAAGGAGGCGGGTAGAAATTATCGGCGTACCTCGACTACGCCACTGCTAAAGCCAAAAAATTGTCATCGACATGATTTGATCCCGAGTTGTCCTGCTCCGCCTCACCTCCCGAGCCCTAACCTGCGACGCCCGACGCTCCAACCATCGCCAGCCACTCTATCGTCGGACCCAAGATCGCAGTCGACGTCTCCCTTGTCGCGAACTCCTCTTCGGGTCCTCCCTCTCCCTCTTGTTTTCTATCTCATCGGCTCCTCACAAAGAATGGCTAAAGAGCCTTCTTTGGTCTTCAGCACATAGTGGCCAACGGGCCACTTAATGTTCCCAAACCGCCAGAACCGGTTCATGCAACCTATAATCCCCTTCTAATCCTTTTTAATCCAAATTTAATCTAATTTAATTAAATCCCCCCTACATTATTAATCCCAATTAATCTTATTTATTCCATAAATCTCATTCCTCCCTAGGCAAGGCTGAAACGGTTCAGTTATTTAACAATAAATCTCCACTTTCCTTTAATTCTTTAATTAATATTAAATTTATATGTCTAAGTGTTAAGCATTTGTACCACGTATTAACGGACCCAAAATTGTAACTCTCGACTTATTCCAAATATCGTTAAAAGATTATTAGAGGTCCAATTTAAATTTCTTAATTCCATTTTCTAAATTGATTTCCATCAATTAACCTCCAATAATTTCTCTCAAATTATAACCTAACGATTACGTCCTTGGTAATACCTCGATAAACACCTGATAAATCCAAATACCCTTAATTAATTTCCAGTTATTCTTAATAAATTCTGATATAGAAAGTCGAGGTGTTACAATAATGCTTGTTTATTGTTCATAATAGATGTATATTAATGTAAGCATGCATGTTCATGCATCATAAATTGTAACGTTCATGCATCATGATTTCTAAAACAAAATGAGAAGGGTTTGCGTTGGGTTAAAGTTCACCACTCACTCCTAATCTGTTAAGAATAAAGAGAACGATATAAGTTCATCATTCTGGTCTAAGTTCACCATAACGGATAAGTTCACCGTTATAGCATAATTTCACAATTGATCAAAGTTCAATCATTCGTTCTAAAATGTTAAGAAGGAATGGGAACGGTTGAAATTCACCGTTATGGGCAAAGTTCACCATTGATTTAAGTTCATCACCCTTCCTATGTAAAAGAATGTTAAGAAAAATTAAAAGGAAAACTGAATCTAATTGTTTTATAATGTCCATATCATGTTCATTAGACATTTTATTTTTTACTGAGCGTTAGACTCATAGTTTAAGTCTTGTGATGTTGGTATGCATTGTAACGAGAAAAAGAGCAGTTGATGAAGGACTTGTGCGTTGTGGATCTTATGGCTGGCTAGGTTAGAGGTTAAAAGTAAAAAAATGTAAAAGTTTTCTATTTGAAAAAGATTTTTGTGAAGATGTTTGCTTTGTAAAAGAAAAGAATTTTATTTATCGTCTTTTCACATTTATGGCATTTCATTGTATGTTTTCTTTTATTAATAAAGGTCTTCCGCTGTGCAACATTTTCTAAAAGAGAAAAGAGTGCTAATTTCTTTGACTTTTTAAAATATAATGGAAATAGCATTTTAAATTGCAATGTTTTAAGAAAAAGGGAAACGGGTCGTTACAACACCCGACCAAAAACAGGACTTAGGCCTTGACTCAAAAACAGGATGGGTTGCGCCCTAGCGACTCTGGCGAGTTGCTGGCCGACAGAACTCCCCAACAATTCAACAAAAAACTTCCCAATTTCCGGCCTTCCTCCTAAACACAGTAAATTTCCAAAACAACCAAAATTAAAGTTCAGAACAATCAAATTTTTTATTTTTAATCACAATCCAATATCAAAACGAACTCCCAAAAATTTGTAGAAAACTCCCCAAAAACTGAAAATTTCCTCCTTTACCTGAAGGTGTTCTCTTCCCTATAAGGCTAGCCTTATCGACATCGACCTTCCAAAGTCAATGCCCAAACTTTAATTCTCAAAGAAATTTGTTTTCGTTTGTCAGTCACCGATTCATCAAGGGAAAAATAGAAAAGAAAATCTTATTCTTTTGAGACTTACCTCGAACATCAGATGAACGAGAATTGTTGGATATCGCGGGGAAAGACTCATCCTTACTCTACTCTGACCTCACCATGAAGGAGGAAAAACTTTGTTAGAGAGAGGAGTGCCATCAGCCCCCTTCCCCACCTCATAGAAATAGGGGAAGAAGTTCCCCGATTTATGGGTAACCAACCCCATAATGTGATTTTTTAAAGATTTTTTATTTTTATTTTTTCAAATCTGCCTAATATAACCATATCAATGGCGAATTTCAACCCCGCACTAAGTATAATAATAAATTGTTTTTATAATTTTAATAACTAAATTTAAAAAAAAATACATATTATATTATATATAAATTAAAATATTTATAAATATTTTGCTCATTTGTCTTGTCAAACTCGTTAAAACTTGTTAAATTTATTTAATTGACTGAGTTCAAATCATTTAACTCATGGCTCGCCAATCTACTAGAACTAAAAATTTTTTTAGACATTCGTTTGATTTGTTAGGTTGGATGAGTTAGATCTTTTCAAACTAAATTTCATGTACTTTTTTCCTTCTTGGTTTGATTAGTTGTCTCCAATAACTCAAATGTAGTATTATAGTTATGGTTTAAATGCAAAATAAAATATCTTTTCGAGATTTGCTTTCATGTAACTTCAATTCCGTACCCTATAAAATTGTTTGTCTCAAAGAAAAGCCTGTCTAAGGGGTAAGGGAAGCTATAGTGTGATGGCTGTTATCGGGTTATGTTGAAATAACGAACGAGATTTTGGAAAAGAGAAAGAGAAAACAAGTGGACATCGAATTTACGTGGAAAACCTAAAACGGGGAAAAACCACGGGCAGAGGAGAGAAATCACTAATAGAAATAGGTACAATGAGCTTTGCAGCTCAAACATATATTTATAGGAATAAAGGAAACCCTAGTCATACTAGAATTGGAAACCCTAATCATGCAGGAATTAGGAAACCTCCAATGTGGGCCAAATTGGTCTGGCCTAATTAGAATCCGGGTCACCCTGAACCCTAACAATCTCCACCTTGACACGAATTCCACTCTATAAATATATCTTCATAACTTTAGAAAACCTCCTCTTCCACAAATGCCCCTCAGGGCGAAATCAGCAGCTAATACCAACCAAGCTCAAACAATGCTTGAACTTGGGTGTGGACAAAGTCTTTGTCATCATATCAGCAGGATTATCATGAATACTGATTTTACTAACTGCAAAATCACCACGAGCAACCACTTCACGAACAAAACACTGTGACACTTTGAGTGAGAAATATAGCACTTTGACTATTGCAAAACACTGTGGTAATATGCAAATCTCTACTGAGCTCACCAAACAAACCTTTTAACCATATAGCTTCTTTATAAGCCTCTGTAATAGCCATATATTTTGCCTTTGTAGTACACAATCTAATGGTATCCTATAAGGTAGCTTTCCAACTGATAGCGCAACCCCCAACTGTAAAAACATATCCGGTAAGAGAGCTCTTCTTATCAATATCACCCGCATAATCAGAATCAACATATCTAATAACAGGATCTTTAGTTCTTCCAAATTGAAGACACACATCACTAGTTCCCCACAGATACCTAAGAATCCACTGAACAGCTCTCCAATAGTCCTTTCTTGGATTTGCCATATACCTTTTAACCACATTGATGCATAAGATAAATCTGGATGCTTGCAAACCATAGCATACATGAGAGATCCCACTGCACTAGAATATGAAACTCGTGACATATAATTAATTTCATCATCTGATTTTGGGTATTAATCGGATGAAAGCTTGAAATGAGTTGCTAAAGGAGTACTAACAGGTTTAGATTTATTCATGTTAAACCTGCGGAGAACTTTTTGAATGTACCCACTTAGACTTAGGTACAATTTCCCAGATTTTCTATCTCTCTGTATCTCCATACCAAGTATCTTTTTGGCTGCTCCAAAATCTTTCATCTCAAACTCTTTACTCAGCTGTGCTTTGACCCTTCTGATTTCTTCAATATCTTTAGTTGCGATTAACATATCATAGACGTATAAGAGCAGATAAATCACTGAACCATTCTAACTGTTCTTTATGTAGACACAATTGTCATAATTGTTCCTTTTGAAATATTGAGCAAGCATGAATGAATCAAATCTCTTATACCACTGTTTAGGCGACTGATTTAGACCATAAAGGGACTTCTTCAAAGAACAAACATAATCTTCTTTTCTGGAGACTATAAAACCTTCAGGTTGCTGCATATAGATGTCCTCCTCAAGTTCTCCATGTAAAAATACAGTTTTAACATCCAACTGCTCAAGCTCAAAGTCGTGCATAGCCACAACACCCAGCAAAGCTCGAATCGAACTGTGCTTAACCACTGGAGAAAACACATCAGTGAAGTCTACACCTGGAATCTGACTGTACCCTTTAGAAACCAAACGTGCTTTGTACTTGTCTTCTTTAACACCTGGTGTACCTTCCTTTTTCTTGAACACCCATTTGCAATGAACCACTTTCTTTTCTTTTGGCAATTTAACTAACTCCCATGTGCCATTCTTCTGAAGAGACTCCATGTAACGACCAATATTTTTATATATTTAAAAAACTACACGAAATTTAAAACTTTTGTAAGATAATTAAAATTCTTTATAATCAGAGTGCAAGCCGGGCTGTTAGAAACCATTTTCTTCGTTAAAACATAGCGGAAGCGTAAATCGTTCGCAAAGAAAATCTTTTGTTTTACTTTACTGCTACAAAATTAAATATAATTTAATTACAAACTGTTTTATTTCTTACTCACATAACCTGGCCAATCACAAGCTCCTGCACATGCAAATCCTTCATCAACTGCTTTGTGTTTTGTTCATCGTTCTTCTCGTCATTCATGTATACCTACACCACAAGTAACTGTAAGTCTAAAAAGACTTAGTAAGGAAAGGGAAAATGCATATGACATGCTTCTCTTTAGTTTACTTGGATTGGGTCCTCCCCAAACCAAACTTGCATTACGTTCATTCATTCGTTCATTCATAACTCGTACATCGAGCTGGAAGTTGAAGGAACACTTACTAGATGGAATAGTTGACCGGTCTCTAACCTTATGTAGGCTAGATCTGGACTACCCATCCGCCCAACAAACGCCCATCATTCATTATTCATCATCATCATCATCATTCGTTTCATTTATCATTTTTCCTCACTCATGCATGCGAGTACCACCCCATAATGGCACTCCCTACTTGTCTCTATTACATGATGCATGACCATACATTCTCAACCTAGCATGATGCATGATGCTTATAACATACATTAAATTAAATTACACATACAAGGAAAGTAAATGACAAAAATTAAATAACAGGAATTGAAAGCATACAACAAAGCATAACAGGGAATAACTACGATATCGAATTGAAAGCAACGAATGAACAATATAAGATGATAAAGTAACATGCGACGAATTTCAATCAACTAAGCATGCTTGTTAAATTAAACTAAACTGATCATGAAAACGTGCTTTAAACAACAATTAATAAAAACATGCTTGTAAAATTAGATATGCTGATGGAAATCTAGATCCTAGTTCGTTTCTATGCATTAAGAGATAATTACAAATTACTTTAAGTAGAAGTATATTCAGTTTAATTAACGACATTTAATTAATTAGTCGTTAGTTCACATGCTTAGAGTAATCAAATTGTCTATAAGCTTAGATTGATCAAATTGTTTACATGCTTAAATTAACTAGATTGGTTAACAAGCTCAATTAATTATCATTTAACTATAGTGATTAGCACACTTAATGGATTAGCATTTATTGATTTACATTTAACTAACTTGGTTAACAGATAAGCATACTAGATTAGGGAACTAACACTAACAATTGACAGCAAAACAATAGCAAGGAAATAACAACATTGTAATTGAAAACTAAACTGCAAATAAGCATTCAATAGAACTTTTAGCTTATTTCCAGACATCACATATTCATTTGTCATTCATACTTTCAACGTTCATCACCCTTTTCACATTCATTATTTCTTTATCCAACAAGGCATTTGTATCTCACAACAGATAATAAAACATAGCTAAACAACAAAAGGAAAATATCACAGAGCATCAATAAATCTATAACATACTAACATATCTACACTGTCAGCAACAAATAGACCCACTCACGCACTCTACTTGGGGTGTAGGGCGTCCACATGGTCACGACACACCGAATTCCTTACCTCAAACTTAATCGTACATTAGCACCAAATCTTTATCTTCTATCTCCTTCTGATACTTCATGATTTAGAAATATCTAGTCATTACTATAATCATTTAATCTACTCGTTAACTTAATAATTAATCTCACAGACTTAGCTTAATAACTAATTCCCAATAATCATGCATAACTAATTAGCAACTTGTCCTCCAGCAACGTAGTCTAAGTCAACAATTTAACTTCCCAACAACAGAGTACATTAACAAAGCTTCAACTTAATAGGTTTACACCCGTGCAATTAACACTTCTAATATCCAATTTTTTATCAATAGTTTATCAAGCCTTTACTAACATCTCCGTTAAATACAACAACAACACCTTCCAACTTAACAAAATTCTTCATTCCTTATATCACAACCAAGACACAAACGTAATCCAAATCTGGCAGACAACCACTAATAGAAACCAATTAACCCAAACTGCCGAGAAGGAGGCTTACCAGAAAATAGGGCAGAACCGATGGTTCATTCCTTCCAGCTCCTTCACTGTCTTCACAGCTTCCTCCCTCAACTCGGTCTCCAGATTGCAGCACAAGAGAGAATTGCTCTTTGAGAAACACAGAGAACAGCCAACCCTTCCAATAGAGACAATTCAACCAAAAACAGTACCTAGAACAACACCTGTTATCAACGTTGGATTCAACACCCGGAAACAAGATTTAGAAAACTTACAACACTCGGCAATGGATACCGAGAAATCAATACAACGAACCTACCTCACCTTGACGCCAGAGAGGACTGCCAGATGAGTTGCACACCAGACTCCAACATCGCATTGCGGGTTCGGCGCGAGCCCTAGCCCTCAAAGCGTCGCCGTCGCCTGCTCCCTGCCGAAGGAGTCATCTTCTTCCTCGCTCGCCACTTCCCTCTCCTCGCGAGGCACTTTTGACCGAGAAGGAAAATTGCGAGACCCACAAATCACCTCTTCCTTCGCCCTCTCTCGACTATCTCAATCTCTTCTCTCCCTTCCTCAGCCCATCACTCCCTCTTTCTCTCATTCCTCTTCTGGAATCGCAAAATGGGCGGAGGTAATCTCTCCCCATTAACAGATGACTCGAACCGGACCAAGCATCAATGAACCGGTTCAGCTCTCCTTCGTCTCTTCACTTAATTTCTCTTTTAATTCCTCCATTTTAATCCTAATTAATTTATATTAAAAATATATTTAAATGTTAACTATTCGCATCGATTATTAACCGACCCAATTTCTAACTCCCGACTTATTCCAAATATTGTTTAAAGATTATTAGAGGTTCAATTTAAATTTTTCGTTTCCATTTCCTAAATTGATTTTCATCAATTAAATCCCAAAATTATACTCTAATTATACTTATTAAATTTTGATAAAAAAAATTGGGGTGTTACACTCCATCTCCTCCTGCATGGCGATCATCAATTTCTCTGAATTTTCTGAACTCACTGCCTCTGAACAAGTAGACGGTTCCTCACTAGAATCAATGCTTTCAGCTACACTCAAAGCATAAGCAACTAAATCTGCTTCACCATATTTCTATGGAGGTTTAATCTCTCTTCTTGGTCTATTCTTGGCGATGGAATACTCTAGCGAATTTAATACTGGTGATTGTGAGGAAACGGTATCACCCTGATTATCAAAGTTGGTCTAACTCGAAGATCCCAATGTCGACCCTGATTCAACTTCAACCACGCTACTAGATAGATGATTAGTCTTATCTGTCAAGCCTTTAGGAGATGAATTACCAAGCATATCAGTTTCATCAAATACCACATTTCTGCTCAATATGACTTTCTTGGATTCAGGACACCATAACTTATATCCCTTGACACCAGGCTGGTATCCAAGGAATATACATTTCAATGATCTGGGCTCTAATTTGCCATTATCAACGTGAGCATATGCAGGACAACCAAATACTCTCAAACCTGAATAATCAACAAGATTACAAGACCAAACTTCTTCAGCAGCTTTCTTATCAAGAGCATTTGATGGAGAACAATTCACAATATAACAAGCAGTAGCAACAGCTTCAGCCCAAAATGACTTAGGTAAACCAGAATCTAAAATCATACATCGAACCTTTTCCATTAAAGTTCTATTCATTCGCTCTGCCACTCCATTTTGCTATGGAGTACCCGGGACTGTCAGATGCCTCATAATACCTTCTGACCTGCAGAAAGAGTTGAACTCTCCTAAACAAAACTCTAACCCATTATCGGTGCGTAGATATTTTACCTGCTTTCCTGTCTAATTTTCAATTAAAGTTTTCTACTCCTTGAACATAACGAATACATCACTTTTCTTCTTTAAAAAGAATACCCAAAGCTTTCTGGAAAAATCATCAATCATGGTTAGCATATAATGTGCCCCTCCCTTGGAAGGCACCGGTGCTGGACCCCAAAGGTCTAAGTGGATATAATCTAGTATTTCTTTCATACTGCGAGTGGCTATAGTGAATGTAACTCTCTTATGTTTCCCAAAAACATAATGCTCACAAAACTGTAATTTACTTGTGCTCTGACCATTCAAAATCCTCTTCTACTAAGCTCATTCATCCCATTTTCACTCATATGCCCTAGACGCATATTCCATAATCTGGTAAGATCTTCATCTAACAATAAGTACGAACTGCAGCATTCCCAACAACTGTAGATCCTTGCAAAACATATAAATTTCTAGATTTTCATTGCCCTTTCATCATAGTAAGAGAACCACGGCTGATCTTCAAAACTCCACCTTCACTAGTGTACATGTACCCTTTTACATCAAGAGTACTCAACGAGATGAAATTTCTATTCAAATCGGTGATATGTCGCACGTCATTGAGTGTTCTGACAACTCCATCATACATCTTAATTCTGATCGAACCAATCCCTGCTATCATGTACGATGAATTATTTCCGATCAATACTGCACAATTTAACATAGGCTCATATGTTGAAAACCAATCTTTGTTGAGACACATATGAAACGTACAGGCCGAATCAAGAATCCACTCCTTGGATGGCTTTGAGTTTCCGTCAGACACTACTAGAAGATCTCCTCCTGATTCACAATCTTTTTCCTCAGCGACAACTGCTTCACCAGAATTTACTGGCTGCTTTCCCTTTTGATCAGCTTCCTTTTTTCTTTTATTCTGCAAGTTGTAACACTCAGATTTAATATGCCCCTTTTTATGACAAAAAAAACAAACTTTGTTTCCTTTCTTGGACTTTGATCTGCTTTTCGAACCCTTTCTGTTATTGTTCCCTTTATCGGATCTCTCTGATGTTCTACCCTAGGTAATTAATCCATCTCCTTGAGTTCCAAATCCAACTACAAAGTGCTTCATCCTTTCTTTTGAAAGCAAAGCATCATAAACCTCTTTCAGAGTCAACGTGTCACGACTGTACAGAATAGTATCCCGGAAAATATTGTACGATGCGGGCAATGAACATAACAAAATGAAACCAAAATCTTCCTCATCATATTTGCATTCCATTGTTTCCAAATCCGAAACAATTTCTTTAAATGCAGTCAAGTGTTCTTCAATCGTAGTTCCTTCTTCCATATGATGAAATATAACCGCTGCTTCAAATGCAGCTTACTCGTCAGGGTTTTGTGCATGCACAATTCTTCCAACTTTGTCCATATTTCAGCAGCAGATTTCGCTTTCAACACATCCTCCAAAACAACATTTGATAAATGAAGACGAATCAAAGATAACGCTTTTCTGTCCCTCAGTAATTTTTCCTCCTCGGCCCAAGATGCTGGCATATTATCGAACCCCAATAACGTATTGTCCAATTCCATCTGAGCAAGAACGTCCCGCATCTTTATTTGCCATATTAGAAACCTCGTATTCTGATCCGACATCGGAATTTCATACTTCATTGAAGTCATCCCCAAAAATTTAGAATTTTCCCCAAAATCTGACTCAATATTCAAATCAAAATTAATCCCCCAAAATAATCAAAAAAATAATCGATTCTACTTGCACTTTCCAAAATATTCAAGATTTTGGAATCCCTGCAAATCCACAATACTAGTCTGCAATATTCCAAAAACATAATTTCAAATATCCAAAATATCAGGCAATCTGGTAGGCTTCCTCGGTGAAAGTTGGCTGACAGCAAACTGCGACTCGCGATCGTCAGCGACGGACTGCGGCGCAGCTTGCAAATTCTGATCTTCAGTCTTCGGCAGAGTGAAACGCGACTCTGTTCTTTGTCTCTTCTGGATCGACGAACGTCAGCGCAAAGGGGTCGGATTACTGTTTTGGATCGTTCGACTGCACGGCTTCTCGTGGCTTTGGAACGACTGACGACAGCGACGAGAGGCTCGATCGACGGCGGTGCTGTTGCTCTGTCTTCTGCCGACAGTAGAGCAACTCTGTTCTTCGCGAAGTTCTTCACTTCCAGAGATAGCCGCTCCTCTGTTTCTTCAGTGCTGGAGAAGAAGACGTCACTGCGGGCAGGGGTTCCACTTCATTGGAGAAGACAAACGCGGCGGGCAGCGGGCAGATCTTCGGGCAGGCTTGGGAAGAACGGGCAGCAATAAAAATTCTTTTTTTCTTTTTCAATTTCTTTTTCCGAAACTAAAATCACTAACTTGTTCCACCTCTGATAAATCAAAAACCTCGATTTTCAGAAACCTTCAACTTCGCTCTGATACCAATTGTTGAAAATTGATATAGAGAACCTTAACCTTAGCTCTGATACCAATTGTTGAAATAACGAACGAGATTTGGAAGAGAGAAAGAGAAAACAAGTGGACACCAAATTTACGTGAAAAACCCAAAAAGGGAAAAAATCACGGGTAGAGGAGAGAAATCAATAATAGAAATCGGTACAATGAGCTTTGCGGCTCAAGCATATATTTATAGGAATAAAGGAAACCCTAGTCATACTGGAATTGAAAACCCTAATCTTGCAGGAATTAGGAAACCTCCAATGTGGGCCAAATCGGCCGACCCAATTAGAATCCGGGTCACACTCAACCCTAACAGGTTATGTAACGACCCAGATTTTTCGTAATTCCTTGAAAATGCGTAAAATTTAAAATTTCTTTCTTTTTAACACAAAGCGTATCAGAGTGCGTCTAACTGGATCGCTACTGACTCTTTCTTTAAACTCGTTTGGAAAACTAATTACAAAATGTGCAGAAGCGTAAATAATAAAACCATTTGTTTAAACATTGCGGAAGCGTTATAAAATAAACCCAATATAAAATGTGGCGGAAGCGTATTTAAATCGTTTAAAAGGAAATCTAAACAATGAAGTATAATACAATAATTTAAAGTGATTACAACTGTTTACTCATTCCTTTCCTTGTCTGGCCAGTCTCGAGTCTCGTGCGTGCGAAATCATTCATCTCTACTTCGTTATGTGTTTATCATCTACTTATTATTTGTTCATCATTGTACCTACACCACAAGTAGTTAATACAGTTATGCTTATGACTCTCTTTAGTTCTTTTGGAATGAGGGCCACCCAAACTAATCTTTTCATTAGCCATTTACCATTTTATTATTTTTCTTTATGTCGTTCGTTTGTTACTCGTACTTCGAGCTGGAGATTAGAGGAATCTGTGGTGGTAGGGTAGATCTTTGTCGGCTTCAACCACCTAAGGTAGACAATCTCGCAGTCCCGACAAAGAAAAAGTAACATTCTTTTAAATCCTGTATACCTGGCTGATTCGTACTTACCCCACCATCCCCCAACTCCCTTATTCTTTTCTTTTTGTCTGTGCCGGGTTAAGCTACCTGACCATAGAGGCCTTTATTATCTTATCGTTTTATTCATTTTCATCATTTATCCTCACTCATGCATGCTCTTACAACATTCTAATTAATCATATATTCGAGTTAATTAAACATGCCAGTTAAGTACTTATTAAACATGCTAATAAATAAATGGCAATTCAAACGGTTTACAAGCTTGGACTACTAAATGGGTTACATGCTCAATTGATTATTATTTAATATGCTCCACTAGTTATTGATATACTTGGACATACTTAGATGAATTAACATACTCGTGCGACAATATTAATTAACGTTAAAGAACATGCTAGACCTAGCTAAGTTAGCATGATAATTGATTTAACACACTTAGATAATTGATGTACATAAATAATGGTTATCATGCTTAAAGAAAGATTACAACATATTAATCTAATAATTATTAGTCGATCTACATGCTGAGTCAATTTACATACTCAATTTCTAATTCTAATTCAGTTACTCACTATGATCAAGTTATCATGCTCAAGTTGTCTAATTTAGTTAACCTAATTAACATGCTCATACAATACTAATTAACAATTAAACATGCTAGAATTAGAGAAGTCAAACAACTGATTGATTTACATATTCGGAAGATTACAAATATAGGTTAAGTAATTTACATGCTTTGATTAAGTGTCTTGGTTAACATGCTCAGGGGTTATTAGCAATTAAACAAACAAAGACATACATAACAGAATAATATTCATGCGTAAAAGGAGAACTATACGCAGAGGGTTAAACTAATTTCTGCAGGATATTATAATAAATGAAACTGTGAACTATGAAAAGTAGGATCATGCTTGAAGGTCTAGTTCTGAACATCATTTGTTTATACTTTTCAGGTCATCAACTCCTTAAATCATTCATCATGATTCTATCAAAGTGAAACATGTAAACATAACTAAACAAGACTAACAACAAAACAAGCTATCACAGGAGTAATATCTACAGAGTATCAAGCAATCTACACTACTAACAGGGAAATAACAACAGTGAGGAAGTCAACAAGGGAATAATGACAGTAAATCATTCAAGAGACTAATAGCCACTAGCAGCAACGTCACTTTATCAACTTATCTACTAGCCATCGCAATATAGCATAAGGAACTTATAGAAAGCTAAACATATAACCCACGAACTCTACTTGCGGTGTAGGACCTCCAAATGGCCAAGACACAACCAAATCCTTACCTCGAATCTTTAATGCGCACTAGCATTAGTTATTTTTCTTCTCTTCTTCTTTGTACCTAATACCATCCACACAATAAGAATCCGAACAAAGCCAACGACCGATAATAATATCAAAGAAGGGTATGAAATCAACGACATCAACCATCAATCAACCTACGACTTTACTTCTGCTATTCATATTAATCTAACCCAACAATGACATATTGTCAAACGGAGAGTATTATCCATAAACCAAATCAAGAGAACTGCAATCAGCCAACAACAACAACCAACGCATTTCAATATCTTTTATTTTAACCATACAACAGTTGAGTCGTCCAACGTTTAAAGCATTTATCAACGTGCATAACGCTCACTTAAATCTCACAACATTCCCACGATACATCATACTTGATATTAACCAGCATAAACATTAAACCAATAGATCAACCAACGTAACCAATTAACTAACCAATTACATCATATCAACGTTCCATTACGAATATTCAGCAAACATTAAGCTATAACTAAATTACAAATTAATAATATTCGATAATTCACGGATAAGCGTCACATCGCAATTTCCTCATATCTAGCCATTCATACAGCGAGTCCAAAGTCAATAACCAATTAAAGTCTCAGCCCATATTAGTTGTAACAATCACAACACCTAATCAACACCACGTAAATAAAATCAAAATAGCATATTTCCATCTCAACAGTTTATTCTGATTGTTAGAAGTAACATCTAATATGGACAGTTCATATTAACAAAGCCTAATCAATCATAATCTAGCAATTAACCAACGATCAATGCTTCCAATAAAATCAACAGAGCAGTAACATCTAAAGAAATATTCAGCGAATAACAATCAAATGCATAACACGATTTCTCGGCAACAACATCCAAACATCACCAATCACCAAAATAGTGTATTAGCCCTATAGTTCTATCATGCTCTATAATCCATTCATCACATTCAGCAAAATAGTGTATCACAAAATAGTGCATCACAAACATCTATCAAAACATTGTAGTCATTCATCACGGGGAGTTCACATAACACAATCCAAACATAGCGATTTTCATATATTTCAATATTCAGAGTTCCTATCTAACATATTTGAAATACAATAGTAATTTAAACGTAATACTCACAACAACCCACGGAGTATAAAACCCAACAACACACACCCACAATTATCCTTAGTTGTACAATTTGACTTTCCAACCAACAGAGTGCAGAATCACCTCACAACACATTCAATCAAGCAACAAGGCACTAAGCATACACTCAATATACCCCCAGTGCAGAGTTAAATCGAAGACTAACACAACATATATATATTTTCCAACAACTGAGTGTATTATCAACAAAACATAGAAGGGAAATCACTATCCAAATCGGCAAAAACAACCCAACAGCATAACTAATCAATAAAGATTCTCAAAATTATCCATAACAACAACCAAGAACATTTCCAACATTTACAGGTTCAATGCTTATTCAGAAATTCCTAACCAAACAACATAACACCAATATAATAGAATAACCATCCAACTTTTAACTAACTTGCAGAACATAGAATCAACAACACAGGGCAGAAAAGGAGGAAAAACAGAGAGCACCCTCACCTGCAAGAACACTCGAGAGCCTGCCTGAATTCCCTCACCCTCACACCTTTCTTCTATCTGCCTCAAGAAGCCCAGCACACCCATTGACTAGCCGTTCCCCAGAGAGCTCCAATCCATCTTATGCACTCGGCTTCACAAGGAAGGAAAGGAGCTGACAGAACACCTCCAGAGAGAAGCAAATCCTCCCAGCTTTATCTAGCAAATCCCCCGACAACGTCTCTGTCCAGCTTATAGAGTGTGTCACCCACGCTGCGATTCCAGGCTGGAGTTGTCTGCCCTAGCCGACAACAATCCCAACCAAACCGGGAAAATTGGTTCGGTTCGCCAACCACACTCGACCGAAGTCCCCTGGCCATCGAGGAAGCCATTGTCGAAACGGGGAATGGATGATTCGTCCTTCGAATCATCCCTCCAGACAACAATCAATCCATAAAAACGCAAGGGAGGAGGAACCTAATCAATTCTTACCTCAAACCGTCGCCGGAAGCCGCTCCCAAGGAAGTCCCGATTTCGAGCCCTAGATGTCCGCGCCGCTCGCACACCGCCATCGTAGCAGCTTGCCAGCCGACGCCGCCTGGTCGCAGGACGTCGCCCTTCCGTCCTCTTCGTTGTCTCCCTCTCCCTCGTTCGCTCGGTCTCCCCCTCGCTTGCATTCTCTCGCTCTCTTTTCTCCCTCCCGCCCTTCGCGATTTCAGGCCATTCACTCGAATGGGTTGAACGGTTCACTAAGTGAACCGGTTCATCACTCTTCAATTTCTCCTTAAATTATTCAAACCCAACACTTAAAATCCCCAATTAATTAATATATTAAATCTCCTTCCTATTTTAAATCTCAAATATTATATGTTTTAATTCATTAACTTAATATTTATTTTATTTTACTTACGTTAATTTTCATAATATATAATCTAATGAGTACATTCTTAATAATACCTCGATAATTATTCCACTTAAAAAGTCGAGATGTTACAGGTTATATGGCAACCAACCCGGATTTTTTGTAATTTATGAATAATTACAACAATAATATATGGTATGATTCCTGCCCGATAATAATAATTTATGAATGATTACAACAATAGTATATGGTAAAATATCTTTTCGAGATTTGCTTTCAAGTAAGTTCAACCCGGATTCTACCCGATTGGGGAGAATGCTTTCATCATTACTTATGAATGATTCCTGCTTTTCTGTTATTAATATGAACTTGCACGAATAAACATGTCTACATGCGTTGATAAATGTCGACCATACAATATTAAGTATCATTAAATCCCACTCAACTTCTTTCATGTATCTTGCCTCAGTTGCTTCGATTGTGACGATACCTCTGACCTTTGTATCTATGGCTGCTCCTTACGGTGACTCGTTTCCCTCTGAAATCAAGGGCTGGGTTTACTCTGAGTATGGAAATGCCGTTGATGTTCTCAAGCTGGAGTCTAACTTACCAGTTCCTGAGATTAAGGAAGAAGAAGTATTGATCAAAGTTGTGGCTGCCTCCTTAAACCCAATCGATTTCAAAAGAATGCTTGGGTATTTCAGAGCCATTGATTCTCCTCCTCCGGTGAGTCTTCTTTCTCTTCCTCACCTGTCATTTGGGTTTTCTTTTCTTTTCTCTCCCTGAAGAAATAGGGATTACACTTTCTGATATGAATTTTCTTCTTCAATCTAGCATTATTTTTGGAATTTCCTTTCTTTGGTAAAATTCATATCTTTGAGTTTAAACCCACATCTGTATCAATGTTGGACAATAATAGTTGAGCTATATGGACACGTTTATGACAGACCAGCAGAGTTATTGAGAATTAGAAGGATTGTTGCCTGCAAGTTTTTTATTTGATTTATTAGTAGCAATGACAAAAGTAGAGGAAGATGATTAACCACTATAAAATTATTCTTTAATTTTGTTCTGGCAATAGCACTAAGCTCTGGTTTAACGAAATTTATACTTTTTTAACGTTGATCTAGCGAATCGTAGACAATCATCCACTCATGCCAGGTGACATAAAACACTAGCCACCCATCAACTTAGTTCATATCAAAATTAGATTTTTGTCAAAGTAAGACAAATATCAAATTGTTAATAGTCCTTTGCAATTTCCACCATTAAAGCAGTCTGAAGCTTTGAAAAGTTGAACAAACTATGAATGGATTTTCTTTTTTTGTGAACAGACTATTCCTGGCTATGATGTAGCCGGTGTTGTGGTGAAAGTGGGAAGCCAAGTGAAGAAATTCAAGGTAGGAGATGAAGTGTATGGAGATATAAACGAGGATGCCTTGAATAAACCTAAAAATATAGGCACTGTGACTGAATATACTGCTGTGGTTGAAAGAGTTCTTGCTCATAAACCTGATAGCCTAAACTTCGTTGAAGCAGCCAGCCTTCCTCTTGCCGTTGAGACTGCCTATATTCCCCTCGAGCAACACAAATTTTCTGCAGAGAAATCAATTCTTGTCTTAGGAGGAGCCGGGGGAGTTGGAACTCTCGTCATTCAGGTCAATTCCTGAATTCTCATTCATAACGAAAAAGAAAATTCAGAGATTTTTCTTCGACATTTTGTTTGAGTTTTGGTTCTATATTTGGATTTGAAGCTGATAGATCCTTCTTTTTTGGTTGCATTCAGTTGGCAAAACATATTTTTGGTTCATATAGAGTAGCAGCAACCTCAAGCACTGGAAAATTAGCCTTGCTGAGAAGCTTAGGAGCTGATTTAGCCATTGATTATACCAAGGAAAATTTTGAAGATCTGTCTGAAAAGTTTGATTTTGTCTATGATGCAGTTGGTAAGACATTAATTATCAGAAGTTCTATGTTTTTTTTTTATTTCTTTCTAAGATGTCTTGTCTTTAAATTTCTCATTAACACGTCAAATTAATGAAATAATTTAAACAATTATTAGTTGATTGAATCTTTGGATATAAATTCCAAACTACTGATGGAGAATGAAAAACAAAATATAGGTCAGAGTGAAAAGGCAGTGAAGGCTATCAAAGAAGGCGGGAAAGTGATCTCCATTGTTAGACCTACAAATCCACTTGTGTTTAATTTCATCCTTGAATCGTCAGGAGCCGTCCTAGAGAAACTGCAACCCTATTTCGAGAGCGGGAAACTGAAGCCGGTGATAGATCCAAAAGGTCCATTTCCATTCTCAAAGACAGTTGAGGCATTTGCTTATCTTCAAACTTCTCGAGCCACCGGAAAAGTTGTGATCTCTCCGATACCATAAAGAAAGCGATGAAAGCAATGAGCACCATGGAGTCAGTTTGTTGTCTGCATAATAAATCATGGGTCTTAAAAAGTCTATTAAAGAAGTGGATGGGTATGTGTTGGAGCAAAGTTTAAAGTGGTTTGTTTGTTCCTTTGTGGGGTTTATCAATCTTTCACTGAACTCTCAATCTAAATGTAGATTAAAGTAGGTTATATCTCGGTGATATTCTATCTGGGTTGGGTGGAAAGTTCTTACAAGTGAATAAATAAAAGTGTAGTTTTTGCTATGGAACTGTTTGTGTTTTTAGTTTCTTATGAGTTGCGCCTCATTAGAGAGGTGGGTCGCATCATATTATTTAAAATGAAAATAAAGGCAGACAAAAAGATGAAGATATTTTTTAATTTTTTGAGAATTTTAATTTTAGAGGATTATTGTTCTTATATTTGATATTGATTTCTTCTAATTGGCTTTAGAAAATATTATATTGTGTACTCGTTATTTATAGTTGAAGATTACTGAACACTTCAATTCTATGAATGTAGGCATTTTATCGGGCCAAGTAAAAATTTGTGGTATTTTGTTATTTTGTACTTTATTTTCGCTTATTAATTTATTGGCCTAATAATCTACTTTAACAAGGGAAAAAGAATTTATTTACTGTGAAATCAAATTTACAGACTAATTTCACCAACAATTTCTTATGGGAAATTAACAAATCAATCCCTGTATTTTGTGATCAATTATAAGTTAATCACTATGGTATTTTTGCTAGCAACTTAACCACTAAACTATGAAAAATAGCCGCCGTTAACTTTCTAATAACTCGCAGTAGAAAATATCTAATACTCATGGAAAAAAGAATGTTAATGTTTTAGATTTTCAATAATTTAGAATTATTTTACTTTCTATGGGAGAATCACAACTTGTTAGTGTTGTCTGTGTTTTTCTAGGAATGAGACAATGAATTTTTTTTTTTTTCAGACTTTCCTCTGCTAAAAAGACGACTTTCCTAAGTTCTATTTCAATTACACACTTTTCGTAGTAGAAAGATAATGTTCCGTTGCGAAAAGATAATGTTCCGCAAAGGAAAGACAATGTTCCACAGATGAACGACAACGCTATTTAATGAAAACGTAACCATGGTGTTTACTCTGTCTATTTTTCATAGTTCAGTGTTTAAGTTGTTAGCAAAAATTGTTCAATGGTTGACTTGTCATTAATCACAAAATACAGTGGTTGATTTATTAATTTCTCATTTCTTATATATATTTCATGATTAAGTTGTAAACTCATACTCAGCTAAATAACTATCTTTTCTACCCTACCAATAGTTTTTTTTCCTTTTAAGTTAGAAGAGAGGAAAAGAAAGAAAAGAAGAAGAAAATGTTGGAAAAAATAACTGTGAAAAATGACAGCATATTGTAATTCAAAAAATACCAAGAATATTTTCTCATTCCATTAAAATATAAGGTCAAAAAGTAAGAGAAATAATAGAAAAAAATGAACCAATAATTTTTACATGGAAACCTAATTGGGATAAAACAACCATGGGGACCGAGTTCAAAAAAAATATCACTATTAAAAAAATAAAATTAATAATATTCTTCTAGAAATTAAATATTCTATAAAATATTCACTATGAGAAATTGATCACTCTTCAAATTCATACTGCCCACAAAAGTTCATTAACTATTTTTTACTCACATTCTTTCTTCTCTCCCACAAAATTCCTCACTTTATTTTCTCTCTTTCTCTCACACTAGAAATTCTGGTTTCTTTCTTCTTCCTGGATGCTCAAACATTCTTTCATGCTCCCTATTTATATGGAATCAATAGTACTAATGGACAGAAGAAATAAATGATACGAGAACCAATGGGGGAGTATTGGCCTTCCTCCACATTGCTTCTTCTTTCAGCTACCAAAAGAACTTTCCTACAATGAATTGATGGATGGAGGTCCCTCATCATAAAGAGAGACTATCTACCAAAAAATCTTCCACTTCCGATTTATAATAAGACAAAGTTATAGTCTTGTTGAGATTCTAAGCCATTTTTATGTTTGAATTTTCTCAAGTTGTACTTGTTTTATGTCTAACACATCACGAATTTAGTGATATCTAATATCAATGTGTTTTGACCTTGAATAAAAATTCAGATTCTTGCTCAAATGAATATCACTTTGACTGTCACAATACAATATATAATTTTCTTGTTTATAACTCAATTCTATCAGAAACTTTTGCATCCACAAATTTTTTTTAAAGCTTCTATAGCCGCAATAAACTCCTCTTCTGATGCACCTGTGGAAGGGGATTCGAATATAACCTGAAATACGTTGTTGAAGTGTTGTTGCAATCGGTTGAATAGGGTGCAAGAATCGTTGAATGTTTTGATCAACCGGATGTAGCAGCTTTTAGGCCAGGCTATCGATTAGTGGCAAATGGAGATCGACTGGAGCTGAAGGATTTTGATCAGCTGCTAACTTGCAGTGAGTTGGCGGTCGATAGGTGTCGTTCCACCCCAAAATTTGCAAAAGCTAACTTTTCTCGAGCCATTCGATCGTCAACGTAGAAGCTAATTGACCGGTTGGTTGAAGTTTCCTAAGCTAGCCGCCAACTTCAATTGTGGAAAGTCTAACTTTGGAAGCTAATAACTCCCACGTTTTAAAAGCTTTTAAGCTGAAATTTGGACCACGCCTTCTTGGATTAATAAGGAAAGAACTTCTTCAAGAACTTTGTAAAGAACCTTCAAGAATTGTGAAAGATGCTGGAAAGAATTCAAGTGGTCGAAAATAGCAAGTAAAGAGCTTACAACTTTTGAACGAATGATTTGTTGCTGGAAATGCCTCTTGATAGTTGGACACCACTTCACACAACCTTTCTCCAAGGAATAGGGTTGGGGATGTGTAATACCTCGATTTTCTATAATGGAATTTAGTAAGGATAATTGAAAATAGATTAAAGTGGGATTCATTAAGATGATTAATTAAAGAAAGTATTAAATTAATTAAGAGATCAATGGAGGTGAGAGAAGAGCAGTGATGAGAAGGAATGATTTAAGTGTAGATTGTGGAGAATTAAATGTAGTAGTGGCGAAAAGATGAGAAGAAGACGTCCTTTATGGAGGAACGGATGACAGATGTGAAGAACGTATGACGGATATGGAGGAATGGACATCTCTTGTTGAAGGCAAATGTTTGGCGTAATAAAGGGGTCAACGTCGTTTGTTAAGAGTAAGTTGAAAAATAGCACCGTTTTGATGCGTGGGACATCCCTCAAGGAAAACGGATGAGTCTGCTTCTCCAACAATGTTCATGTGATTCTCCATAGACGATGAGGCACTTTCCACGTGGCATGGTCGTGTTGGACCACCTCCTTTGAAATGAGTGATTGTCCACCAGCCATCACCTCCCAATGAACTTCCTTACTTGTCTATAAAGCAATGACAGTGGCAACGTAAAGTATTTTGTGCTTTGTGGTTCCTGTGAGCTGAGAAAGAGTGCGAGAAGAGAGTGAGGAAAGGAAAAAGGAGAAGTTAAAAGAGGAGAAAATGTGAAGGTTTGCCCCATGCTCTCAGGTCCTCGGGTGATTCTTCAGGTAAGTTGTTCTTTACTTGTTATTTTATGAAAATAATAAGTTGGAAGATAAGAGTGGTGGATTTTGTGAGGGATGATTTCGTATTGATACTCTTTGTGAATTATGTGTTGTGATGTGAGCTCTCTGTGAGGTAACCGACAAAGAAAGAAGAAGAAGAAGGTAAAGGAGGAGTTGGGTCATTGCCTTGATTCTTCAGGTAATGTTTTCTTCCTCCTTGGATTTAGGGATTTGTGATTTTGGTTAAGCCCTCTGTGTTTTTTGGTTATGCTTGATGCTCTGATGGTTTATATGATGGTATTTGCATTATTAAGTGTGAGGAAGAACTTATGATTCAATGTTCATATTCTGTTTATGATGAGCTATAAATTAGGTAGAGACTGTGTGATAAATTAGGAAGCCGTTGACGAATCTGGGATTGGTATATAGATTGGAATTGTGTTCTATTGGTCCTAATGAGGTTTACAGTTCGAATGTATGTTATGGAATTGTGAATCTAGACTCTGATGATGACATGTAGATTCAGTGTGTGAATTACAGGAAGAAATATGTTTGAAAAATTGGAGAAAGTGTGGAGTAGAATTAGAATGTGTAATGTATAGGCCTGGTGGAGTTACAGGTTGAGAAATCATGGTATGAAGTTGAGGTTCATAACGGGCGGTAATTAATGATAAAATCTTATTAATTTTGAAGGTATTGTGGAGATATTAAAGGAAGAAGGATAAAGTGTGCAGTGCAGTACCATGTAAATGATACGCATGTGTTTTGGTCTTCGGACCCAATATCGCAAGAATTAGGAATTGTATGCAGACTGTTTACTACTTTTGTAAAATATTAAGGTTGTTTACTGCTTTATTAGAATAGCTACATATTGAGCAAGTTTCGTGAATTGTACTACTGCTTGCTGGGTGTTTATTAGAATTACGTTTCTTTTAATTATATGTTTCATACATGAACTTGTTTAGAGATTATAGTAATAATATGATAGAGACTGTATGAATTCACGAGCATCATGCATCATGGCTTTCAAAAGATTCGAAAATGGCTTTCATACATGATTTTGAAAAAGAAACGATACAGTTATGAAATGTAAAGAAATGAACGCAAATAGGTGTGACGAGATGTGAGGTTGGGTTAGCCGCTCATTCTCGTTAAGTTTAGACATCTCTAACGCTGTCAAAATAAAGTAAAGGTAAGGCTAAGATAAAAATAAAGAGGGGGTAGTTTGGGGATGTGAGGCAGAGTTGGATGCTTGTACTCGTCAAGTTTAGACATTTCCAATGTCTTTCAATATAAAGTAAAGTAAGCATCAAGATAAAGAAAAGTAAAGATCAAGAAAATGATAAAGGTAATAGAAACAGAAACGGAAATGGAAACGAAAACATAAATGAAAATGGATACGGATACGAGAACGGGAACGAGAACAGAAATGAAAACAGAAACAGAAACAGAAACAGAAATGGAAACGGATTTCCGAAAATGGGAACGGATATTGAAATGGCATACGGATATGGAAATGGGATCAGAAACGGAAACGGAAACAAATATGGATACAGATACAGATACAGATACGGATACGGAAACAAATAAAAGACTAAAACATATAAGATAAAGAAAGCAAAAATAGATAACGATGCATGGTTTTAAAAGATGCATAGCATGTTTACAGTTTTCTTTATATCACTTACTGAGCCTTAGGCTCATTAGTTAAGTCTTGCAATGTAGGTACACGCACGTGAACAGGTGAAGGAGCCGTTGATGAAAGATTTTCACGTGCAAATCATGTGGCTAGCTAGGCTAATGGATTTAAAAGAGAAAGGTTTTATAAAGATAATGTAAAAGAGTTATTTATTGTAATTTTTGACATTCTTCCACTGTTATATGTAAAAATGGTTTTAAGAAAAAGATTTTACTTATTATCGTTGAATGGTTTTATAAAAGAAAAGTCTTCCACTGTTTTATAAAAGAAAAAATTTTAAATTTCACGCGATTTTAAAAGTAAGAAAAACTGGGTCGTTACAAGATGCCAATAAGAGACCTCACTCAACTCCAAGTGAGCCTAATCTTGTGATATTACTCACACAAGGACACTTTAAATATAATTCACTAAAAGTTGAAAAAGGAATCCCTCCAATTTTGAAACAAAACAAGAGCTTTTTGTATTCAAATTTCAATGTCTAAAACATGAGCATTAGGGAGCTTTATATAGCCAATTACATAGTATAAAATAGGAAACAACAAAATCGGAAACACACTAAATATTCAGTCCTAAACTAATATTTTAATAACTCCTTGCTGGCTTTGGCTCCACAAAATGGTGACTTTTGACAGCTACTTTCCTTTAAAAATTGCCTCTTGGATGGTTGCTAAATCCATGCACCAATCCGCTCCCTTTGTCCACTTTCTCTTGGTAGATTAAGGAATGTTTTCTTATCTCTGTTTCCTTGTGTCTTTCTTGCCCTTCAAGTATGTCTTCTTGGGATTCTTTCCATAACCTTAGGGGCATGGTGTAATGACCCTCTAATTGGAAAGCATTTTTCTCGTTTTAAAAATATGTCATGTAAAATTTTTCGCTTAATTATTCAACATTTGAAATCCATTTTAGCCAAAAAATGAAATCAGAGTAAATGGTGCGGAATAATAATAGAGGTTCAAAACATAGTTCAAATATTTTTAACAAAATTCCCAAAATACAGATGTTCGAAATCCTCAAAATACTACTAATACCAAATTACCAAAATGCCCTTTTCAAAATACTAAAGTACCACACCACATGAGTCACACCCAACAAATCAAATCGGCTGATAACACGAGGAATCATCCTAGAATTCCTCCTCCTCCACTGGTATGATATCATCATTATAATAATCACCCACATTATGAGGAAAACATGAGTCTAACGCCCAGCAAGAATCAGAATTTAAATGCATTGCATATGATGCATGAGCACATTACAGAGGAGAACCGTATCTCGTCTGTTAACTGGGGCAATGGGTAAGTCAATTGCTCTCGTGGCTTAACCGTATTTCTGACGAGGAAACACACCAATAGGGGTGTCACCACGAGCCATACCCATTCACTTTTGTTGAAGACATTGGGGATTTCAGAACAAGTGAATTGAGAATCTTACGATTCTCGTGGCTTAACCATACCTCATCGCCCCCTAATTAGGAGTAGGCACTCCAATAGGGGTGTCACCACGAGAACCATTCTCAATTTTCCCGAACCCCCACATGTCTATTTACATATATTTTAGGTGGCATACAATATGTAACAATTTCATAAATCCTAGGATGATGCATGAGTGCCACAAACTAAATCATAGAAAGCAACATATAATGGAAACATAATCAATTTAATTACAATTGCAATCAGAAATTCACTTGAAGGGCACTATGTTAATCTATCAAAATATCCAGATTTCAAACAAATACTTGAATTTAGACAATGTAACTTCAGAGTTGTTCATTAACGATGCGAGCAAGAATATCATGTCTTAATCCGACCAGATATAGAGTTCAAATTCATCCCTATTCAACTATTTATCATGGTCTTTCTCAGATTCGATTCAACAAGTTAGTCAACAAGCATATGCTAAACTCAATGATATCAACAACGCGCACAAGAACAGCTTACCATACGTAGACCTACATTGAGCAGTCCATGATCATGCTTTTCATTCAAGCCAATTCCACTATCAATTACATGCCATTCACCCAATTAACAACATAACAGTTCAACTATTAATTTCATGCCTTTCATCCAATCTATTCTCAACATTCAGCATGGTGATAGTTTGTATTTTCCAACAAATCAACAGCAATAGCAGGGTACTGAACCAACACTCATGCTTCACATTCAAGCATTAAACGCTAAAATCAATAACTAACAAGCAAAACCCGCAATGTAGGGCCTCCTTTGGCCAGCTACAAATCTCAATTCTTACCTCAAATTTCCAGTAGCAAACAGAATGGAACAGGAGCCAAACCACAGCAGCCAATGTATCTCGATTGCCCTTCAATCCTTCAAAAGTCCCTTCACGGTGGAAGACCAAAATAAATTCCAATACTCATAATCAACTCACCCTAACTATTGAAGGTTAACCATTAAATCAAAACCACTTCTTACCTTCACGGTGGACAGACTTCAGCACAATCCTTCAAAGGAACCCCCACTTATATCACACTTCACTCTCGTAACTCACCAAGTCTTCCAATACAAAGCACTTTTCCTACTCACAACACAACACCACACTCTCTTACACTTCACAAATGTCTATTTTTTCAGAGCAAAGAACACACAGGAGCTTACCTCTTATAGACAATGGGGAGAGAGAGAGAGCTGAGCTAGCAGCTGCAGGGATCAGTTTCCAGAAGAGGTCAGGGCACTTCACACACTTCAAGAGGTGGAAGTCCATTGGAAGGGGACAACGTAGAAAGCTTCCACACTGATGGGAGAGGCTGGACGTCGTAGCAGAGGTTTGGAGGAGAGAGATTTCGTGGTTGCAGACACGAAATTAGAAGAGAGAGAAGTTAATTTAAATGGGATTCTCAGATTTTCCTGATAATTCGGACAAGTTAAGTCATCCGCCGACTTGTCCGCACTCGTCCGAAACCCAGATCGGGACGAGAAAATGCATCCCAAAGTGTTGTCCGTACCGTCTGTAGGTGACATTCGGACGAGATGTCTCGTCCAAAACTTCGTCTGTGATTCTTCCGAATGTGTCATAAAATTTTCCAGAGTCAAATCGAACTCGAGCCATCTTCGTCCACACTCGAACACGGACCTCTTCGTCTGCAGCATCCGTAAGTCATCCGAAATTCCACTATCATGCATTTTTCCTTAAGTTTTCACACTTAACTTATTTTCAAGTATTAACCCTGTACTTTCGGAGCAAAATTGATGTATTCCATATACAACATGTTATAATATCTATATATTCAATTTTCCATATTTAATACATCAACAAAAAGGGAAAATTATTTTCGGGGTATTACACGGGGACGCTCTTTGACTTCTTTGGGTTGATAGCTCTTTTATTTGGGTCTTTGATGAGTTACCTTCCAAATGGTTGGAAGGCATGAGTTGATGATACCTTGGGCCTTTGTCTTTGTGGATGGACCTAGTAGTCCATCCTATTCTATTATAGATAATGTAACTGATTATTGCCACTTATATCACCATAAAATAGCACCCCTTCAAAATGTAACCGTATATAGTGATGTTTATCTTCTAGAATCAACATCTGTAGCCATGTCTGCTTCAATATAGTCTACTAACAAATGTTTTTTATTTTCAAAGCATAAGCTAAATTTAGAAGTACTTCTAAGATACCTAAGAATCCACTTCACTGCATTTTATTGTTCCTTTACTAGATTTGATAGAAATTTGTTGACTACTCCAACAATATGTGAAATATTAGTTCTCGACGACATACATCAAATTGCCAATTGTTGAGAAATATGGAATTCTCTATATTTATATTTTTTCTTCTTTAGTAGAATGACTTTGTTTAGAAGTAAGTTTGAAGTGATTAGTAAGTGGGATACTGGCTAGTTTTGCCTTATTCATATAGAAATGGCTGAGAACTTTATTGATATACTTCTTATATGATAGCCACAATTTTTCCTTTTTCTATCTTGAGGGGTGCTCATGTCAAGTAACTATTTAGCAGATCTTAAATCTTTCATGGCAAAAGATTTACTAAGTTCTTTGTTCAACTTAGCAATCTTTTCTCTATCTGGGCGTACAATCAGCATGTCATCAACATATAGTAGAAGAATTATGAAAGTAATGTCTTGAACCTTTTCACGAAAACACAATGATTTGAAGAAGTTTTCTATATCCGTGATTAACCATACATGAGTAAAACTTATGGTACCATTTTTGCGGCACTTGCTTTAATTCATACAGATTCTTCATGAATCTACACACTAGATGTCTATTTCCTTTAACAATAAACATTTCTAGTTGTTCCATGTAGATCTTGTCCTCTAGTTCACCATGCAAGAAAATAGTCATCACATCAAGTTGCTCGATCTCCAAGTTAAGGCTTGAAGCTAATTTAAGTACCACTCGCATGGATGACATTTTCACGAGAAGTGAAAGTTTTTGCTCAAAGTCAATGCCTTTCTTCAAACCAAAGCCTTTCACGACCAGTCGTACCTTATACCTTGGTGTTCTTTAGTTTTGAGCTAGTATACTCATTTGTTCTTGATTGTCTTTCTCTTCTTTGGAAGCCAAACCAACTCGTAAGTGTGATTTTCATGCAATGATCTTATTTAATCTTACATCACATCCAAAAAGTTCTTCTTGTATTGACGTTTCATAGCTTCCTTCTAGCACTCATGTTTGTCGTTATCAGTAATTATCACATACTTTTTTACAGAGTATCTGCTTAATATTCAATGATCTCTTGTTGATCTTCTTAACTCCGATTCTATAAATGATTTAGAAGAAGTCTCCATATTCTCTTTGGCAACATCACCAATTGCTTGGTCACCAAATTCTTCAGCATCTCCCCCTTCAAAAGTTGATTTTACTAGATCAACTGTTACTATATGCTCATCAGTGACCTCCACATCCTTTTTCATATCTTCAATGGTCTGATCTTCAAAGAAGAAAACATCTCAGCTTCTTATAATCTTTTTGTCAGCCAATTCCTAAAGCCTATATGTGAACACATCATTTCCATATCCAAGATATAGGCATTCATTTGATTTGTTGTTCCGTGGATCTCTAATCTATGGAAATATCAATAAACGTACTCCATCCAAGTATCTTTAGATGCATATATGAGATGTCTTTTCCTATCCATAATCAGTTTGACACTTCTCCACTCCGGAGTGCTGATGAAGACAAGTTAATGATGTTTACTGCAGGTTTCATTGTTTCTCTCCAAAAATATTTTGGAAAGTTTTGAATTTGGTAACATGCACCTTATCTTCTCCAACATCATTTTGTTCAATCTCTTTTCAATGCTATTTCTTGAGGAGTCTTTAGAACGAAACTTTCATATCTAATAGAGTGCATCTTGCAATATTCATTGATGGGTCCCATATACTTGTCATCATTGTCTGTGCGAATACATTTTAACTTCTTTCTATTTCCCTACTCTATGAGTCCATGAAACTTTCTGTCTCTAAATTTAATTGCATAGGCCCAAACCTTTATTGAGTGATAATCAATGAATGTAACCATAAAGAGAGTACATGTTGTCGATTTTAATCATGAATGCACACTTATCAATATAACAAGTAATATAAATTTTAATGATCCAAATATCATTCCATAAAAAATTAACATTTTAATAAATTAAGTACGGAAGTTTATCACTTTAGACTTATTTAATCCATTGAAGAAGTTTTTTTTTTTTTTTTATAATCTAACTCACTAAACACAATAAAAAACAAGACTTTTTAAATTTAATCAATCAAACGAAAACCTAGGATTTCAACTTCCCCTCAACCATCAATTTAATTATCAATTCCCCTTTTTAATACATTACTCATGCAATTGGATTAAACTAGTATTCAAGATTATTCATAAAAATCTTCTAAAATTTTACAAAATAACGATTTAATTATTTTCCCTATATTCTTATGAGAAATTAATCAAGCAACTTCATTAAGAACTCAACTTTCATAGCGATTCCACACACGACACATAGATATAGTCCTATTCTACGTGTAATTCAAATAATTAAATTATTAATAAGATGAAGTGTATTCTTTTTATCCAATTCAAAACCCTACTTTCTTTTTTCCAAATCAATTAGAATTCTATCAAACTTCAATTGGTGATCAGTCAATAAAAATCAATTCAATTAAGATAAAATAAATCCAAAATCAGAGCAATATTTTTAAAAAGAGAATTTCAAATCAAATCAAAAGTTTTGGTTCCATCGAACCTTACACAAAAAGGGTTAGTTCATAACAGAATTAAAAACACTAACTTTAATTAAAGAAAACTCCAAACAAACATGGCCTAATGTAATATTCTAAACAACAAATAAAATAAATAAAGAAAAGAGGAGAAATGAGAAAACAAATTTATAAGCGTCTCGTTGCACTTACAACGATCCATTCTCGAAATATGTTGAATTCTCCAAGTGGCATTAGAGAGGGCTCTTAAGTTTATTCTCTACATTTTTTCGTGTCTTATATTTGGATGAAGATGTGTATTTGTAGAGCCAAATTTATATCTTTAGAGTCAGCTTTGAATCAGATAAAATCTTTGAAAATCATCAGTACACTGCACCACAATAAGAAGAATGCCTAGTCTTTACTAAAAACGTCGTGGCCTTGGTTTACAGAATGTCGCGACATAAACACAAATGAAGCCATTATTTCTAATATTCAGATCAACAACATTGGGGCATAATTGGTGGTAATGCCGTGACATAAATTTGATTAACGATGACCTTCTAAAATCCATGACGAGAATGTTGTGGCATAATATTTGAGAATGTTGCGGTTTATTCATTGTTTTGTTGACCTCTTGACTTTTTAATCTTTTCTATTTTCTCACTTTGGCTCCACTTTTTATGCTTAGATCTTGACGTGGAATTTATGGCTTCTAGCTATTCTTTTTCTTTATTTATCCAAAATTTAATCCTTATAAATAAATAATAGAAAATATGCAGAAGTGACAAATAATTTTGACTTATCTCGTTTATGACATTTTAATAATAGGTATAAAGCGTATGATCAAATACAAGTAAAGTTAATATTTTGCTTGTTCTTGAGCAAAACTCAACATGAAAATCAAATGAAATAAACAATAAGGATGACAATAATATCTCATAGTCTCCAATACACCAAGCAATAAAAAATAAATCGTAAACATGTCAATATATATAAATTAAGACTTTTGAATTCAGACCTACCATACCTTTGAATCCTCGTGTGTGTGTGTGAATATAGTTTCTCACACAATTCGTAACATTCGAAAATCCTAGCATAAAATTGCATGCCTTAAATATTATTGTAACGACTCGGTTTTTATTACCTTTTAAAAATACGTTAAATTTAAAACTTTTATAAAACAACTAAAATTTTTATTAAAACCTTCTTAATTAAATTAGAGTTCATTTCTAAAAAGATGGACCATTAAAAACTCTTTCCTTATACTCGTTATGAAAATTGTTATCAGCAGTAGGAAACTATAGTTATAAAAATATTTTCTTAAAATATAGCGAAAGCATAAGTCGTACATGTTACAAAAACAATAAATAGATTATTACTTTACATTTATAAAACATTTTTCCTTAGCCTAGCCAGCCACAAGTCATGCTCGTGCAAATCTTTCATCAATTGCTCCATGATCTATTCATCATTTTCTTGTGCGTGTACCTATACCATTAGCAACTGTGAGCTTAAGGCCCAGTAAGAAATGAGCTATGCAGTATGATGTATGTCTTTCTTTAGTTCATTTGGAATGGGTCCGCCGCAAACCAATCTTTTCATTACATTTCATTCATTCATTCATAACTCGTACGTCAAACAAGAGATAGGGGAACCCATGTGGGAGAGAATAGTCTTGATCTGCTTCTTACCTCCTGTGGATAGCTGGTTTCGTTCCCGATGAGGGAGGAGAGTTAGTCCAGACTACCAGGCTAAATCTGAACTACCCCTCTATCCCCTAACTTCCCATTTTCTTTTATTTCATCCATTCCTTTCATTTATCATTTTTCCTCATGTAATGCATGTGAGTACCACCCCAAAAGTAGCACTCCCTACTCGTTTCTATTAGCATGATGCATGTACATGAGAAACGTTATCGTGATGCATGTCATTGGAAAACAGTAACAACCATGATATAAAAGCATGAAATAAAAAGCAGTAATCACAACTATATATATATATATATATATATATATAAATATATACAAGTAAGAGACAGAATAAAATCTACTAACACTCTGTACATGGCGATACATTCTAAACATGCTTGGTAATTAAAAGAGGCAATAACAATTTGACATGCTTGGTAGTTCAAAGGAAATACAATGTAGACATGCTTGGCAATTTAAAGAAAACAGTAACAACACAAACATGCTTAGCAGTTTAAACGAAACAATAATCATATGTTAATATCCTAAACATGCTTGGAAATTAAACTAATAACGTGAGATTTGCATATGCATGATAATTAAAGCAACATGATGGAAATATAAACAAACAATTAAAGTAAAGACATGGCTAATGGTGTAGGGCCTCCACAGGCCAAAGACTCTACTCAATTTCTGACCTCGAAGCTTTAACGCGCATTTGTACTTAATCTTTATCTTTCTTTTTCCTTTTCAGTACCTTCATAATTAGAAGCATTTATCATTAATAATTACGGCATATAAATTTCATCCTTTTCCTATCCTTAATTTACATGATAATTCTAGGAACTCATTGACACCTAAAACAGAACCTAACATATCTCAATATCAGATTAAATCCTCACAATATCGGAAACATCGTTGGTACGTTCAACAAGCAATATTGACAACAAAAACTATTTCTAACCCATCATGTAACATTTCCATCTTCGACCAAATCATTACAAACAACATATCCAATTGTACAGGGCATATGCTTAATCACCCATCTTGACAATAACCAAAGGAGCAAACTTTACAAAATATTAATCCAAGTTTTAATCTAATGTGCATAACATTTTTACTTGACAAAAACTGAATAGATTATCCCTTCCAACAAACTCATCCAACAGATAACTAACTTAACCCAACAACATTCCACATCATAGTAACCAATCCAATCCCAACAGAATATACTTAAGCAAGGAAACAACCTTTCATCAATAATTGACTAAGTCTAACAAGTTATGATTCACATATTACAAGTCACATATTGAACTCATCAATTCCCAATATATGGCTACAACGATAATCACTAACAATGGCATAATACACTTCAGAGCGAGCAATCAATATTATTTCCAAATCAATAGCAGTGCATTACCACTATCACTCATCTAGATGATCTCCACAACTAAACAGACTACTAACCCATAACAGGACAAAGAGTAAGCATCCAAATTCCATAAAATAGAGAAGGAAGTGTGCGTTACCAGAGGATCATTTGAGAAGCACAAAGCTCAACTTTCTTCCTCTACCACATTTCCCTCCTCTCCTTCATAGCTCTCGACTCAACTTCACCAAAAGCATCACTCAAGCCCTCTGTCTTTCTCTCTGTCTCAATTTCTCTCGCGGTCATCGCTCACCCGAGATCAATTCTGTCCAAGCCATCTCCCTCCTCAGCATTTCAACTTACCAGACCGCACAACTCCACCACCCTCTGTCGACCGCATCCCATAACTTCTTTCTAGCTTTACAGAGTGTTCTCCACTATGCATTTTCATCCCAAAATGCAGAGTGCGATTCCAGGTTGAAAGGAACGTGAGAGTTGTCTGCATGGCAGACAACAGTTCAACCCAAACCAGGTCAAACTTGATTCGGTCACACCCGGGTCAGATCACCTGAGTCAGAGCACCCGGTCAATCGCAGCCCCCAGTCCCTATAACCCAAAGTCAGAAATTGCAGTCTACGTCGTCGCCAATCTGTCCAAATTATAGAATGCAGGGAGAAGAATGGACTTAGCTCATCCTAACACCGAAAATCACAGTAGTGTGAGCTCCAATTCGTCCCATAGGATTCGGCCAATCCCGTGCCCTAGCTCCGCTACTCAGGCTCTTCTCTGACACCCATCCCCTACGATTTTGTTCGCACTGTGCCTGCCAAAAATGCCACTCGGGACTCGCCATGGCCCGATCTTCACCTCTCTTCTCCCCTCTCTCCTTCTCACTCTCTCGCGCTCTCTCTCTTTGGTGTTTCGTGAAAATGGCCGAAGGCCAAACAAAATCTCCCCCCTATCTTGATTTCTGAACCGGACCAAAACCAAAATGGTGTGAACAGGTTCTGCTAAATCTATTCATGCCTTCCATAACACCCCTTAATCTTCTTTAATCTAATTAATTTAATTAAATCACTCTATTAATCTTAATTCTATCTTAATTCTTAACTAATTATTCTCTTAAATTTTAATCTTATGAATACATTCTTGGTAATACCCAGATAATTATCCAATTATCCTAATTAAATTCTGATATAAAAAGTTGTGGTATTACAATTATATTATGGAAGCATGTTATTATGGTCTTCTGTTGAGTCTATAATCTCAATTGATGAGGTGATGATTTAGTGAATTTTAAAGGTTTAAGTGTGGTTGTATATGGGAAACTGAAAGTTGGATTGGGGCAAACAATTGTGGATAAGCGCAGAAGACCATAGATATGTATGGGTGTCTTCAGATAGACGCAGACGACTGCATATAGACGCAGAAGACCGTGAATAGGTACTGGCATCCGTGAATAGACACAGATGACCGCAGATAGGCACAAACAACAGCGGATAGGTGCAAGCATCCATGGATAGGCAAGTGTCCATGAATCAGTGAGTGTCCGTGGATAGGTGCAAATCCACAAATAAGTGGGCGTTCATGACTAATATGCAATCATCCAGAAGTTGAATGGTCACTAATTTTTTAGCTAATAAAATGTATGATTGGTGATTAAAATAATGATGAATATGGGAAGACACACATCATGCATGCTAGGAGGTTATAACACCTCATACCTGCATGTTAGAAGGTTTTGACACCTCAAAAGCTCCTCCTACCTCATATTCTATATTAGAAAGTCTTGGCTGCATATGTTCATTTTGCACGCGAAGAGACCCACGAAATTATAGATTTATCTCTACTTCTTGAAGGTATGCTTGAGCTTTTCTTTTGGTGTTAAGAAAATCTTATGGTTTCCTTGTAAATGGGTGTATAAAAGATGATAAATTTGGAGCATGATTTGATGGTAGGATGAATTATTGTGTATGATCCACAAAATTGGATTTCATTTGGACTTTTATGGGTGAAAGGTACTGGTTTATCTATTAAGAGCATGTTGATGGTTACAGATTGAAGAAATTATCAATCTATACCTGTTAGTACACCTAATGTCAAGTTTGGCTAAAAACTGAGAAATATTCTGGTCTGTTTTGGATTTAGGTTTATGGCATGAATTAATGATTTCCAATTTTGAAACTATTTTATCATGTTATAATAGACATCTTAAGGAAACTATAGGTGTTAGAATCAAGGCAAATGAATGTGTATGATGGAGGTTATGAAATTTTAAAATTGATGGTAAACAATGAAGTATAAATTGGGAAAATCTAAGCATGTTTAGGGATATATAGCACCGACCTATCTTAACAATTTTAATGGATAAACTATTTTACTATGTTATTTTAAACATTTTAAAGGAACAATAAACCTTTGAATTTTGAAGTGTGTAGTCTGAGTCATGGAATTTTGAAATTAATATTAAATAGAGTGGAGTAAGCTCACAATTCTGCAAGATGGTTCAGGTTAAAGTGTTTTATTTAAAGCATGTGTATAAGATTATCAAATTGATTTTATTTGTTAATGTATACTCTCTAATGAAAACATAGGTTGTAGAATTACACGAATTGGATAAGTGTACTAGAAGTTATATAAGATTGAGATATATGTGTATGTTTCGATACTAAGGTGAAGATTACCAAGTTTTAGGTTCTCCAACTCAAAGAGATAATTGAATTGATTGTTGTTAAAGGTAAGTAATGTTGCATGTGTTTAGTTATTTTGGTCCACATAACAATGTTCTAGGACAATTTTGTTTGCTAGTATGTTGTTTTCAATGATACTATGGATTGAGGATATGTTGTGATGATGATATGCACTATTTTCCATGATAATGTGGATTAAGGATATGTTGTGATGATGATATGCCTTGTTTTAATGATAATATGAATTGAGGATATGTTGTGATGATGATATGCCCTATTTATGAATGTGAGGTTGTCTAATGTTAGGATACGATATAGGTAAACTTGTTTAATTACATGTTGGTATATATGTGCATTGTTTGATGACATGCTATGTTATTATGTGATGTTGATATAATTGACTGACTAGTACGAGCGTTTCACATGCGTCATGTAATTGTTTTATAAAATGGAATGGAAGATGATCTTTTATGCTTCTGCTCTCATACTAAATGACTGTAAATGAAAATGGATGTATATAAGGAAGCCCTGTAAGGGCGGGATTCAAGGACAAACTATTCTAAAGGTTGAACTGATGGGAAAATAACTCGTTAGTTAGTTGTTGTTAGGGTCTCGCCAAAGGTGTCAAGGTCATCGTGCATTGATATGCATAACAACTAAAGGAGGTCCCAATTGATGTCAGGACTATCTTCTAAAGGTGCGATATGTAAATGGTTTGTATACCCTGGTCATGCCTACTCCCTCCCTGGGGTTTGAGTTTGGGTTGTCCCAAAGGCTGGACCAAATGGTGCCCAATCTCCTCTAGATTGTTTTCCAACAATGATGAATGGAAGATGTAAAAAAAAAGGAAATGAACAAAAATGAAAAGAAACGAAGTGAACAGAAAGTGAAACGACATATTTTACAAAATTGCATACTATACACATATCGATCATGCATTACTTACTAAGCGTTAGTCTCATCATTGAATCTTGTGATGTAGATAAGGATGTTTGTAATGATACAGTAGATGATGAATTTGAATGATAGATGCAGTTGGGGAGGTGTTTCTTGTTAGCCTAAATAGTGTTAAACTTAATTGTTTGGATTGTGTTTATAAGTTGTTTATTGAGTATTTATGCTTAATTGTATAATCAGTATATTTATACATATATTCATTGGAAACGCCCTCAATATAGGTATTAAGTTTCACTAACATATTTATCTAAATTCATGTAGTGTGTAAGTATCATATTGGGACTTGGAAGTATTAAAGAAGGCAGTTGACATGCTGGAGGTCGAGCATAGTGGCACTCTGGTCAACCAAAAATACTCTTCAAAGCCTACAGTCGAAGATGCGGTCGACACAGCAGTCGACATTGTAATACCCCAATATTTTGTTGATGTATTAAATCTGGATAATCGAAATATATGAATATTATGTCATATTGGTGGCGGTATGCGTTAAATTATGTTTGGAAAGTATAGGGTTAATACGGAGAACTAATCTAAAGTGTGAGATTTTAAGGAAAAATGCATAACAGTGGAGTTTCGAACGAGTACGGACGACATGCAGATGTGAGGTGGCGTCGGAAAACACACTGAACTTTGCCCCTGTACTTTGGGACAACATGGGGATGAGACTCTGCGTCCTAAACACATTCAGACAACTATACGGACGCTGCAGACAAAGAGGGACCGCGTCCGATTTGAATCTGTACAATTTTGGGACACATTCGGATGACTATACGGACACTGCGGATGAAGAGGGACCTCGTCTGATTTGAATATGTACAATTTTATGACACATTCGGATAAATATGCGGATGATAAATCGTGTTTGAATCTTAATTGCGGATGGAACAGACAACTCATTGGGACACATTATCATCCTAAATGGACTTTTCGGACAGATGCAGAAGAGGTCGCGGACGACTTGACTCGTCTGAATTATATGGAAAATTCGAGAAACCCATTTAAATTTCCTTCTCTCTCTTCCAATTTCATGTCTGGAACAACGAAATCTCCTTCCTCCAAAGCCCTGCTACGACATCTAGTCTATCTTGGAGATGTGGAAGCTTTTCCACGTGGCCTTTGGTGAGTGAACCTCCTCTCCTTGAATCGGGTAATGCAGTCTTCCCTTTCTGTAGCTTATCCCCTGCAGCTACTCAACTCTTTCTCTCTCTGTCGTCTATAAGTGGTAAAGTCCCTGTTTCCGTACTACTTACTTTGGACTTACTCTGGGACTGATCGATTGTGAGGGAGTGTGCTTCGGGTGTGAGTAAATTGTGGTGGAGTGTGTGCTTGGTTGAACCATTAGTGTTGCTCTGAAGAATTTCTATGAGGAATTTTCCACCGTGAAGGTAAGGTTTAATCTTGAGGTTATTGGTCTGATTATGGTTCCTTATTTAGATTTAATTGATAATGAGCATTGAATCTAAATGCTATCTTTGCATAAGCATTATTGGAAGTTTGGAAGGTTTGAGATGTTGGTTGTTGTTGCTTGCACTTTTGCTGTATCTGCTTGTATTTAGTTGCTGGAAAGATTGAGGTAAGGATTAGAATTTTAGTTGGCCAGAAGAGGCCCTACATTATGAGTATTGTGCGTGAATTTGTTGATTGGATGAAAAGTATGATTAGTAGGAATTTATAGTTACTATAATGAAATCTGAACTTGATGAATTTGGAAACTTGGATTGTCAACTGCTTGAGGTCGATGTTACCGTAGTTGTGATTGAATGAGGAGTGTGCACTGATTGATATCTACTTGATATAAATGTTAGTTACTGTCATTTGTGAGTAGTTGTAAGTGTTAATCTTTGAACTTCTGGATTTTGGTGACCTTCTAGATTTTGATAGAGTTAAATCATGCCTAGAGATTTCGTTGGATCTGACCTTGGGGTTCAAACTACTGTTACTATGAATTATAAACTGAACATCGTGGATACGCTAAATGATTTAATTGTTGATTTAAATTTGGAAAATCTGCATGGAACAGTTGAAAAGAGATGAGATTGAAACTTGTCTTTAGTTGAATCTAGACATGCTTTTACCTTGCTCGTATCGATTAATGAACAACTCAAAATTTGTATTGCCTTAATTTAAATGCTCACTCTAAACTTGGATATTTTGATAAATTAATACAGTGCCTTTAATTTGAACTTCCAATTGCAATTGTAGTTAAATTGGTTGTGTTTCTATTGTATGTTGTTTCCTATGATTTATTTTGTGGCATTCATGCATCATCCTAGGTCTTATGAAACTGTTACATGTTGTATGTCATTTTAATATATGTAAATAAACATGTGGGGCTTAGAGAGAATTGGGGATGGTTCTCGGGATGATACCCCTATTGGAGTGCCTACTCCCACGTAGGGGCGGTGAGGTACGGTTAAGTCATGTGGACCTTAAGATTCTCAATTCTTTTGTACTGAAATCCCCAATGCCTTCAACAAAAGTGTATGGGTATAACACGTAGTGACACCCCTATTGGTGTGTTCCCCCTTCGATAATACGGTTAAGTTACGTGATCAATTGACTTACCCATCACCCTGGTTCACATATGAGATACGGATCTCCTCTGTAATGCATCGCATGGTCATACATATCATTTGCATTGCATTTTTGAATTTTGTTTCTTGTTGGGCGTTAGGCTTATTGTTTTCCTCATAATGTAGGTGACTATTACAATGAAGATGACATGCCAGTGGAGGAGGAGGCATTCCGAGATGACCCCTCGTGTTATCAACCGATTTGACCTGTTGGGTGTGGCTCGCATGACTTGGGAATTTGTTGGCATTTTGGTAAAAATGGCATTTTGGTAATTTACTATTAGTAGTTTTTGAATATTAAGAACAATCGTAGTCAGGGACTTTGGTACTCTTGCTAAAACATTTGAAACTATGTTTTGAAAATTTATATTATCTATTATGCATTACTTACTCCGATATACATTTTCTAAATGAATTTCGAATATTGAATAAGTTAAACGAAAAATTTTATATGACATGTTTTTAAAAATAAGGGAAAAATGGTTTTAAATTATCGGGGCGTTATAGATAGGACTGACCGAAAATCAACACAGTGTACTCCCAGAGTTTTAGGTCGAGAATGCAGTCAAGGGATCAGTCTAGTGGACCGACAAAAACTAAATACATATTACTTTGGGAACTTTCGGTTGAGCAAGCGGATGAGGAAGCGGTCGACGAGACCGATTGAAACATAATACAGATTACTCCCAGAGTTTTCGGTCGAGTAACAGTTGACGATGCAGACGACATGATCTACCGAAACTTATCACAAAGAGCATCTTGGTTTTTTGGTCGAGTAACAATGAAAATGGTCAACTGGAAGAGTGCAGAACACACAACAGTTATTTTTTAATGGTCGACCAAGATTTGGTTGACCTATTTTACAAAGCCTATAAATGTAGGACTCTCTAAAGCTCATTGCAATGAACCAGGAATTGAGGCGAAGCTCTGCTGAATTATATAATTAATTCCAAATCATTTATTGAGCTTGTAACCTAACTTTTCTCATCCCTAAACTTTATATTTGCTTTAGGGTGAGTTAAGATTTAGTTTGTTTTTCCATTTCCTCAATTGTACGCAAACGAAAAGGGTGACACCCTACGAATTAGTCAAGTGAAGGGTGACACCTTGTAATAGTCAAGAGAAAAGGGTGACGCCCTGAGAAAGAGTCAACTTGTAACGGTTTGTTTGACACCCGTAAAGTCAAACGTCCTCAATTAGGGCAATTTGGGTGTTTAGGGATCTCTAAGTGAAAACTTTGGAGCACGGACATAGGCCGAGGTTGCTGAACTGCGTGAACAACACCGTTGTCAACTTTCTATCCCTATTTCTTTATATTTGTTATTGCTTTATTTCATATTCGCAATAAATCACTTAGAGTTTAGAAAATCAAATATCGCACGAAAAAGATTATAATGCCAAAATTAAACTGCCACCACAAACCCCCCCCCCCCCCCCCCCCCCCCTCTCTCTCTATAGGCTCACATCGATCCTAGAATTGGTATTAAAGCGGGTTAATTAAAATTTTTGTGCGATATTGTGATTGCTTAGATATATTTGCTTGAATTGTATCTATTGGATTGAGTTTTGTTATTTGAAAATTGTTTACATAATTTTGTTTAAATTGTTTGTTGATAAGTTGCTCAACTAAAAATGGAGTTAAATATGCATGTTGAAGGGCAATCGTTTCATAAGCCTCCATATTTTGACGGTAATGATTATACATAGTGGAAGGCTGGGATGAAAATTTATATTTAATCTATAGATTGTGAAATTTGGAAAATTGTTGAAAAAGGAGCCTTCATTTCGCTTAAATTTGAAAATGGTATAAGTGTTCCAAAATTAGATGACGAATATAATGATAGTGATATGCAAAAAATTGAGCTTGAATTCCAAAGCTATAAATATGTTTTATTGTGCCCTAAACCGTTATGAATTTAATAGAGTACAAAGTTGTGATAGTGCCTATATGATATTTGGAAATTGCTTAAAATTACACATAAGAGCACTAATCAAGTAAAAGAAAATAAATTGAGTATGTTTATCCATGAATATAAATTATTTGAAACCATTAGTTGTATGTTTACTCGTTTTACTAACCTTACCAATAGATTGATAGTACTTGGTAGAATCTATCCCAACGAATAGTTGGTTAGGAAAATTCTTAGGTTTCTACCAAGGAAATGGCAACCAAAGGTGAAGGCGATCCAAAAGGCATGTCATCTCAAGGCTTTACCGATGGAAGAACTCATTGGTTCCCTAATGACGCACGAGATCACGTTAATGAGCAACGAGGAGGAAGAACAAAAGGAGAAGAGAATCTTCAAACCAAAGAACATAGCCTTCAAAGCCTCCTCAAGCACTCAAGATGAATCTGAGGAACAAGTTGAATCCAAGAATGTAGACGAATCCGAGGGAGAAGATTTAAAGTTTATTACTCAAAAGTTCATGAAATACCTTCAACGGAAGAAAGAAAAAGAAAAGAAGGTAATAGTTTGCTTTGGGTGTGGAAAACTCAGACATACCTCAACTGAGTGTCTCGAGGCGAAGAAGAAGTCCAAAGCCTCAAAGAAGAAAGTGTTTAAAGCCACGTGGGATAATAGCAATAAGGATTCCTCTTCCGTGATTGAAGAAGTATCTCATATTTGCTTCAAGGCCAATGAGGAAAAGGTACACAATTTTTCTAGTGATTCGGATAATTATATTTATGATAATGAATTGCTAGATATTTTTAATGAGTTATTTGATCATTTTAATATGCTTAAATGTAAATATAACTTATTGAAAAAGGAGAAAAACAATTTGATTGAGAAGCATATTGATTTGGTAAAATCTCTTGAGAATTAAATTGTTGAGATAAAAAGTATGAATGATAATTTGCTTCCTACAAAAAAATCACTAGAGGATATTATTTGTTAATTGAATGCTAAAAAAAGTTATTTGAATTCTATTGTGTTGTAATTTACAAATGGTAGCAAAAATTTTAATATGTTTTTAGGAAAGCAAATGATTATGTTTGATAAAGCGGGTATTGGCTATAAATCTTTTGCTAAAAAGAAAAATTATAATAATTTCTTTGTATGTCCATCTATTTGTAACTCTTATAATTGTATTTGGCATAAATCTTTTGTTTGTCCTTTGAGCTTGAATGCTAAATTGAAATCTAATTTAGGCTCTAAATTTGTATGGGTTCCTAAAGGAACCAAACCTATAACAAATTGACCAAAAAAGATTTAGATACCAAATTGATTTTTGTTGTAAATTGGAGGTTCTCCCAAGGAGATTAAAGGAGATGGGTAATTAAATATCCAAAACAAAGAGGGAGAAATCTCAAGGATGTGCCTCCAATACAATAAAGATGAGAATGCATTGGTGAAGGTACACAATAGGATTTTTTTTGGGTATCTTACTTTTGAATAGGTTTACTTCTTTTCTTTTGAATTGAATTATATGCATATAGGATAAAGATTTTATCCTCTTAGTTAACATTGATTTTTTAATTGCATATTCTTTTAGTATCATTGAGCTAAATTCTTTTTATATCTTCAATTGGTATCTTTGAGTTTAAATTTTTTTAAACCAACTTTTGGCATCATTGGTTTATCTTTCCTTAATTGATTTTTTTAAACCTCAAATTGTAAAACCCGAGAATTTTCAAGGTGATAAATTTTTCGCGTTAAAATTGGTCATAACGTTGAAAGATTGACTCGAATTGTCACGTAGCGGCCATGTGTGAAATGTTAGTCAATTGGTCAAATCGGTGAAATTGAAAATTCTTGAATGGAAAATTTTATTTAAGAAATGAAATTGGAGGTATAAACAAAATTATTGGACGACATTTGAAATAAGTCGGGATTTAGAATAAGTTCTATGGTATAATATTATATAGTTGAATGAGTTATTGAATTAAATAAAATGAAGGAATTAAGGGATAAATTTAATAAGTGAAATGAAGAGATGAAATGAGGGGGAAAGAAAATGGTGTGGCGGCAGATTAGAAAGAAAAAGGGGTAAGGTTGGAAGAAAAAGGGAAAAAGGGAGAGGAGTTGGCAGCTCAAGACCGTGAAGGGAAAATAGGGTTTTTATTCTTTCTCCCTTCATTTTTGCCCTGTTCTTCTTCAGCCGACAAAGGAGATTTGTGAGGGAGAGAAAGAGGCCACTCGGCCGAGAATAGAAATCGCGAGGAGACGACGTCCGACCAGGCGACGACTTCCGAGCGAGCTTCGTGCGGAGGCGGAGGTGGAGGCGGTGGCGACGGATTCTGTCCGAGCGGGAGCCGGCGACGGAGTGAACGAACGGCGACTCCGACTGTGGAGAAACGGTGAAGCCGACCATGGAGCTCCGCCTTAGGGATTCTCCTCCGATTTTGAGACTCCGGTGAGTAATGCAGAGTCTGTTTATTCTTTGGATGGGAAGTGCCACTATCTTTGACTGATAATTTCGGAATTTATTCAGTGTTAGTTCTGTGAAGAGGAAAATCTGTCTGGCCATCGATCAACCGAACAGTGGAGCTGCATTCATTCTTCGGTTAGGGTGAGATTTCTGTGCGTTATTGGATTTCTCTGTGTTTTTTGACTGCTCTTTTGGATAGAAATGCCGATAGTTCATTTTGAGTTTGCTGCTCTGTTGGAATTCTGTGTTTTGAATTTCTGTTACTGGACTGATTGTTTTGGATAAGAGGAAAGTGCCGATAAACCATACCCTTGTTTACCCGATTCTTGACTGCTGAGATTGGCCCTGTTTTGATATTGGGTATCTGTCGGGGTTTTCTATTTTGAATGTTACTATTGTTGGAAATTGTAGTGAGTTGGGTTCTCTGTTAGTTTGGTTTCCACTGATGAAGATTACATCCTGTTGTTTTGGATTTACTCATCACTTATGTTATTCAATATGTAGATAAGAAATTGATGTAGGTCTTGTTTGTTTTTCTTCAACTGGTCATGATAGATGTAACTTGTTGTGAAATGATCCTGTTCCTTTGGTGTTCCACTAAAGTGGTGGTTTATGTGCTGTAAACGATTTCTTGCCTGTAAGATGAACTACATGAATATGAGAGTTGTTATGTTGGGAAATTATGGTTTGAATATAGTAGAGAATTATAACTTCAAGGTGATGTGAATATGAATATCAATGATGTCTGCCCTTAGATAGAATTAGAAAGATTCGAAGAGTTTAATTTGGTTTGTTGCTGTCTTGGATTATGGAGTCTAATTGTAGTTGGAAACTGTAGGGGTGTTCAAAACCGAACCGAACCAAACCGTGAACACCCCTAGGAGAATGGGTTTGGGAGATAAATATTGAGGATTTTTGCTTCAATTGCTGCAGCTAACTTATACTTGGCTAACAATGAGTTAAGAGTCTTGTTGTGGTTATTGAGAATAGAGGTTAAGCTTAAATTCGGTATAGGATATTCCATCATTTCTCAGCATATATTTATGAGATTTTTCTATATGTGACGTATTGTAGGCTCGGATGGGTTTGAGAACTTCGAGCCGACACATGAGATAGTTGCTCCTTCGCGTGCGAGGAAGGACCGCCATCGAGGTAGGGGCTTTATACTTAGTTGCTTGCATCGCATTGCATAGTTTTCAAAATAAAACCCTATTTTGTGGAATACCACACATGAAAAACCTGATGGGGACTGTTCGACAGCACGTCAGCTTTTTATATTATATATGTACGAAAGTTTTACACGTTTACTTTCGTGCATCTGATTTCATTGTGTGATATACTGGATACTATTACGGGATTGATAGATCCTCTTGGCACTTTGAACGGTCCGGGCGTCAAAGTATCAGGAGGCTATCCCCGGTACATCTCCTGCTGCGTGGAGATGGTTTGTTTGCGCGCTGTGTGAAAAACCTGATCAGGGTATACCACAGGTGTGTCGTTGACGGAATTTGCTCATGACACCCTGGAATCACGGGTGTGTCGTTGACGGAATTTGCTCATGACACCCCGGAAGGCGGGTCGGGTCTACGGACCGCCGTCATTTGTATTATATATATATATATATATCACGGGCGAGTCGTTGACGGAATTTGCTCATGACTCCCCGGAAGACGGGTCGGGTCTACGGACCGCCGTCATTTTTCTTCCTCCTGACTCATGAGGTGTTGCTTACGCTAAAGGCCGCCTTTCTGTGTATTTGTTCGGAGGAATCCATGAGTGACCCTCCTTTTTCACGGACTACGATTTCCGGTATAAAACACGACGAGAGTATTTTAACATATAGTTGTCTGTGTATACAACCATGTTTTATTATAAACCTCGTCGGAGGCCTTGGGCCTAATTCCTTGAGACAAAAAGGATTTAAATGTTTTATTAAAATGAGCACGTTTTCCCGAAACTCATGGTTTTCAAGAAAAGGTAAAACAAGTTTTACATATGCATAGTATTTAGTATAAATTCCATACTGAGCTAGTCACTCACCCCAATCGACTTATTTTTCCCAGGTTAGAGTTTTGGTTGAAGGTTCTGTTCTACTTACTTTATTTCATTTCCTTAACTGAACTTTATTTCCTGGTAAGCCACCTTGGATGATTGTAAAAATACTTAACTTGGTTATTGGATTCTTTTTTGGATTGTATGCACAGTATTTATTTGGACTCTTAAGTTTATTATTTTTACAATATTAAATGTTCTCGCAATCACTAAATGGACCGTGGCCTATCACATGTGGGTCACGGCTGGGTATTTATACAAGTCTTCCGCAACAATTTAACTAGCCTTGGGCTGGGCGACCGGGTCTTCTACGAAGATTGGGTCGTTTGGCTCGGCGTTTCTGTTCAGCCCCCTTCCGGGTCGTGACACAAATTATGTTAATCCAACAAATGGTATAATAATTTGTATATATTAATTGATTGTTGGTATTTGATTTTGATGACTTGGATTCCCTTACCTCGAAATTAATGCTGCAGAAAAATCCTTTGAACAAACAATCCCTAATTTCCTCCAGTAATTCATAAATTTTCTTGAGGAGAAACACTTCGCCAACAATCGGTCAAAGAAATCCAAAATCAAAATAGGGTTTCACCCCTTCCACCACCTTTTTCATATAATCGTTCGATTGTGGGATCCCCACTAGCCATAACTCCGCTAAAATCGTGCCCCGTCACGACCTCGTGAAGTCGTTTCCCAATAGGTGCGCAAGGAGCTAGAAGCATGGCTTCCATCCTCTCCTCAATTTTTTTTTTAAATCCAACAACTAAGGATCGACTAAATACCCTACACGTCCTCACATTTGCACAATACGCAAACTGGCGACGTTTTCAATCTTTCTCCAATTCTAAATTAAATTAAATTAATAAAACCTAATTTTCCTTATTTTGTTAAACTTCCAATTAAATTATTTAACTACCCAATTAACATCTAAATTGCAATTCTTAAATATCCCAAACATACAATGTACCATGTGACTCCAAAATATTCATTCCATTGAAATTCATTCGTTGCAATACATTGCTAAAATAGATGAACGAAAATTTGGGTGTTACATACAGCCTTTCTTCAATCCCTTATGTCTTAAATTATGTTTCTATCTTTCTTACATGAAAAACTTATGCATGTAAATCGTTTTCATTCTTTTCTTGAAAAACATGATACATGCAACATACATGACACATAAACTACCATGCATGAACATAATAGTAAACATATTTTTAATAGTATCATCATGCATAGAAACAATCAAGTCATCATCACATATTTCAAAAAAAGAATCATATTAACATGGAAGTAGTAAAGTCATCATTATGTATCTCACACAAAGGATCATATTAACATGGAAGCAATCAAGTCATCGCTACATATCTCAAACAAAGGATCATGAAAATAGTCAAGTCGTCATCACAAGGAATCATATTTACAGTCAATAAAACATACTCTTGATCACACAACCGTAGGTAACATAGAAAGAACAGTTATCATAACATAAAATACCCTAGCGTCTTTGTAACAACCCGATCCTAACCTTTACGTTAAATGATGTAATCAAACTTTGGAGGAAAGAATTGGCGAAATACATGTATTTACATCGTCTCTATACGCGTTAATTTATGACTTGTAATTTCGTGAAGAAATCAATTCGGATAAAAACTTCGTCAAAAACGCAAAGGAATTGGACTGTTGAACCATTAGGACGCATACGGACGCCTTTTCGGATGAGAAGTGTCGTCTGCAAAACACATGGAACATCGCCTAGGCCTTGGGGACGACTTCAGACGCAATCCGGCGTCCTAATCTCACTATGCTGAGGAGTTTCAGACACAAGACGCGGACGATGCGGATGAGACAAGATGCATCCACATCGAATCTATTTAAGTCTTGAGACTTTAGGACGATTGCGGACTTCTGCGAATGAAGAGGTGAGTCGTCCGAATTGAATCTGTCCAGTTCCTAGACACATACGGATGATGCATGCGAATGATGCGAACGAGGACTAGCGTCCGGACCTGGCCTGCGGATGGTTCGGACAAATGTGAGAACGCCGATTTCCATCTGAAGTCAGGTTTTGGTCTTGTAGACGGGAATAAGTCATCCGCACTCGTCCGAATCATCGCAGAACTGCGAAGACAGAGATTTAAATCAGAACGAAAAGGATGCCCAACCAATAAAATCACGGCCTCGCGAAATACATGTATTTACATCGTCTCTATACGCGTTAATTTATGACTTGTAATTTCGTGAAGAAATCAATTCGGATAAAAACTTCGTCAAAAACGCAAAGGAATTGGACTGTTGAACCATTAGGACTCATACGGATGCCTTTTTGGATGAGAAGTGTCGTCTGTAAAACACATGGAACATCGCCTAGGCCTTGGGGATGACTTCAGACGCAATCCGGCAACCTAATCTCACTATGCTGAGGAGTTTCGGACATAAGACGCGGACAATGCGGATGAGACAAGATGAGTCCGCATCGAATCTGTTTAAGTCTTGAGACTTTAGGACGATTGTGGACTTCTGCGGACGAAGAGGTGAGTCGTCCGAATTGAATCTGTCCAGTTCCTAGACACATTCGGACGATGCATGCGAATGATGCGAATGAGGACTGGCGTTCGGACCTGGCCTGCGGACGGTTCGGACAAATGTGAGAACGCCGATTTCCATCCGAAGTCAGGTTTTGGTCTTGCAGACGGGAATAAGTCATCCGCACTTGTCCGAATCATCGCAGAACTGCAAAGACAGAGATTTAAATCAGAACGAAAAGGATGCCCAACCAATAAAATCACGGCCTCTCGACACAAAATCGCACGTCAATGGCCGACCAACAGGGATTTGTTCACTGTTGTCTCTCTGTCACAGTACGATTTGTTCCCCCCCCCCCCCCCAGGTGAGCCCTATTTCTTCAGCTCTCACCTTCTTCTCCTTCCTTGTTCTTCCTGGAGAAAGTCTAGAGAGTTGCTGCTTGGAAGGAGAGTGCTGTGTTTGTAAAGGAAACGCCAGTGAAGGTAAGGATATGGGTGTGTTATTGGCTTGAGGAAGCCCTACACCCAAGTAAAAGTGTGTGTGAGTGATTGTTTGCTGTAGAGACTATGTAGTTGTGGTTGCTTTAAGTTGCTGTATAGATGTTTATTGTATTTGTTGTCTTAACTCTCACGTTCCTTTTTAGATGCTCTACTAGTCGTTGTGTTTTACTTGTGTTAAATACTTATATGGAAGTGTTGAAACAAAAAGAAATTGTTTAAGGTATAAATGAATGACTAATGAATTCTTATTGTTGTTAAGAATGATGATTTCCTTTGTTAATGATCTTTCACTCGATAGCCTTGTGTGTATGGTTTATTTAGCATATTCTCGTTGTTTCATTTCTTTATGGTTCGATGTTAGGAAAGCATGATCATTATTATCATTTTTGCCATCCTTACAACTAGTATCACCTAGGAAGTAAGCTTTCGTTACTCATGTTCATTGTTGTAGATTTTAGTTACTAGATACCAAGTCTTTGTTTTTCCGTCTTCGTTGATGTTTACTGCCCACTAAGCTCGTTATGGAACCTGTTTCGTAGCCTTGTTTCGCTGCTTCGATATTGTCACTAGTATTTAGCATGTCTAATGTTTATTGTTGCTATATATATATTCCTTGTGAAGCACGTTTCGTTATCCTCCCTTCGATATTTTACTGCTGTATATTAGTCACTTAGAAACATGTCCTATCTTTCCATATCGTCACTTAAAGCGTTGTTGTTCATCGTCAATTTGGAAGCATGTTTTCGCCGTTCATTCCATCGTTTATTTTCACTACGAAAATAGTTAACTCATGAGTATGCTTCACTGTCCTGTTTTCATTGTTGCTACCGACTAATACTAATATTGAAGCATGATTCGTCGCTTGTTTTGATATGTTATTCACTGCAGTACTGGTTTAAAAAAAGCACGTTTAGTTCCTGTTATTGCCGTTTCCATTCAGTTGTTGAAAAGCATATCTGTCCTCATTCATTTGACATTATTCAATGTCTTTAGTCATTCAAGAGCATGATTCGTTGTTTTACTTTCGTTGTTATCGTATGTTGCTCACTGTGGTTTAATAACATGATTTAGTTTAATAGCATGATTTCATTTAATAGCATGATCTTACTTGATAGCATGACTTCATTTAGTAGCATGACTTCGTTTAATTAACCTGATTTTATTTAATAGCATGATTTCATTTAATAGCATGATTTTACTTGATAGCATGATTTCATTTAGTAGCATGACTTCGTTTAATTAACCTGATTTTATTTAGTAGCATGATTTCGTTTAAATAACATAATTTCTACTTAATAGCATGATTTTGTTCAATGCCATAATTTTGTTTGATAGTATAATTTCATTTAATAGCATGATTTCGTATAATAGCTTGTAGACTGAGCCTCTTTATTTGAGATCAATGACAAAGCATGTTTTGATATTCCACTGTTTCTTAAGCATAGTTAAGTTTTTGTGTATTGGATGATTATGCTTAGTTAATTTTAATTTAATCTTTGGCATGATACCATAGTATTCTATACCTTGTTCTCCTTATGTGAGATGTTATGCTATTTTCTTGAAAATTTCTTAAAGTATTGTTGTTTGATATCTCTATATATATGTGCTAGGCAAAGTAGAAGTGTCCTCATACAATTACGATAATAGGAACAACTAGGGGGTACCACTTTGGGATGGTACCCATACGCCTTGAGTGAGGAAAAATACGTAAAAAAAGACAAAGAGGAATGAAGGGAGCTGGGAGATAGGGGGGGCGGATAAGTTTGGATTAGTTAGGTGGACAGGAATTAAAAATGATGTTACCTTTCTATTGACGGGATTGTGAAACTGTCTACCCTAGGTAACTAAAGCCGACAAAAATCTACTCTCCTGCCACGGACTCTTCCAATTTCCATCTCGATGCACGAGTAACGAACGAAATACGTAAGAAAAGATTGGTCTGGGTGGCTCCCGTTCCAAGACAAACCAAAGAGAGTCATAAGCATTTGTATTCTCCATTTCCTTACCGAGTGTAAGCTCACGCCCTTACTTGTGGTGTAGGTAACGAAGTGATTATTCCAGGAGTTGTAGAAGAGGTCATTCTAGTGGAGCCTGTGGTAGATCCGATAGAGACGCAAATGGAGTAGTAGTGTGACACTAAGTAATGAAGAAGAAGAAAGTTGTAAGGGCCTAACATCGAATTGTTTTCTTTTTACGAACGTTAATTTTCCCTTACTTGCCCTTACTTAAAATACTATTCGAAATATTATGTAGGCCTTATTTGGTAACTCAAAACCTTGGATCTTAAATTAAGTTTTCAATGTCGTTTTCTGCTAAACTGTTAATCATAGTCCCTTGTTTTCATGAATGGAATTTCATTTTTAGTTATGCTTCCACGACTTTTATAGATAAATTTTTATATCGCTTTCGCAAAACGTAGACAATAGTTCTTCACTATTTAATGAATGGTAAAATGAGCTTTTGTTAACGATCGTATTTTGGCACTCTGATAACCTTTTACAAAAGATTTGTTTAAAAAGAAAGATTTGACTCCGAACTTGTTGTTTTAGTAATAATAATAATGTGTTTTTAAAACGGTTAAGAATCCAGGTCGTTACAATCTTTGTGATGTAGGCCAAAGGTCAAACATATTCAACATCACTTACCTAGATTTCTTAATTGACATGTACCTGTTCTAATCTTCCTTTAATGTTGGACTTCCCTTAAGACAAACAACAGTAGATTAACAATAAAATAACTTGAACATTATGTAGCTTAAAACAATATCAAACCTTAAAGTGGCAACCTACCTGTAGAAAATGGGAGAGAGAGAAACTTCTACGCCTTGAAGTTCTCGGGGGCTAAGAGTATCAACCCAACACACTTATTAATAGAGTTAAAACCAAAAAGTTTTGTGGAATAAAATCCCACAAAATCACTTCTAAACTTAATCTTTTCCTAAATAGTTTAAGAGTTAAATCATGGCTCGCAAGTTTCTAGAAAACTTCCATAATTTAAACCTACCAGGATTACAATGAAAACGCAAACAGCCGCAGCAGTCGCCCGCAATAACCCCCACAACCAATGGCCAATAAACATGTCAACCATAGAACTCATATTCGCAATCGCGAAAGCAACTGCGGACGTGAATACTTTCGCGGAAGCTAACGCTACTGCGGGAACCCCAATCAAAAGGCTCATCGTCATTCACGTGTACTAATCTATCGCTAAAACCAAACTGCGGACGCTTATGCTCCAACGGACTGTGAACTCATTAAATCTAACGATGAAATTTCTGACACATAAAACACTGTCACGGACATGAATGCAACTGCATAAACACGTTATACGCTAAAACGACGACATTTCAAACTTACTTAACGCTCGAAAGATATCTTCCCTTTCCACGGAAGAATCTTTTCCTAATCCAACGGCTCACATTTCTTACCATAAACCTGATCTAACGGCTCAACATTCTTCTGCACCCAACCGACATCCAATGCTCCTGCGAAAGAATCTTTCATAAATCTAACGGTCTCCGTTCCTTCCACTACTCAAATCCTATGGTCTAGAACTCTCCTGCACTAAAACGGCATCATGTTCCCCCGCAAGCACCTTTTTCTCAAATCCAATGATCCACGTTTCTTCCGCTAAACTGATTCAATAGTCCAACGTCCTCCTGTATCAAATACTTCAGTGGAGCATCTTTCTCTAATATGAATGATTTCAGCCATTCCTAAGCTTCATCCAACGGCTCTTAAAGCCTCTGATCCTTCTACGCTATATTTTCTTAGTTTCCAAAATTAATTTATAAAGTTATCAATTAAATATTTTCCTTAACAGTATTACTTCATAATATTCTTTATTAATTCTATTAATTCAGTTTTGCTAATTCCTTCATATTTCTTATTTTATTTTATTACTTATAAAATAAATTGTTTACTTAATCTTTCCTAATTTCTTAATAATTTCTTATTTTATTTTATTACCCATAAAATAAAATTATTTATCCATCTTAATTTCTTCATAATTTCTATTTTATTTTATAACTATAAAATAAAATTCTTTATTTAATCTTTCCTAATTCCAATAATTCTACCATTTTTATTTCTTCATTAAAATTCTTCAATTAATAATAATTAATCTATTAAATTATAAATTATCGTTAAACTATTTGTGAAAATTTAGGGTATTACAGACCCTTCTCTGCCCACAGTCGACCAGTCCAGTCAACCACAACTTACATGCAGTTCACCGCGAACCAGCCTGAACCCCCTGAAACTATCAGCCTTTTATGTAGTCGACCAGGCACAACCAGAGGCCAATCAAAGCAACCTTCTAGCGTAATTTCCACAATGAAAACGTGTTGTTTCCTTCATTTTTTCCTCCAATCGGCTAATAGTCCTAGACAAACTCTAAATTTACCTATATATCCTAGAAATAACTCACTAATTCAAGTTTCCAAACTTCAATCCAATGTCAACTTATACCCAAAATTTTAAACACAAAAACAGAGAGATTAAATGTTTTACCAATGAAATGTCTTCACAAATGTTAGAGATCTCGACGTTGCGAACTTAAAATCAAAGCTCAAATCTTCAATCACCCAAATCGATCTCTCTCCCTCTCTCCCTCTTCTTTTGTCTCACAGCCGAATGGAAAGAGAGGAAACCTTCCTTCCTTTTAATAAGTTTTATTTTTTTAAACATATTTAATTTAATATAATATAATATATAATAAACTATATATATTAAATCAATCCACTTAAATACTTAGTTCCACAAAATCCAAACTCTTCAATTTATTTACCATTTGGTGACACACAAATTCATTGATTTGACCATTTTACTAAAAATTCACACGTGTCAACAATGAGAAAAAAACAGGTTAGCACAAACACCTTGACCAAACTAATATGTGAAAAATTTACACGTGGAATGTGATATTACAAAACTTGGGATTTTTACAATATTTAATCGAACAAATGGTGTTCCAGAAAGGATGATGAATAACTAATTTACTTCACATGAAATGATTGAGAATCAATTATAATATTCTCTAAAATAAATGGCTTTTCAAGAAAAAAAATTATGTGTCCACCATCAATAAGGCACATATTAGATGGATATAAATATCATGAGTTGTCTTGTAATAAAACCTATTGTTACTAATACTTACTTCTGGGCTCCTTTCATAACCCGAGCTCAAAGAAAGAAAAGATAAGAGGTCCCTATGGAGAATGTGGGCAAAAAAGATCTTTGTGGTTGAAGTTAACGAAACAAATAAGAAATCTTTGATAGGTGGTGGACTGACATGTGGTTTAGACCTATACATGTTCTAGATGCTTACCCGAACATATTGTAAAAAATAACATATATTAGATGACTCAGAGTCAAGGCCACTATTCATGATTGGTATGCCCCACACAACTTATTTTCCAAATGATTATCCTACAAGTGACTAGAGCATAAACGGAAATGGGATCATTTGAATTCACTGAGGTTGTGTGAGCCAGAAATTTTAACATTCTTGGTTCCTAACTTTCGATCCATCAGTGAAAAGAAATTTAGGTTTTTGATGTTTTTTTAAATTTTCTTGTATAGGTGTATTACAAGAGTTCTATTGTGGTCATTTTATTGGGTTGTAGAGGTTTGCAAGATGGGAGTTGGTACATACATGTAGCAGTTGTAGCATTGAATGAAACTAGAACATGTTTTTTATTCCATAGAGCAATAGATCGAGTTGGATCCACATTGAATGACCATGTAAACGCTTGTAGTGTAGGCACAAGAAAGCAGTCAAAAAGCTTCTCAAAGATATTCTATTGACGTTTTAGAGATGAATCCCAATTCAATCAAGTTATGCCTCATTAGTTTGTTCAACAAGAAGAACAACAAATGGGATTATGATTAATTGGTTAATAGATGAGCAACTTGTACAATGATCATTTGGGAGATATGGAACACAACACACAAGAATGAACTTTTATGTGGTCGATACTCCCACCCATCAAGCTCAACTCTACCAAATTTAGAGGGAAAACAACCTATGATTCTTTTGTTTCTTAAAGATAATGAATAAGGCCTAATGACCATTAAATAAAGGAACGTATGAAGGTCAATAGACAAGGGGGAAGGGCATACAAAAGACAAGCAAGTTTTCCCATGCCATTTACCTTTTCATTAATCTATCTAGTAGATCTGGCTCATTTGATGGAGCTCATCAGTAAGGATGGGATCCCTCTTGTGACACCCCAAAGGGGACCCGAGACAGAACAGGAAATGATCATGCCCAAAAGAACCGAATCGTCCGACCCATCTCTTAAATCCAAATTTTCATAAGCAACAGAAACATAATAGAATTTAAACTTACATGTCAAACCCATAATAAAGGTCCATAAGTGACTAAACGATGATAGTGTGAATAAAATAAGTTTAACTAAGAAATTAAACTAAAACAATACTAAGCAAACAAACCTCACTAAAATATCTTTAGTCTCTTAAATAAAGTAGAAAAATAACTAAATTTTGGAAACTCCAAATTCTACTCTTCAGGTGGCAATGAGGGACTACTCTGATTAATTCCTGCAAAATAAAGTCAAATTTGAGGTGAGTCGACTAAACTCAATAGGGATTAAATCTTATATTCAACTTTTATATCATACGAATCATATGTAGGATTTCAATTTCTTATTTTTCACAATTTAATATAAAAAGAACAAAAGTGAACAATATAATAATTAACTACACAATGTCGATATCCAGGCAATCGCAATAGTCACACAGACCCTGATCAGGTTTAGGATTTTGTGCCTAGAGACACGTCACATATAGCTGTCTCATTACTCTAGTTAACAATAACAGTACATAAATGAAAAATTAAACACAACGAACTAAACAATGAATCAACATGTCTAAATTAAAACAAGATTAGACATTTTATAGTTTAATATGTTAAACATAAGATAACCCCTACCTCAAAAATTGAGCATATCAATACTAAGCCCAAAGAAATCCCATAACTGACAAATCTGAAAACTGTCTAAGTCTCGGGACTAACACTAATAATTTCTAACAATTAGGATTTGAAAATTTATAATTTATTATTTAAATTTTATAGTCAAGTGCAATCGATCCATATAAATTGATTCAACAATTTAAGCCCAGCAGTATTGGCCCAATACTACTAGACCAACAGATCTGGCCGAACAAATCTAACCCAACATTGGTCTAGCCCAACACTAATTTGGCCCAACATTGATATGACCCAACATTGGTCTGGCCCAACATTGATATGGCCCAACTTTTATCTGACCCAACATTGATCTGACCCACAGACCAAATCAACGTTGGCTGAGGCTTGGAATTCTCCAAGTTGCAACCTTCATCCATCATCAACCAATGACAAAATTCTATCACAGGTTGGCCAAACGGATGGAGGCTCCATTCTTCCGCAAACCATTTTTTTTTATCAATACAAACTAATGATTTACTGTACAAAAAAATTCTCACCAAAACAGCCAACAATTTAGAAACTTCAGAAGAGCAAAGAATCAAACTTTTTATACCTTGAAGAATCTCTTTACTGCCTAAAGCCTCACCGGAGTCAGACGCACAAAATAATATCCAAACTTCAACCTTTGGAACAATCACATTCATTAAAATTTGTTTTATGAAGTGGCAAAACAAAAATTTGAGGAAAGAATTTAACTTACTTGTCAATGACCAAGTTCTTGAACTACTAGACAAAACCAAATCCTTTATATCCAACCCTCGTTGGAAAAAGCCTTCCAAGACCCATGCTACATCCTTTACCTTAGAGAAACAATCTTCCATTAACAGGGTACACCGAGGATAAAACAAAAATCATGGATTGAGAATAACTTACCTCGGCTCGGATGATTTGCAAACCGAGAGAACCTCCTACACTGGTATGGCTCGATAGAGAAGAGATGACGAAGAGGAAAAAGAAATCTCTCAATGGAAGAAGTGGGGATCAACTTCCCCTCCCTGATCGCTGAAATGGGGGAAGTTTCCCATGCAATTTTTGCAACAACTCCCCTAAAAGGGGAGTTTTAAAAATCTTATATATATATATATATTATTTTTTTCTGAACTAGGTCGAGTGTAATACCCCAATAATATTTCCCCGTGTATATAATGTAATGAATTTTGGAATAATTAACGTGTTATAATGCAGGGCGATATATTGTTGATTAATGCCGTATATCTATGGGAAAATATTATGGAGTGATTAAAATATTAAAGTTTTGGAAGAAAATGGGTACATTTTGCTTTTCGGTCGACGCGCAAATTTGGTGTTGCGTTCGAAAATTGTTGTGACTTGTCCCTTGCATTTTGGGACGAGGCTGGGTTGACATTTCAGGTCCAAAATTGTACTTCATCTGCAATATGAGTTTTCGGACGAGTCGGGACACATGCGAATGAATGTGGTCGGGTAACGTTTGAATCTGTCCAATTTGATCAACTTTTTGGTCAAATGTGATTAAAGGCACAGACGCCTTCCCAAGACTAAAATTGCAATTCTGAAGAAGAAAATAATGGATTGAACCTATTTGGTTTGGCTCAGTCTGAAAATTAATGAGTACACGGTTTTTATTTAAAGGAGAAAAAGAAATTGGATCAATGGGAATTAAAAATGTGAAAATAATGAGAAGGGAGAGAATTTAAGATGAATGAAGAAATGAGAATTAAAATGTAAGGGGATAGGCTGAACCGGTTCCTCGTGAAGCGGTCCACTGTGTAAAAAGAAAACAAACGAGCCGCGGCCATTTGTTCTAGAGAAGCTGTGAACCTGAGAGGAGAAAGAGAGGAGAGGCGACAAAGGAGCTCTAGAGGAGGTCTCGAGCGATCCTCTCCCGCAATGCAAAAAGGAGTGCGTCACGGTTGGCTCGGTCCAGCGAGCAGCTGGCGACGAGCGGTTTCGGGTGTCAAGTTGTGGGGATTCTAGGGCTCGGGCATCAGACTTAAGTCATCAATGCGGCGTCAGGTCGAGGTGCGCTCCTATGCTCTATAAATTTTGGGTAGCTGGTGATGCTCGGCGGCGATGGAATGGTAACGGCGAGGAGGATTGGCCTCGGGGTGGCTACGATTTCCAGCCTCGGATTGAAGGGTAGGAGCTACCGGTTCGTGAAGAACAGCTGGGGCAGCTTGCTGTTTGGTTTGAACCGGTCCTTGATGGTTCTTGGTCTGGAAAAGACGACAGCTTAGACATGCGAAGGGAATGATGAAGGCAAGGTATGGCTTGGCGGTAAGGCGTGGGTGGCCGAGGCATGGTGAGGAGTGCCTCTCTAGTGAATTGAAAGGCAGAAGAAAGGGGAAGGTTGGCAGAGAAATGCTCTTGGGTGAGCTGCGCTGAGAGAGATGGAGTGAGGGCAGAGAGCTTCTAGGGAAAAGAAGAAGGAAAGTTGAGAAAGACAGAGTGTGAGGGATGAGCAGGTTGTGGTCTCGAGTGTGAGCTTCAGTCAACAATGTGTAGCTAGGCGTGGGAGCCCCCTGTTCTTAGGTCTCCTGGTTCGTCTCGGGCTTCCTTTAGATAAATGAATCCTTCTCTGTTAGTTGTTGGTCTGAAGCATGTTAAGGGTAGATATTATGGATGGATTGTTGGACGTAGGAAAATGTTAAATTGATATTCTGAATCAACCTGTTGATGCTTGAATATATATATATATATATATATATATATATGGAAATGCTCTATTGTTTGGATTAGTATTCTATGAACACTCTATGATGGACATTATAGATCATCTATTTTGGTATTGTTCAATGTTGAAGCATGAATATGTTGGATTTAGTCTTGGGTTGCGGAATTGCACTCTGTTGGTTCCTGTTGGATAAATATTATATTGCATCTTTATGTGCACAGTTTGTTAATTGGTTAGAAAATAGATATTGAGTTTGGATTATGAAATGCTATCAAGTGATGAATAAAGATTAAGAGTATAGATAATGGTGAAGTTGTTAAGTCGAGAATGTTAGAATTAATAAGTGTTATGTTCCGTTTTGGGATGTCAAAGGGGTTCCTAAAATTACTATGTAATTAAGGATAGAAAAAGAATGAAATTAATAAGTTGTAATTATTAATAAGTAAATGTTTTTAATTATGAAAGTATTGAAAAGGAGAAGAACGATAAAGATTAAGTGCTAATACGCATTAACGCTTCGAGGTAAGAAATGGGTAAAGTCGTTGGCAAGTGGAGGCCCTACACCATAAGCAGTGTCTTTCCTTTGATTGTTTGTTAGTGTTTATGCTATGCTGTCTTATTTATCATGCCTATGATGTTTGCACGTTATTAATTTAATTTCTAAGTATGTTTAGGATGTTAGCATGTCGTTATTGTTTCCTTTAAACTGTCAAGCAAGTCTATATTATTATTATTTCCTCTAAACTGCCAAGCATGTCTATATTGTTATTATTTCCTTTAAATTTCCAAGCATGTCTATATTTTTACTGTTTCTTTTAAATTGCCAAGCATGCCTATATTGTTGTTGTTTCCTATAAATTGTCAAGCATGCCTATATTGTTATTGTTTCTTTTAAATTGTCAAGCATGTTTTAAAGTATATTGCCATGTATAGTATGTTAGTAGATTTTCCATGTTCATGTTTTTATATTATTGTGATTACTGCTTCATATCTCATGCTTTTATATTGTTCATTACTATTTCTCAGAAACAAGTAGGAATGCCACACTTGGGTGGATATTCATATGCATTGACCTGAGGAAAATGGATAAAGAAAATAAATTAATGAAAAAGGGGACTTGGAGGATGCAGAAGTAGTTTGGATCTAATCAGGTAGACAGGAAGAATTATACCCTTCCCTTATTGGGTTTCGAGAGAACTATGTCTTTTCCTTGTCGGGTTGCGAGAGAGTGTCTACCCTAGGTGGTTAGAAGCCGACAAGAGACCACTCTCTCCGCCATGGATCCTCTAATCTCCTAGCTTGATGTACGAGTAATGTATGTAACGTAAAGAAAAGAATAGTTTGGTCGGATACCATTCTGACATAATGAGTTATAGGCATACATCATATTGCATAACTCATTTCTTACTGGGCCTTGGGCTCACAGTTTGCTAATGGTGTAGGTATACGCACGATATAAGATGAATGAGCAGTTGATGAAGGATTTGCATGGGCTGGACTTGTGGCTGGCTAGGCTAAGGAAAGTAAAAGAGAAAAGAGTTTTATAAATGTAAAATACCAGTTTATTTACTGTCTTTTAAAATGAATGATTTATGCTTCCGCTGTAAAATGAGAAAAATAGATTTTATAAATAAAGCCTTATGTTGCTTTATAAAGGAAAATAAAAGTTTTAAATTTAACGCGATTTTAGAAAGAAATGAAAAATCTGGGTCGTTACATTGAGCAGCCCAAATTTTACACCTCTACTTATACAAAATGTATTACATACTGAATGCAAGATGTTACCCCATTCATCAACATGGTGATTGATGATAACTCTTGAAAAAGAGTTATTATGACAATTTATTTTAAATTTATACTACTCGAATTCAGTGAAAATAATAAATAAAAATATTATTTTTATCACAAAATGTTATAAAATGCTCCAAGAATGTTGCAGCATTACATTTGATATAAAAAAAGTCTACTTTTTATGTATTTTTAAGGTAAATCTTACGTAGAATTATATTTTTTATAGGTTTATTTTGAAAAAAATATTTAAATATAGGTGAAAAAAGCTAAAAGATATTAAAATAAAAAGAGGATCAAAGAGATTTGTTAAAACAAACTTTATTTAAAGGAGAATATTTTTGAAGATAAGATAGAGAAGTTTGTTAGAAAAAATGGGAGAAGAAATTTGTAGTAGTTGAAGGAAAGCAAAATACTCTCATCCTATTTTCAAAAGGAAGTTGAAGGAGAGAGAAAGTTTTTCAAGTGAGGAACATTTTATTTAAGGGAAACTACATTGCAGACCCTATAGTTTACAATCAATGACAAATCAAACTTTGAAGAAATTTTGCTAACAACTAAAACCTTGAACTATGGAAAATTCTCGCCAGTGACCTCACAATCACGTTTCCCATCCAAATCCGTCAAATTTTAATGCATCTGTTTTGTTGACGCCAAGAACTTCAAACGGAGATGAAGGAAGTCAATTATCGGGGGCCGAGGGACGTCCCTCCTAGCCATTGGAAGATGGACGGTCATTGGAACGATTATCGAGCGAAGGCGGACGATCTTCATTGGCCATTCGATCGAGGAAGGACGTCCCCCCCCCCCCCCCCCCTCAGAATTGATGGCAAGAATTGAATCTATCAATTTCAAAAGGAGATGGCGGACAATCGTCCATGGCCGTTGGATAAAGGGAGGGATGTCCCTTATAGGGATTGTTGGCCATGATTGAATCTACCATTTTCCAAAGGCAAGGGACGTTCGTTTCTCGACGAGAGCCATCGAAAATAGGTCGAGGGGCATCTGTTATGGAAGAAGGACGTCCGTCTTAATTGAGGGAATTTACGCTCTTTTAAAAATGTGTGTGCCTTGCTCATGACCCTTCAACTGAAAAGAATTTGGTGTCTATCCTGACAGTCCAGATCTAAGGATGTCCTTTGCTCGATCCAACGACAATGGATTGTCATCCGCCATTACCTTTGGAAAATGGCAGATTCAATCCTAGTCATCAATCTCTTGAGGGACATCCTTGCTCGATCAAACGGCCATGGAATGTCGTCTGCCATTGCTTTTTGAAATTGACAGATTCAATCTTGGCCATTAGATCGAGTGAGGGACATCCCTGGATCTATGTCACACGTCCCTCGACCTATTTAGGACGTCTCTTGTCAAGAAACGGACATCCCTCGACCAAGACTACCATTCTGCCCACAATTGACATATCTTGTCTTAAGACGTCGTCGTTCAATATGCAACGGACGTCCGTCTTAATACGAGGGACGTCCATTTTTTATTGAATGTCACTCTCTAAATGCTAAACAAAAATGTTTCTCCTATTGATGGACGACGCAAATCTGCCTATATAATTGCTAAGGACGTCCTGTGCCCTAGATATTGCAGAGAGAAATTTCAACTTCCTCCAACCTACTCGAACTTTTGATATCTATCGTCCACCATCACCTGATAATCGTTCTGACGCCGGATAACAAGCATGAGGGATGTCCCTTGCCCCCAGATAATTGATGTCCTTCATCTTCGTTTGACGATCCTTCCATTCATCGAAACAGAGGCGTTAACGTCAACGAATTTGGATGGAAAACGTGACTGCGAGGTCGCCAGAGAGAATTTTCCATAATTCAAGATTTTAGTTGTTAGCAAGATTTCTTCAGGGTTTGACTTGTCGTTGACTCCAAACTATAAGTTTTGCGATATTAATTTCCCAGAAATTAAAAAATAAAATAGTTGAGAATCTCTTGTTTTGGGGGTGTGTAGTGCAAGCAACCAAAAGCTGCAGCCTTTTTCTACAAACATTTATTACTTTTGATTTGATTTTTATCTACCTTTCATTCTTTTTTGGGAAATTAACACCACATAATCTATAGTTTGGGGTCAACGACAAGTCAAACCCTGAAGAAATTTTGCTTACAGCTAAAATCCTGAACTGTGGGAAATTCTTGCTGGCAACCATGCAGTCACGTTTCTCGTCTAAATCCATTTGCGTTAATGCCTCCGTTCGTTTAAGGGAAGGACCGTCAAACAGAGACGAAAGATGTCCATTGCCGGCAGAATGACATAGTCTTGGTCAAGGGACGTCCGTTTCTTGACAAGAGACGTCCAAAATAGGTTGAAGGACGTTCGAAATAGATCAAATGAAGTCCCTCGCTCGATCCAACAGCCAGGATTGAATCTGTTAATTTCTAAAGGCGATGGCGGGCGACATTTCATGGCTGTTGGATCGAACGAGGGACGTCCCTCATAGAGATTGATAGCTAGGATTGAATCTACCATTTTTCAAAGGCGATGGTAGACGACATTCCATGGCCGTTGAATCGAGCGAAGGACGTCCCTCATAGAGATTGATGGACAGGATTGAATTTGCCATTTTCCAAAGGCGATGGCAGACAACAATCCATGGTTGTTGGATCGAGTGGGGGACGTCCCTAGATTGGAATGGACAGTCAAGATGGACTCCAAATTCTTTTTAGTTGAAGGGTCACGTGCAAGGCACACACGTTTTTAAAATGTGCAAATTCCCTCAATTAAGATGGACGTCCCTCTTCCATAACGGACCTCCCTCAACCTATTTTACACGTCTCTCGTCGAGAAATGGACGTCCCTCCTTCGATCAAACGGCCATAGACGATCGTCCACCATCGCCTTTGAAAATTGAAAGATTCAATCATTGTCGTCAATTCTAATGGGGGGACATCCTTCCTCGATCTAACGGCCAATGAAGATCATCCACCATTGCCCTCTAATCATTCCAACGACTGTCCCTCTTCCAACAGGCAAGAGAGACGTCCATCGGCACTCGATAATTGACGTCCTTTGTCTCCGTTTGATAGTTCTTAGTGTCAACAAAACTATGGCGTTAAAGTCGATGGATTTGGATGGTAAACATGACTGTGAGGTCTTTGGCAAGAGTTTTCTATAGTTCAGAGTTTTAGTTGTTAGTAAAATTTCTTCAGAGTTTAACTTGTCATGAACTGCAAACTAAAGAATTTGTTGTGTTAATTTTTCTTTATTTAAAAATGAGGGACCTTTGCTGGAAAGAAGTGAGCAAAAAATGAAAAAACACGTTGGAAAAGAAGATTTAGAGTACGATGGAGAAAGATTCTTCTAGTTGTAGCCCGCATTATAAGTCTAACGCTGGACCTATTTCTCTCTCTAAGTGCATAGTAATTTCTAAAGCTCTTGAAAACAACAATTAAGTGACAGATTTAGTGCAGCGAGGAGTAGCAACAATATTAAAGAGAAAATTATAATGATAATGATATTTAAGATTAATATGATTAATTTCTCTTTTGTTGTGGGCTATGTATTATAATAACCTGACTTTTTATATCAGAATTTATTAAGAATAATTGAAAATCAATTAGGGGTATTTGGATTTATCGTGGTATTACCAAGGACGTAACCATTCAGTTATAATCTAAGAGAATTCATTGGATGTTTAATTGATGGAGATCAATTTAGGAAATGGAATTAAGAAATTTAAATTGAACTCTTAATAATCTTTTAACTATATTTGGAATAAGTCAGGAGTTAGAATTTGGGTTGATTAATATGTGGTACAAATATTTAACACTTAAACATATAAATTAAATATTAATTAAAGAATTAAAGGAAAATGGGGATTTATTGTTAAATAACAGAACCGGTTCAGTTGGAGAACCGGTTCAGCTTTCCCTCATTTCGTCAAATGGCCTTCGGCCAAACAAAATGAGAAGGGGATAGAATAGACGAGAAGAGGGAGAGCAAGAGAGAGAGAGAGAAGGCAATCGGAGGAAGAAGAGGCGAGCGAGGCGACGACGGGTCCGGCGAGCTCGGGATGCCTTAGGTGCAGCTCCTTCACGGCGAACATCGCAGGTCATGACTTCGAGCTTAGGCAGCGGGCGTTTCAGGTTGCAGCTCGCGAGTCTAGTCGGGGAAATGTCGTGCGTCGTGGCTCGACTGCTTGTGGGCGTCGGGTGACTGCCGGTTGGTGGCGACGAAGGAGCAGCGACAGTGATGGAATGGCAATGGCGTTGAACGGCGAGGCGTCGAGAGGCAGGGGAGCTGGCGGTTCAAGCTGGACCGGCCGAAAGGCCATGGTCCAGCTTGTGGTTCAGTTTTCTCCCCTAGTCCTTGCTCTCCAGAAAGTCGACAGAGGGGAACACTTCGTACAAGCTAGAAAAAATTACAGTGATGCTGTCGGGCGTGCGGAGTGCAACACTCTGCCTTCTAGAATGGTAGAGTGTATGTTGGCTGGAGGTATAAGCTACGAGATGGAGAAGAGAATAGCAGGATACCTCGGGTGTGTTGAGCACTAAAGGATTTGAGATGCAGGAGCTGTAGACTGCGAAGCTGAGGAAGGAGCTGTGATCTGTGAGGGAGGCAGAGAAGGGTCAAGCGAAGGATGGAGAGTTGAAGGCTTGCTCTGGTGCCTCGAGTAAGTGAGATCTTCCACTTTATGCTGGATTTTATTTATGGATGTTTACTCTCTGTTGACTGGATAATTGTTCTATGTGGTGATGAGTGAACTCCTGGAGCTTTGGGGTCTCCATGAGGATTGATGTGGTGAGAATGTGCTGGAGCTGGAGTTGAAGCTGATGGCTGGAGGTGAAGCTTCTGTCATGGTCTCGGCTGTCAGTGAGGTTTCTGCTATGCTATACTTAGAATCTTTTTGGGTGTTGTGTCTGATAATAATGTTGGTTATTGTACTGAATTTGTTGTAGTTAGTTAATCTTGTCAACATAATCTGTTGGGTCAAACTGTTGAGATTGATGAGATATCGTGGTGAGATTTATGACTCGGATTTGGTAATTAAGTTGTGGACAGTTCACTTTTGTGGAGAATAGTTCAATTATGTGCTTTTATTGGGTTGATATTCTATGAAGAATTGAATGGTGAATGTAGCACTCTGTTTGTCATTTTGCATAAGCATGAAGTGTTGGATTTTATCTTGTTGTGTTAATGCCTCTATTGAAGTGTAATGTTCTCTGTTGTTAGAAACTGTTATATGGTTGAGAAGAACTGTTTTTCAGCAATTTGGTTAATGGTTGTTAAGTTGGAAGCAATGGAAGCGGTCATGTAATTGGGTATTAATTTGGAGAACTTAGGATGTGGGTCGTAGAAGTAAGGTTATTAATATTTGATTTTAATAACTGGTTATTTAATAATCATGAAGGTATTGAAAAAGGGAAGAAGGACAACGATTAAGTGCGAATGCACGATAAAGATTGAGGTAAGGAAATAGGGGTGTCTTGGCCATTTGGAGGCCCTACACTGCAAGTAGAGTGCGTGCATTTATGCTTGGTCTCTGTTTTGTTTAGTTCCTGCGAATTCCCTCATTTGTCGTTAGTTGATAGATTTTAGATTGCTATACTACACTACTATTATTCCTTGTTCTGTGATTGACATTCTTTGTTAATTGGGTGTGCTTCCATTTCCTGCAATACATGTTTTATTTTGAAAATTCCTGGATGAATGATTTCCGCCTGGATGAGAGAGTTAAGGGTGTAGATGAGTTAAAATGTTGAGTTGAAGCATAAGCGAGTTAAGTGACATGCCTTTTAGGATGATTCTGTTCCTTATTTTTTTTACTCACTATTCTGTTTAAACCTCTGCATATATTATAGGTTGTTATTCCTTTATCAATATATATATGTATATTGTTCTTGTCGTTCCCATTGACCAATGCATATATTTTTCTTGTCGTTCTCGTTAATCAATAGTGTCCTTGCTAGTTCTAGTGTTTGAATGCCTATATGATTAATCGAAATCCTTTTTCCATGTTGAGCATGTCCGTCGATCTAACGTAATTCAATTGATCACTTTAATTATCTACGCATGTGAACCCATATAGTTAATCTCAGGATGTAAACAATTAGATTAACCTAATTATGTGAACTAATGTCTGATTAACTAGTTAATGATAATTACTCCTCGAACATGTAAATTAACTAATAAATCGTAGCATGTAATTAGCATGTTGATTCACATGTTTAATTAGTAGCATGTTAGTTAACTAATGTCATGTCTATTTAACTAATTTATGATAACTAGCTAGTTAATGATAACTAGGTATGTTGATTTATTAAATAGAAGCAGGTAACTCTATCATGTAAATTGACCTAGAACAACTAACTATCACCTTGAGCATGATTAGTTGCTAACCAAATAGAACCCTTGCATGTTTAATAAACTAGATGTGAGCATGTTAATTAACTAAATGGGATTAATTGGAGAGCATGTTAACTTAACTAGAGTAATTAATTAACTTGAGCATGTTAATTATTACTAAAGCATATCAATTAACTTAAGCATGTTATTTAACTCGAGCATGTTCAATTCTAAGTATGTATAATCAACTAGTTAAGCATGTCTAATCCCTTAAACTATTATTTTACTTGAGCATGTGAAATTAGTAAATAACTAGCATGTTAACTTACTAAGTCATGCCATGTTTGATTAGCATGTTTAAGTAACTAACTAGAACGAAAGCATGCTTAAATTATCTAGGATAATAATTGTAATTCTTCCTTGAGCACATAAGTAATTAACTAGTTTAATAATTGTAATTGATAATCTTTGGATTGAGTATGTAATTAGTTAGAATAACTAAATGGCTTAGTAATTGAAATTGTCTTAACCATGTAACCCACCTAGGATAACTAATCAGAATAATAACCTAGAATAATAAATGAAAGAAGCATGTAAATGGACTAGGAAATTAACTGAGATAATTAGCATATTAATTAATTCGAGCATGTCTCCCTTGTTTTAATTCATTGTATATTGTTCTGACATTTTTGTATTTCCGTATGATCAGCTATGTAAGTTTCTTAATGTTCGTTTCATGATTTCCTTATCTGTCTTCAATTCTCGTTATTCAATTACTGTTGTTTACTTTCTTATATGCACAGTTACAATTTCAGTTACTTTATTTTATATGCACTTTCCATTTACAATTGCTTTCAATTACATTTTATGCGCACTTCAATTCTTATTAATGTTACTTTATAAAACATCATGCATCATTTTAGTTGAGAATGTATGGTCATGCATTATGCTAATAGAAATCAATAGGGAGTGCCACCTTGGTGGTGGTACTCACACATGCATTATGTGAGGCAAAATGTTAAGAAAATGAAAGAAATGGGGAGTTGGAGGGCAGATGGGTAGCGGGTCTAGTCTGCAACTAGCCGAAGCCCCTCCCTCGTAGGGTATGGGAGTTCTAGTTGCAAGTAAAAGGTTAGATCCGATCTACTATTCCATCCCCTAAGACCCCTCCAATCTCCTACTCGATGTACGAGTAACGAACGAATGAAGTAAAGTAAAGTAATAAAACGAATGAATGACGTAGTGAAAGAATTGGTTTGGGTGGCCCCCATTCCAAAAAGGACTAAAGAGAGGCATATCATGAATGCATTAAACCATTTTCCTTACTAGGCCATTAGGCTCGCATATTACTTGTTGTGTAGGTACCAATGACGAACAAATAATAAAGCAGGGATGAAGGATTTGCACACGCGCGAGTTTGTGGCTGGCCAGGCATAGAGAGAGTAAGCGAGAGCAAGGTTGTAATTGTTTAGTCTTCATTTCATTGAATTTATTTCGCTTCTGCAATGTTTTAAATAAACGCTCTTTATAACGCTTCTGCATTTTATTCATTGATTTTCAATAAGAGTTTCACGAAAGGAAAGGTCAATAACAATCTGGGTTTAGCATCGTGCTCTGATTTTGTTTTATAAGAGAGTCTTTCAAAATTTTAAATTTCTAGTATTTTCAAGGAATTACAAAAATCTGGATCGTTACATGTATTGAATGGCTTAGAGAAAAAAATACCTAATTATGTAAATCTATATATTTTGTTGGGTTTTCTTGCATGAAATTATTTAATTAATTCAATATATTCTTAATAATTAATTTATTCATTGTTAGAAAGATATAAATGAAAAATTGAATTTTTATTTGCTTAAATAGAAATTATGAGCGATATTGAATTATGCGAGCATACTAACTTCATATATGTTATTTAGTTAATTTCAAATATTTACACATCATTTTATTTGAATATTATGATCACTTTAGAATTGCAATTTAATGAATTCTTTACAATATTTATCTATATAAAATCTACAAAAAAATATTGTATGAATTAGCTAAGCAACTCTAAAGAGCGTTGCATAAAAAAGAAATTCAAAATTACCTAAATAATTTTGTTGCAGTAATTTCATAGCACCAATCATAAATTCATATAAAAGGGAAAAACAAATCTGAACCATATTTCCAGCTCATGTTTATCTTAGTTGATGTAATTTGTGCTCTTTTTTTTTATCAATTTACATTACCCAATTAATTTACATTCTTAATTATTATGGTTTTACTTAGATTTAAATTTTAATAATTTTATTTTGGTGGGATCAATGTTTTAATTGTCATATATGATTTGAATGTACAGCTGCGTAGTATATTGCTTTGCACAAGACTTGACATAGGAAAAGGAAGAGGAGCTGAGTACTGATCAACAGATCCTATGGGTCTTCAAATGTGGAAAGAAGATGAGCCGAGTATTGATCAACAGATCCTATAGGTCTCTATGGCAGTTTAAGAAAGGAAATGTGAAACTGTGAAGATGGATAAAACAAAGAGAGGAAGAGAATGAGTGAGAGAATAACTTTCGTATTTTGTAAATTGAGCAAGTGCTATACAAAGGGTGACATCTAGTGTATATATATACACTTAGTAAAAGAGAATATTCCTAATTCAAAAATTTTACATCCAAACAATAGCAAGGACAAAATATATAACAGCTTTTAATAGCTGTTAGGGTTTAGTGTAACCTGGATTCTAATTGGGTCAGGCCGGTTTGACCCACATTTGCAAGATTAGGGCTTCCTATTTCAATGTGACTAGGGATTCCTGTATGCTATAAATATATATTTGAGTCGCAAAGCTCATTGTACCAATTTCTATTAGTGATTCTCTCCTCTGCTCATAGTTTTTTTACCCGTCTTGGGTTTTCCACGTAAATTCGGTGTCCATTGTTTTCTCTTTCTCTTTTCTAATTCTCGTTCGTTATTTCAACAATTGGTATCAGAGCGTAGTTAAAAGTTTCTGAAAATTGAGGTTTTCGATTTATCGGATGAGGAACGATTTTGTGTTTTTGGTTTTGGAAAAGGAAATTGAAAAGAAAAAAATAAAAAGGAGGGTTGCCCACCACTGCTGCCCTGCCCCTGCGTCTTCTTCTCCAGCAACGGAGACTCTGCCCATGACTTCGTAAAGTGAAGAACAGAGCTGCGCTTCTGTCGGCCAAAGATAGAGAAGCCACTATCGATCAATTCTGTCCAGCGACGAAGAACCAGTGTCGTTCCTGATCTAAATCGCCCGTGTCGTCGACCATCGGTTGATCGAAGAATAGAAGAAGGAAATCGAGAGGTCGTGTCGTCTGTCGATCCAGAATAGAGAGAGAGGAGGAAAGTTCATCGCCGACCAGCTGTCCCGCGCCGATGTTTTTCTACTACCGTGATTTGAGTGCGGCATTTCTGTGCTCGATTCGTTCAGCGTCTCGGTGTTTTACAGTGTACAACGCCACCGTCTTCTCCGTTGAACATACTAGCGAATTGGTCGATTGTTGATTTTGGTATTTGGAATTGTTTTCGTTTTGGATAGTGCAGGTTGAAGATTTACAGCGGACTGGATTGTGGATTTTTTTGGGGAAATATATTCTGAATTTTTGTGTGGAATTTTTGGTTGGATTATTTTGCAAGATTTGGGGCTTGAATTTTGGTGCAGATATTCTGTCAAAATTCTTTTGGGATAAATTCTAAATTTTTGGGAGATGGCTTTAATGAAATATGAAATTTCGATGTTGGATTGGAATACGAGATTTCTAATATGGCAGGTAAAGACGCGGGATGTTCTTGCTCATATGGAATTGGACAATACATTATTGGGGTTCGATAAAATGCCAGCGTCCTAGACCGAGGAGGAAAAATATCTAAGAGACAGAAAAGCGTTATCTTTATTTCGTCTTCATTTATCAAATGCAATTTTGGAGGATGTTTTCAAGGTGAAATCTGCTGCTGAAATATGGACAAAATTGGAAGAATTGTGCATGTATAAAACCCTGACGAGTAAGCTGCATTTGAAGCAGTGGTTATATTTTCATCATATAGGAGAAGGAACTTTAATTGAAGAACACTAAGCTACATTTAAAGAAATTGTTTTAGATTTAGAAACAATGGAATGCAAATGTGATAAGGAAGATTTGGGTTTGATTTTGTTATGTTCATTGCCTGCGTCGTACAATATTTTCCGGGATACTATTATGTACAGTCGTGACATGTTGACTCTAAAAGAAGTCTACGATGTTTTTCTTTCAAAAGAAATGATGAAGCATCTTGCAGTTGGATTTGGAACTCAAGGAGAGAGATTGATTACTCATGGTAGAGCATTAGAGAGGTCCGATAAAGGAAACAGTAACAAAAAGGGTTCAAAAGGCAAATAAAAGTCCAGTAACAAAAAAAAAAGTTTTTTTTTCTGTAAGAAAAAAGGGCATATTAAATCTGAGTGTTATAAATTACAGAACAAAAGAAAAGAGGAAGCTGATCATAAGGAAAAACAACCAGTGAAGTCTGGTGAAGCAGTTGTCGCTGAAGAAAATGATTATGAATTAGGAAGAGATCTTTTAGTAGTGTCTGACGGAAACTCAAAGCCATCTGAGGAGTGGATTTTGGATTTAGCCTGTACGTTTCATATGTGTCTCAATAAATATTGGTTTTCAACATATGACCTTGTGTTAAAAGGTGCAGTATTCATGAGAAATAATTCATCGTGCAAGATAGCAGAGATTGGTCGATAAGAATTAAAATATATGATTGAGTGTCAGATCACTTAGTGACGTGCGACATGTGGAGTTTTGAAGATCAGTCGTGGTTCTCTTACTATGATGAAATGGTAGAGAAAGTCTAGAAATTTATATGTTCTGCAAGGATCTATAGTTGTTGAGGATGTTGCAGTTAGTACTTCATTGTCAAATGAAGATCTTACCAGATTATGGCATATGTGTCTGGGGCATATGAGTGAAAATGGGATGAATGAGCTTAGCAAAAGAGGACTTTTGAATGGTCAGACCACAAGTAAATTATAGTTTTGTGAGCATTGTGTTTTCGGGAAATAGAAGAGAGACAGATTCACTATGGCCATTCACAGTATGAAAGAAATACTAGAATATATCCACTCAGATCTTTGGGGTCCAGCACCGGTGCCTTCCAATGGAGGGGCACATTATATGCTAACTATGATCGATGACTTTTCCAGAAAAGTTTGGGTGTTCGTTTTAAAGAAGAAAAGTGATGTATTCGCTACGTTTAAGGAGTGGAAAACTTTAATTAAAAAGCAGACAAGAAAGCAGGTAAAACATCTATGCACCGATAATGGGTTAGAGTTTTTTTCGGAAGAGTTCAACTCTTTCTGCAGGTCAGAAGTAATTATGAAGCATCTGACAGTCCCAGGTACTCCATAGCAAAATGGAGTGGCAGAGCGAATGAATAGAACTATAATGGAAAATATTCGGTGTATGCTTTCAGATTCTTGTTTACCTAAGTCATTTTGGGCTGAAGCTACTACTTACGCTTGTTATATTGTGAATCATTCTTCGTCAAATGTTCTTGATAAGAAAGCTGATGAAGAAGTTTGGTTTGACACTCCTGTTGATTATTCAGTTTTGAGAGTGTTTGGTTGCTCAGTGTATGCTCATGTTGATAAAGGCAAGTTATAACCAAGATCATTGAAGTGTATATTCCTTGGATACAAGTCTGGTGTCAAGGGATATAAATTATGGTGTCTTGAATTCAAGAAAGTCATAATTAGCAGAAATGTGGTATTTGATGAAGCTGTTATGCTTCCTAATTCATCTTTTATAGGCTTGATAGATAAGACTAATCATCTATCTAGTAGTGAGGTTGAGGTTGAAGTTGAATCAGGGTCGACATCTGAGTCTTCGGGTCAGACTAGCTCAGATAATCAGGGTGATACTGTTTCCGCACAATCACCAGTATTAACTTTGCCAAAGTATTCCATCGCTAAGAATAGACCAAGAAGAGAGATTAAATCTCCACAAAAATATGGTGAAGCAGATTTAGTTACTTATGTTTTGAGTGTAGCTAAAAGCATAGATTCTAGTGAAGAACCATCTACTTATTCAAAGGTCATGAGTTCAGAAAATTCAGAGAAATGGATGATCACCATGCAGGAGGAGATGGAATCTCTTTAGAAGAATGACACATAGGACTTAGTTAAATTGCCAAAAGAAAAGAAAGTTGTTCATTGCAAATGGGTGTTCAAGAAAAAGAAAGGTACACCAGGTGTTGAAGAAGACAGGTACAAAGCACGTCTGGTTGCTCAAGGGTACAGTTAGATTCCAAGTGTAGACTTCACTGATGTGTTTTCTCCAGTGGTTAAGCGCAGTTTGATTCAAGCTTTGCTGGGTGTTGTGACTATGCACGAATTTGAGCTTGAGCAGTTGGATGTGAAAACTGTATTTTTGCATGGAGAACTTGAGGAGGACATCTATATGCAGCAACCTAAAGGTTTTATTGTCTTAGGAAAAGAAGACTATGTTTGTTCTTTGAAGAAGTCCCTTTATGGTCTAAAGTAGTCACAGTGGTATAAGTGGTTCGATTCATTCATGCTTGCTCAAGATTTCAGAAGGAGCAATTATGACAGTTGTATCTACATAAAGAATAGGAAGAATTGGTCAGTGATTTATCTGCTCTTATACGTCGATGATATGTTAATCGCAGCTAAAGATATAGAAGAAATCAAAAGTGTCAAAGCATAGTTGAGTAAAGAATTTGAGATGAAAGATTAGGGAGCAGCCAAAAAGGTACTTGGTATGGAGATATAGAGAGATAGAAAAGCTGGGAAAATGTACCTAAATCAAAAGGGGTACATTCAGAAAGTTCTCTGCAGGTTTAACATGAATAAGTCTAAATCAGTTGGTACTCCTTTAGCAGCTCATTTCAGGCTTTCATCTGACTTATGTCTGCAATCAGATGATGAAATTAATTATATGTCATGAGTTTCCTATTCTAGTGCAGTAGGATCTCTCATGTATACTATGGTTTGCACGCGTCTAGATTTATCTTACGCAGTCAGTGCGGTTAGTAGGTACATGGCAAATCTGGAAAAGGAACATTGGAAAGTTGTTCAATGGATTCTTAGGTATCTGCGTGGAACTAGTGATGTTTATCTTCAATTTGGAAGAACTAAAGATCCCGTCATTGGGTATGTTGATTCTGATTATGCAGGGGATATTGATAAGAGGAGATCTCTTACCGGATATGTTTTTACAGTTGGGGGTTGAGCTATGAGTTGGAGAGCTACCTTACAGGATATCGTTGCATTGTTTACTACAAAGGTAGAATATATAGCTATTATAGAGGCTTGTAAAGAAGCTATATGGTTAAAAAATTTGTTTGGTGAGCTCAGCGAAGACTTGCAGATTGCACAGTGTTTTGTGACAGTCAGAGTGCTATCTTTCTCACTAAATATTAGATGTTTCATGAGAGGGCGAAGCACATTGATATTCGTTATCATTTTGTTCGTGAAGTGGTTGCTCGTGATTATTTTGTTGTAAGTAAAATTAGTACTCATGATAATCCTGCTAATATGACGACCAAGACTTTGCCCACACCCAAGTTCAATCATTGTTTGAGCTTGGTTGGTATTAGTTGCTAATTTCGCCTTGAGGACTTTTGTGAAAAAGGAGGTTTTTTTTTTTCTAGAGTTTTGAAGATATATTTATAGAGTGGAATTCGTGCCAAGATGGAGATTGTTATGGTTCAGTAACCCGAATTCTATTTGGGTCAGGCCAGTTTGGCCCACATTAGGGGTTTCCTAATTCCTGCAGGATTAGAGTTTCCTATTTCAATGTGACTAGGGATTCCTATATGCTATAAATATATGCTTGAGCCGCAAAGCTCATTGTACCGATTTCTATTAGTGATTCTCTCCTTTGCCCGTGGTTTTTTTATCCGTCTTGGGTTTTCCACGTAAATTCGGTGTCCATTGTTTTCTCTTTCTCTTTTCTGATTATCATTCGTTATTTCAACAATGGCTATATACAAATATCTCCCCTCAAGATCAAGGGTACAAAACGAAGAGCTTGCTCGAGAAGTCCTGAAATTTGGATGGAGGTAGAGACTTATTGAGACCGTTGGCTATCAGTTACTCAGTGGGAGTGAATTTGACGAGTAGCTATTTGTTTAGAATTTTTCCCTCGCAAAATGGTAGTCAATTTCTACATGCTTGGACTTGCAATGTAAAATTGGATTTGAGGCGAGATAGGTGGCAATTAAATTATCATAAAATATAATAGGCACCTCCGTTGAGGAGATCCAATCTCATGGAGAAGAGATTGTATTCGAAGAACTTTTGTTGCACCATTGGCAATGATACGATATTTGACTTAATGCTAGATCTCGACACAGCCTTTGGCTTGGATGACGACCAAGAAATAAGGTTATTAAGAGGGAGTAGAGTACCTCGGTGGTGGAGAAATGTTAATGTGAAGGGCTGAAAAATTAGCTTGAAGGATGTGATGAATGCATTATACTCACTTCCAAGACCACCAAAGAGATAGTTAAGGTAGTTCTTATTAGTGAAAGGTTCCCTATATCATCCAGAGAATTGGAAATGAATTATAGCTTCTAGATATATTCAGTTGCAGTCGTGCCCTATTTGGAGAGATTGTGAAGTTGGCCATGCAGCTCGTTATGCAGGCTAAACCCATATTTCAGCAGCTCTAGTGTAGCATCTAATGTATGATAGAAGGGATTAAGATAAAGAGGCATATAACTAGCTCATCGACGGTCCGTTATAACAATGTCATGTTAGATTATTCTAATAATAATCTATTAATGTGGTCCATGTTAATTAATATGACATTGACTTAATATTAATGTGCTTAATGTGATGGTTGTTAAGCATAAAAGACATTAAGTTAATTGAGTTTTAATTTTCTCTCCTTAATCTTATTAAAGTGTATAAAGTATAGTTGAAGAGGTGTGAATGAAGAGACATAATTGAAAGGGTATGTATGGAGGGATACCTTTGTAAGGATGTCTTCTTTATCACCTAGAGAGAGAGATTACAACATTCACTCTAATGAACACTTATTCTCTCTGAAAATTACGGTGAACTATACTCGGTTTCTTGACCATCAAAGAGACGATATAAGTAAAAGGTTTAAGGTGACGAAAGGAATCAACATCAAAGTCTACATCAAAAGCTTTTATCATGGACCAAGGTTGATAATTAATGATTTATTTATCCACGAATTATATAAATGAAATGGTTGAATCAAGAACGTTAAATATGGTACGTAAAAATTGTTTGTATGAAATTATACTAACATGTCAAACTAAGAAAACGAGATTGAGCTCAAGAGTATTTTCTGAAAGAAATTTGGAGGTAGGAACAGTTGAGTCGTCAAGGAAAGCTTCAAGGCTATTAGAAATGCCAGTATTCAAGATCCGATTCTTCCAAATTAATAAAAATTGAACGTGAAACAAAAAAAAAAAAAAAAAATAGGCAGCAATAAGAACACCAAGATTTATGTAGAAAATCTTTTTAAGAAAAAACAACGGACATATAATAAATTCATTATGAAAAAAATCAAGGTACTACAAAGTTTTGCAATTCAAGCAATAATATATAAAGTAATCTGAAAAACTCTAATATTAGATCGACAACTGACTCAGCCAAAATAAAATTTGAGTCACACCAAACTCTAATACAAATTAAATAGTAATGGGGTGAAGATGATGGTAATGGTTTGGTTAAGAGAAGGGGGAGGGAGGGAGGGAGGGAGAGAATAGGTATCATTTAAGGAAGGAGAAATGTAGACATTGTTGCTTTTGGAGGGCTATGACACCAACACGTAAAGGTTAAAATGAGGGAGAAGATGACAAAAGGATAAGCAAATGAGAGAGAAATACATTGTGTATTGTGTATTTCATCAACCATCATTTACATTTCTATTGTCCGTTTTGTGGGCATGAAGAGAATATTTTACTGTACACATCGCAATGACTAATTTACTTGCGTGAAATGAATGAGTATTGATTAGAACACTAGGATTATTCACATGGATTTTGGTGTTTGTTTCTTTGTTTTTCATTTGTTATTCGTCTTCAGCTATAATCAACTCAAATTTCCAAATTTACCAAACATTGCTTCCACAAATTCTACTTTTGTGTCATTCCTTAATAAATTTCTATAATATATCATGGTTCTTGTACAAATGAAAGATAACTTCGTATTTAGAAATACCAATCGCTAACCTGCCCGCTCAGCTCGTTATAGTAGTGAGCCAAGCCTAATCCGCTTCCAATCATCGAGCCGAGTCGAGTCCAAAGGACTCACAAACTCACTTAAGATCGAGCCAGGTGAGCCGACCCGCTCAGAGGCTCGAGCATGCCAAACTCTACAAGCCTACCACTTACAAAATTTTTATTCTCTCTCATTCTTTCTATTTATAATCTTTTTCCCTTGTGGGATCTCTCCTCCTCTACTTTATTTTTCTAATCCTGGTCCAACCCTGCCCACTATATTTTTTTCTTTTTTTAATCCTCATCAAACCCTCCCCCATCCTCTCCAAGCACATACCCTAATACAACAAAGCCTTTTTTACTTTTTCTTGACAATTCTTCTTCAATTAATTATTTTAAATTGTAATTTATTATTAATAAATAATCAAATGAGAAGATTAAAAATTATATTGGAGACATGCGAAATAGAATTATTTAATGGGCAGATTGTCTCTCGCTATAGTAATTGACCGATCCTAGCTCGATTTAAGGATTGAGCTAAGTCAAGTTTTTGGCCTTGTGAGCTCACCTTGGCTTGTGCCAAACAAGCGGACTCAATCCAAATAAAAATTAAAATAAATTTATTTATTTATTCTCTCCTAAAACATTCTCATTTTCTCGGCCTTTCACCACAACACTACTCTTCTTTTATTCCTCTCCATCTCCCCCCACTCTCCCTCATTCCCTTTTAATGATGTGAGAATTCTCCCTCTGTATCATCTTTTTCTGTTTTACACTTCTCCTTTTGCCTCCTTAATATTTTTCCCATGGGAATTCATTTTCTCTTAATGATCCCTCTTCTATTTCTTATAATATATTTTATATTAAAATAATTTATATTTTAAAAGTAAAATTGTAAAAAATTATAAATTAAAGTAGAAGTTATAATTGATATTTTTTTCTTTTCGTTTATTTTTTAATAATATAAATAAAAAAATTTGTATAATTAACTCATTAAAACTTCTTAGGCTTGTTTAACCGGCTCGAATAGGTTCTTTTAACTCATGATTTATGAGTTGAGTTGGCTGAAATGATTTTTTGACAGAGTCCTCAAAGTGAACTAGTTTAATTCCATAGACTCAGTGAAACAGACTATTTTTAGCTTGACTCGGTCTGTCCCAGCCAACTCGTTTGTGAGATGTAATCGGCCTCACACCTACTCAGATGTCATTCGGTAATTGGTCTCAAAAAATGTGGGCCTTTAATGTGATCCAATCTTATCTCCTTAAATTAAATAATTTGATATCGTTTATAACGTGGGAATGATTGCTCTTTTTAGTACTGTAAATTCCAGTTGCTCACTGTCCTAATAACGAATCTGTAAATCAAGCAGTTCAGCTTTCTTCCCTCGGATTAATGGCGGCTTCTTCACCTGATTGCATCCCTTCCAAAATCAAGGGCTGGATTTACACTGAGTTTGGAAATCCCGTGGATGTTCTTAAACTTGATTCGGAATTGCCTACTCCTCAGATTGCCGAAAACCAGATTCTGGTTAAAGTAGCTGCAGCTGCATTAAACCCGGTTGATTACAAGATTATGCAGGGCCATATTAGATCCCCCGATTATGCTCCTCCAGTGAGTTTCTTCTGCATTTTTCTTTCACTTAAATTTCAATTTTAGGGTTTTTCTACAATGACTATTATATTTTGTTTGGTGCTCTATGAATGATAAAGGATAGATCGCGTTATACTTAAATTAATTGGCTATTTATGTCTTGGTGTTCTTTACTTCTGTATACCATGAACTTTCAAGGGTAGTCCATTTTTGGCATTATAATGTCAAAATGGTGTTAGGTTTGCTGGAAAATACTGCTTTTTTGTGTTGGTTGAAGCTTAAAGTGGAACTTAACATTTACTATTTCGAGGTTCAAATTCATGAACAATGCAAGATTTCCTGCCAAATTGATTTTTTCCTTTCATGTGTGTTCTGCTGGATATCTCATGTTCTCTCAAGGGTATAACGAGGGACTCCCACCTAGTTATATCCTTCATTTAAACACGGAGAGACTCGATGGATCTTCAGGTTTGAGTAGACGTATTTCTCAAATTGAGAATGAACCCCTACAAATTTGTTTTTTGTGAATTTTACGAGTTTACGTCTTCAGTAGTGGAAATACAGTTCAATTCCAAAATACTGCATTTTTGCTGGTGAGATTACCGGATTTAAAATAGTGGTCAGTTTCTGAGGAATTGCTGATTTTGTGATGAGATCTAAAATTTGTTCAGTAAAATAAGACTTCATTTTCGTCTTTTTGATCAATGCTTACAGACTGTTCCTGGTTTTGATGTTGCTGGCACCGTCGTGCAAGTAGGTAGCCAAGTGACGAGATTTAAGGTAGGAGATGAAGTTTATGGAGATATAAATGAGAGACCAAAGGAAAAGCCTAAAGCAATAGGTTCTTTAGCGCAGTACACTGCTGTAGGAGAGAAAGTCATGGCTCACAAACCTGAAAATCTAAACTTCGTTGAGGCTGCTAGCCTTCCTCTGGCCATTGAAACAGCTTATATCCCACTCGAATTACACGAATTTTCTGCAGATAAATCCATTCTCGTTTTGGGAGGTGCTGGTGGAGTTGGATCTTTGGTCATTCAGGTCAATTTCTGATACTGTTTTGCTCGTATGAAAATCTCTTTGTTTAAAGTTTGGATTGATGCTGATGAGTCTTTATTGATTGATTTACTTTTTGTCGTGTGGGTCAGTTGGCAAAACATGTGTTTGGTTCATATAGAGTGGCAGCAACATCAAGCACTGCAAAGTTAGACTTGCTGAGGAGCTTTGGTGCTGATTTAGCCATCGATTATACCAAGGAAAACTTTGAAGATCTACCTGAAAAATTTGATTTAGTCTATGACGCAGTCGGTAACAAACAAAATTTCCCCTGAAAAATTTCATAGTTTGTCAGCCAAATTTGGAGGTGGTTTGGAGTACGGACAATTTCATGATTTTGCTATGAAAATCTTTTGAAACAGGTCAGACTGGGAGGGCAGTTAAGGCAATCAAGGAGGGTGGGAAAGTGATCTCCATTGTCGAGTCGGCAGGTCCACCGGTGTTCTTTTATCTCCTAACGTCGGATGGAGCCGTGCTGGAGAAATTAAAGCCATACTTGGAGAGTGGGAAAGTGAAGCCAGTAATCGATCCCAATAGTCCGTTTTCGTTTTCGGAGACAGTTGAAGCATTTTCATATCTCCAAACTTCCAGGGCTACTGGAAAAGTGGTCGTGTATCCATTTCCTTGAGAAATGATGATGGTTCATATCTTCTTATATTATATGTATTGTGTATTTTGGTTGTAATAAAAGAGCCTTTGTGGGAGTTTGTAGCTGTGGCACACAGCATTAGACTAATGCTGCAGATCAACTTCAATTGTTTTTTAAATTTTAATAAAATAATTATAAAAGAATAAATCTATTTCTAGTATAATGTACTAGATGAATTATAATTAATTTCATATCATTTACTTACTTAAAATTCATTTTCTCTATGCTAATTGCTTTCTCACTCACTAAAAACAATATTTAAAAATTCAATAGATGAAAATTAAAGATGCATTTTATATTTATGCTTTTAGTTTCATTATAAAATTGTGTAAAGTCATGGATTGTCAGTTGATGTAAAATCGTTCGTATAAAGAAAGGGTTAAAAATAATTCTTAGCCTATGAGGGTTGTGACAAACTAACTATTTAATTATTTTTGTTAACATAATAGCCTTTAAACTATCTTCTATTACAAAAACAATTATTTCTGTCTACTTTTTCGTTATCGTGTGTACCTTGCAGATGTTTGCAACGAGCGCCTGTGTCTTTAGCAGGAAGCCCACTCTTTAGAGCTATTTTGACTCTTCCATTTTTGGGCACTCAGTCCAACCTGTAGACACCCATAGTTAAATACTTGGTGCCCGCGAATCTAATAGAACATGTATTGAAAAAAAAATTCAAGAACAATGAAGGAAATTTAAGAACAATGTTGGTGTCTGCAGATTCTTCAAAATATCATTGCCTTGGGAATAGGTGTCCGCAGTTCCTCGCCAGGCATGTGCAGTGGGTGCTTCGGCCAAAACATGTCTCTAGATTGGGCGTTTGTGAATTCTTCAAAATATCACTGCCTCGAGACCATGCATCTCCAACGGGGGTCCTGGTCCTTAGCCAAAACTGTTAGTCTAATTAACATTATGATATTTGTTTTGTTGATGACTTATTAAGTGTTGAATAAATTGTTTATTGTATATTTGTTGAATCAAGTAAATATGTTATTAATGTTTATTGCAAATACCCTTAATATGGGTATTAATGTTTACTAACGTATTTGCTTAAGTTCATGTAGTATATATATTGCTATTTGGGATATAGAGGATTCAAGAAGAGCATAACATGGAGTATTGGTTGACTTTGGAGAAGAGGTGATCGACCAGATAGGCTACAGAAGAGACAGAACAAAAAAGCGATCGATCGTTTTAAAGAGGTGGTCCATCAGAAATAAGATAGAGAGCTCGAGATTTCACAACTGCTGGAAAACGGTCAACCATAGATAAAGTGGTCGACCACAAAATATGACAGATTCAAGCCTATTTCTGCCAAGTGAAGAAGCGGCCGACCAGGGACATAATGATTGACTGATCCGACTGTATAACGCAATGGTAACATTCCAACAGTCAGAAGATGGTCGACTGAAATGAAAGAGGTCGACCGGTCGAGCAGATTTTATAAATAGAAGGCACTCCGAATTGAAGATTAAGGAAGAGAAACCATAGCAAAGCACTACCAAATTTTATCCACAATATTTCTCTTCTAGAATTGAGTGCATAGGTCTAACTCTCTCAATTCTCAACTTGAGATTTATATATTTGAGGGTTAGGTTCTAAATTGTATTTTCTATTTCTGCAATTGTAAACTGCTATATTAAGGGTGACGCCTCGTGAATAGTCAAAGGAAAGGATGATGCCCTAAGAAGAGTCATTGTAAGGGTTTGATTGATATTCGTGAAGTCAATCATCACTAACTAGGGAGGTTAGGTGATTAAGGATCTACAAGTTGGGAACTTGGAGCACGGACGTATGCGAGTTGTTGAACCGCATGAACAAACCATTTGCATCTCTTTCCCTTAACTCTTTACTTTTATATAAGCATTGAATGATTATTTTGTGTTAAATCACTTAAGGATGAGAGATAACAATACCACATGAAAAAGTTAGCTCGCCTAATGAACCCCACCCCCCTCCCTTCTCTTCCTCCTCCTCTATAGGTGTGCATTAATTCTACAATTGGTATCAAAGTAGAGTTAATTAAACTTTTTGTGTGATATTGTGCATATTGGCTTAAATTTTTGTTTAAATTTATTGCGTTATTTTTCTTGTTGAAATTTATTTGGATAAATTTGATTGAATTATTTGATTGTATAAATTAGTAGGGATTTCAATACTCATGTTGAAGGACAATCCATAACTAGACCTCTGTATTTTGATGGAAATGATTATACATATTGGAGGTTCATGATGAAAATATTTGTGCAATCTCTAGATTATGATTTATGGCAAATCAGTGAAAATGGAATGAATGTTCCTAGATTATCTTGTGAATTCAATGATTTAGATAAACATAATTTGAACTTAAATGCTAAAGCCATGAACATACTTTATTGTGCTTTGATTATAAATGAATTTGATAAAGCTCAAGCATGTGTAAATGCATATGATATTTGGAAATCTCTTGAGCTTTGTATAAATGAATTAGATAGAGTTCAAGTATGTGTAAATGCATATGATATTTGGAAATTTCTTGAGCTCACACATGTAGGTACAACTTAGATTGATAGTGAAGAAAGCACATCCTTTTAGGAAATGACCAACGTATGCTTCATGACCAAAGAAAATGAGGTATATGATTTTTCTAGTGATTTAGAAGAAAATTTTAATGAAGATGAATTGCTTGATGCATTTAATGAGTTATATGATCAATTCAACATGCTAAAGTCTAAATATAAATCTTTGAAAAAGAAAAATGATAATTTGATGAAAAAGCATGTTAAAATTGTTCAATCTTTTGAAAAGAAAATTTGTGATTTGAAAATTATAAGTGATAATTTGAATGTTTCTATTAAAGTACTTGGTAATGAAATTAGCACATTAAAAGTTAAAAATGATGATTTAAATAGTGTTATGCTTAATTTCACAAATGAGAGCAAAAATTTATATATGCTAATATGAAAACAAAGGGTTACATTTGATAAAGCCCAGATTGGCTATCAACCCTTTGTTAAAAAGAAAATTATGAAAATTTCTTTGTTTGTTCTACTATTTATAATACTTGTAATTGTATTGGACATAAATCATTTTGTTGTCCATTGAAATCAAATGACAAAATGATTAGTGCCAACTTTGTTTGAGTTCCTAAAGGAACCAAGCCTAAAACTCAAGGAACTAAAAATTTGGGTTCCTAAGAAAGGCAATTGAGCCTTGTTTTATGTTGGAAGTTTCTCCCACTTTAAATGGATGTTTTTTTTTATTGTGGATAATGGGAGACTTCCTTGAGTATGCATATAAGTTAATATTTATATTCTTGATTTGTATTAAATTTATTGTGTGCAAATTGTTTGATATCATTGAGCTTAAAAGTTTAATACTTCAATTGGTATCTTAAAATTGGTAGTTTGTTTTATGAAAAATTTGAATGTTTACATTTCGTATTAGTTCAACATTTGGTATCATAAAATTTGATTTTTGAATTGTTTTTGGTTGGATTTTTTTTTCATGAAACGAGTCATTTTGATTTGTTTATTAAAATTGGTATCTATTTTTGAAAATTTGGAGTTTAACATTTGGTATCACATAACTCAAAATTTTTGATAATCCAACAAATAGTTTTATATGATCCCCATTGTTTTGAAATTGAATATTGAAATAGGGAGAGAAGTAGTTTTTAACTTGAATAATTCTTTTTATCAAAGATAAAAGTTTTTCAATATTACAATTGATATAAATTCAATTATTTTTCTTGGTATACACATGTATTCTCCCAACAATTGGTATTTTAAAAGGGAGAAATATAATATTTTTGTTTTGATTATTGCTCTCAACTATTATGTTTGGTTAATACCAAAAGGGGAGAATCAATTTGATTAAATTATTTTGTTTTGATGTATTGGATTTCCACGATGACTTGATTTTGTATATTGATAAAGGGGGAGAGAGTATATTGAATGAGTTTTTTTTTAAAATATAATTTGAGATATCTTTTGTATTTGTCCTTGAGTGCTTTCCCTCCAACGATTTGTTTTTGAATAATGACAAAGGGGGAGAAATCATAATATGCAATATATCATATTCCTGCTTATGATAGAAAAATTAACAACTTAATATATTGTTTGTCATCATAAAAAAGGAGGAGATTATTAGCCTATTTGACATTAGGATATTTGTTTTAATGATAACTAAGTAAGTGTTGAATAAGTTGTTTATTGTTGTTAGGAAAGCTTGAATTGAAACTAAAAAAGATAAATTGTATAGGCAAAGGGGGAGAAATCATAATATGCAATATATCATATTCATGCTTAAGATAGAAAAATTAACAACTTAATATATTGTTTGTCATCATAAAAAAGGGGGAGATTATTAGCCTATTTGACATTAGGATATTTGTTTTGATGATGACTAATTAAGTGTTGAATAAGTTGTTTATTGTTGTTAGGAAAGCATGAATGTAAACTAAAAGAGATAAATTACGTAAGCTAACGAGGATAAATCATAATATGCAATATATCATATTCATGCTTATCATAGAAAAATTAACAAATTAATATATTTTCGTCATCATAAAAAAAGGGGAGATTATTACCTTATTTGACATTAGGATATTTGTTTTGATGTTGACTAATTAAGTGTTGAATAAGTTGTTTATTGTATATTTGTTGAATCAAGTAAATATGTTATTAATCTTCATTGGAAATATCCTTAATACGGGTATTAATGTTTACTAACATGTTTGCCTAAATAACAGTATGTTTCGTGGCTTACCGTTTTCCAAGCATGTCTACAGCTTTTGCACGTTTCGTTGTTTACCGCTTTAATAGCATGTTTCGTTATTTACAATTTTTAACAACATGTTTCGTTGCTTACCATTTTCCAAGCATGGAAACACAGGCGGTTTCTTGCACATATTCCCTTCAAATGTCACAATAACACTCACAATTCATCTTTTGCATATGCGTTTCCATCCGCGGGAGGCACGTGTCGCTTCCCAAAATAGGTGCTGGTTCCAACCATGGATGCCTTTCCTATGATAGCACTATTCATAGTACGTTATTTATCCAAACGTAACATTTCAACAAACCGTGGACATAATCGACATGTTGTTTGTCACTTACTCGCTAGATCCTTCCCGCAAGGGAATATCACCCATCTGCAGGAACATCTTTATCTGAATCCAACGACTCACATAAATCCTAATTCATGATTTGACAAATGCAATTTCTCTCGTGTGGCAACGTTCCCATCCGGAAGGGAATATTTTCCATCCGTAGGAGCATTTTCCCTCGCACCCTACGACTTGATTCAATCATGCTATATGATTCGACGGTTCTTATCCCTTCTGTGAAGCATCTTCTGCCCTCCCTATTCCAGTGCTTCCTTCTCCCATTTTCTAAATCCAATGATATTTCTTCCACAATTTCTCATCTACTGCCAACAACATTATTATTGTATCATTTTTCTTTGTCAGTTTCATCTTTATTAATTAACCCCCCCGCGCGCGCACACACACACACACACAGATATATATGTATGTATGTATGTATGTTTCCCAAAAACCTTCAATCACATAGAAATTCTTGGGATATTATAATTCCCCATCCGTGAAACAAAATTTTGTCCTCAAAATTTGTTTATGTAATAAACAACTCTAGATATTCTTCCATCATATCCTTCTTTCTTTCTCATGTAGCCTCTTCCAAAGAAAGGTTGTTTAATAAGACTTTCACCAAAGAAATTCGTTTATTCCTTAATTCTTTATTTCTTTCATCAAGAATTCCTATGGGCTTTTCTTCATAATTCAAAGTAGGATGTACTTCCATGTCAACAGGATTAAGTACTTGCTCTGAACTTCTTAGGAATTTTCGTAGCAACAATATATGAAACACATTATGGATCTTTTCCATCGAAGTGGGTAATTCCAATTTATATGTCACATTTCCAATTCTTTTGATAATACTAAATGGTCCAATATATTGTGATAAAAGTTTCCCTTTCTTACCAAACTTCATTATTCCTTTAAATGGGAAACCTTTAAAAATACCATTTCTCTGGGTTTGAACTTTAATTCATTGTGACTTATATCCTCACAAATTTTATGTTGATTTTGTGCTGCAAGCATCCATTGACGCATAAGGGATACCTTATCTATAGGTTGTTATACTATTTCCTGTCCAAGTACCTAAGCTTCCCCAACTTCACTCCAATATATCGAGGATCGACATTTCCTTCCATACAATGCATCATAAGGTGTCATTCCAATTGTTGCTTGGTAGCTATTATTGTAAGTAAACTTGATTAATGGAAACATTTTATTCTAGTTGACTTGAAATTCTAACATACATGCACGTAGCATATCCTTCAAAATTTGAATTGTTCTTTCCTTTTGTCCATCAGTTTGAGGATGAAAAGCTATGCTAAATGTCAACTTAATGCCCATCGCCTTATGGAAAATTTTCCAAAAACCAGCCATAAACTAAGTATCCATGTCCAATGCAATAGTAGTGGGTACTCCATGCAATCGCATTATGTCATGAATGTATAAATTAACATATTGATCCATGGAATAGGTCTTTCTTACTGGTAAGAAATGAGCTATTTTGGTTAATCTATCAATGATTACCTATATGGTATCATATCCCTTAATAGTTTTGGGCAAACTTGTTACGAAATTCATAGCTATCTATCCCCATTTCGATTCTAGTATAGGTAAATGTTGTAAAATCCTGCAGGTCTTTGATGTTCTGCATTAACTTGTTGACAGATTAAAAATAATCTAACATGTTCAGCCACATCTCTTTTTAGATTTGTCCACCATAAATGTTTCCTTATGTCTTGATACATCTTGGTACTTCCTAGATGCATAGCCATCGATAAGGAGTGTGCCTCAAACAATATTTCCTGACGTAGTTTGTGATTATTAGGAACATACCAGCATTCCCCAAATTTCACTAGTCTATCGCCAGATACTAAAAACTATGAATTTTTTTTTGATATTTGTGCCTTGAATTTTTCACACTAGATCTTTATTCTGAGCTTCCATAATTTGCTTCAATATCATAGGTTGTATAGTCACAATTGATGCTAGAGATATGAAGCTCACTTGTTACCCAAGTCTATCAATTTCTTTTTGCAATGGCATTGATAAACTGTTCACCGTACTCAATTTTCTATTTAACGCATCTACTACAATATTGGCCTTGCCTGGGTGATACTAATATCACAATCATAATCTTGGACCAATTCTAACCACCTTCTCTATTGCATATTGAGCTCTTTTTGCGTAAAAATATATTTCAGACCTTGTGGTCAGTAAATATATCACATTTCTATCCATATAGATAATGTCTCCATAATTTTAAGGCAAATACCACAGCCGCCAATTCAAGATCATGAGTTGGGTAATTTTGTTTGTAATTTTTCAATTGTCTAAAGACATATGCAATTACCTTTTCTTCCTACATAAGCACACATACTAATTCTACCCTTGAAGCATTGCAAAATATGCAATAATTACCCACTTCAGTAGGAAGAGACATAACTGATGCATTCATAAATTTTTGTTTTAGTTTCTGAAAACTGTCCTCACATTCTTCTGTCCACCAAAATTTTACCTATTTTCTTGTTAAACGAGTTAGAGGTAATGCAATTTTAGCAAAATCTTGAATAATTCTTTGATAATATCCAGCTAATCCTGCAAAACCACGTACCTCATCAATATTTCTAGGTTAGGGCTATTCCAATATTGCTAGTATCTTAGCGGGGTTGACTAAGATTCCATCTTGTGATATTACATGACCAAGGAAACTAACCTGAATAAGCGAAAAGTTGCATTTAGAAGATGTTTCTCCAATGTTGATAAGGTTATCTGCAAATGTTCCTTGTGCTCTTCTTCTGTTCAGGGAAAGACTAATATATCATAAAAAAAAACAATAATAAATTTATCTAAAAACTCCTTAATCACACATTTCATTAAATCCATGAATGCAACAGGGGCATTGGTTAATCCAAATGACATTACCAAAAATTCATAGTGACCATACCAAGTATGAAAAATATTTTTTGAAATATTGTCCGTTTTAACCTTCAATTGATGATATCCTAACCTCAAATCAATCTTTGAGAATACGCTTGCACCCTGTAATTAATCAAACAAATCATCAATTCTAGGTAGAGGGTATTTATTTACTTTATAGTTATTTTGTTTAGTTCCCGATAATCGATACACATTCTCATAGAACCATCTTTTTTTTTCCTGAAAAATAATATCAGTGCCCCCAAGGAGAAAAGTTGGGTCGTATAAAAACTTTATTGAGTAATTCCTCAAATCGAGTTTTTAATTCCTTCAGTTCTACTGGAGCCATTAGGTATGAATTCTTAGATATAGGAGATGTTCCAGGATATACATCGATACCAAATTCAATATCTTTATCTGAAGGTAGTCCTAAAAAATCATCCAAGGAAATTTTAGAGAATTTTTGTACCACTAAAACCTCATGTAAACTTTTACCATTGGTTATATTGGTATCCTTTACACTGGCAAAAAATCTAGTACATACATTCTTCAATAACTATTCAGCTTTTAAGTTCGTAATAATTGGTAGTTTGGAAACATTTTTCATGCCATGAAAGGTATACTCGTTATCATTTGGAAGTTTGAATTGAAATGTTTCGAAAATTTGTGGTGGCATAATTTTCGTATAACCAATCCATTCCTAGGATAACATCATATCCTTTCATATTTATTACTGTATGGTTTGCATACGTATGTCTGCCAGTTATAGTGACTAAACAATCCTTTAAAACATGATTAGCATATAGACATTCTCCTGAAGGTAACATCACATTATAATCATGTTCAAAATATTAAGCCAAAAATCATTATGCAAACCAATGTGTGGCTCCTAAATCTATCAGTGTATATGATGCCATGTTACCAACAAAAATAATACTTGACACCATGACAGGATTATCTTCTTTATTAGATTCAATGAATGCAAAAACCCGTGCATTATTCCTTCTTTGTTCGTCGGTCAATGTTGGGCAATCCCGAGCGAAGTGGCCCTCCTTTTAGCATTTAAAGCATTGTTTTGTTCCCAATTTACAATCTCCATAATGATTTCTTTTGCACTTAGTGCATTGCTTTTTATTATTCACTGATGGTTCAACCAAAATATGTTTATCCTTTCCTTGCTGGCTTCCTCCTTGAGTAGATCTTTTTGGGCATCCCATGTTAGGTTGCCCTAAATTCCTTTGTTTGATATAGTAAACTTTAGCTTCTTCAAGTTCAAGAGCATTCGTTATGATTGCTGAATAACTTACACCTTGTGTTCCTAAAATTCTCACCTTTGGGCCCTGTATGAAGTAATGCACTTTATGTTCGTTTGTACTTACTAGATGTGTACCATAACGAGATAGAGATTCAAATTTATGAATATACTCCACCACCGATCCTATTTGTTAGAGTTGCACAAACTCCATTAATTTACTTGTCCTGATAGTGCAGCCAAAGTATTTTTCATAAAACTTTTCCTTAAATATTTCCTAGGATATTTCTCATTTCCTTCTACATCACAGGTTTATTTATGAGTTTGAAATACTTAGTAAGTAATAGAAAACAGTCAAAACAATATATGCAGTGAGTGATTCAATTTACATAGCATCTTTCACTTTTTAGTCCTACCGTTGGGTACAATCCAAAGAATGAAATTGGTACAGTTTAGTCCACCTCTTGCGGGATAGCAAATTTCAATCCCAGCCACAAATGATTCATTACATATTTTCATTTTTTTCTTTTCTCTTTCTTATCCGTTTATAGTGCAGAGCATGTAAAATAAACCATTTTCAATCATAAACAGAAACATTTAAATAGAATTCTTAGTAAAACAAACTCCTTTGACAAATCAATAAAAATGAAGCAGTTTAACAGAGAACATAAAAACAACTCTTTTAACAATAACGTAAAATGAAGCAGTTTAATTGTAATATTCGGAATTTAGCTCAGAATAAGGAGGATAATAATTGTGAATTATGGGATGATTTTATTTTGGATTGTAAAACCCCGAGTTTTAGGGTATATTATTTTATGGTTATGAAAAATTAATTTAGGAAATGGAATTGAAGAATTTAAATTGGACCAGTAATCATCGTCAAGCATTGTTCGGAATAAGTCAGGAGATGGAAGTGAGTCGAATAATATATAATATGTTTATATATATATATATATATATATATATATATATATATATATATATATATATATATA